>JAZDUH010000451.1:43005000-43061144 GCA_036419115.1 Scarus forsteni
TTAGCCTTATACCCATGGCTCTAAGACCTTGGGAAAGGTGTGTAAACCACTAACGTACCCGTTTTTGGATTTTGTCTGTCTATGCACTGTAAACCAGTATGTGTGTGTGTGTGTGTGGGGGGGGGGGGGGATGATTGTGGATGTGTGTGTCTGCATGGATGTTGTCCATCTAATGGATGAACATAATCTAGTATTACCCATTCATTTTCTATGCCGGTCATTTTTGACCGGGAACACCACAGGTGTTTCAAAGTTGATTGCAACGGTCAAAATTCAATGAAAGTGGTGATCAGCAATTTTATATGTTCAAATGCCTGGTGTGGAGGACATCATAAGGCCTTGAGGCAATCAGAGGAAAAATACATTTTTTATGTTTGTATGAAGTTGTAAATCGGTCTAATTTGACCTGAACATCATAGAAGGGTGAACTCAGAAACTCGTACACTTAAACAAACAACCCGTAAATTAGAGAGAATGTGGCGCTCTGATAAAAGACAAGAGTCACGTATACTTTGGCGAGAGAGTCATAATAACTACATGAGAGCCTTAAAACGTGCTCGAGCTGCCTACTACTCCTCACTAATTGAAGAAAATAGAAACAACCCCAGATACCTCTTCAGCACTGTAGCCAGGCTGACACAGAGTCAGAGCTCTATTGAGCCTGTGATTCCTCTAGCCCTGAGCTGTGAGGACTTCATGAACTTTTTCAATGATAAAATTCTGAAAATTAGAGATAAAATTAGCAACTCTTTATCTCCAGCTGAACCTGCCTTACCTCTAAATGTAGTAGTAGTTAGACCTGAGTTAGACAGTTTCTCTACGATTAGCCTTCAGGAGCTAAATTCTCTTGTCTCCTTCTCTAAATCATCAACCTGCCTTTTAGACCCAATTCCAACTAAACTGTTCAAGGAGGTCGTCCCTCTAGTTTGTCCGTTGTTGCTGGAGGCAGTAAATATATCTCTATCAACAGGCTACATACCACAGTCTTTTAAAACAGCAGTAATCAAACCCCTCCTTTAAAACCCTAACCTCGATTCAGAAACATTAGCTAACTACAGGCCCATTTCTAACCTTCCATTTGCCTCAAAGATCCTGGAGAAAGTAGTAGCTGATCAGCTAGGTGACTTCCTTCAAGACAATAGCCTGCTTGAGGACTTTCAGTCAGGATTTAGAGCTCATCACAGCACAGAGACTGCTCTAGTTAAAGTAACCAATGATCTACTCTCAGCTTCAGATGAAGGACTGCTCTCTGTTCTTGTTTTGTTAGATCTTAGTGCTGCTTTTGACACCATTGATCATGATGTTCTTACACAGAGATTAGAGATGTTACTTGGGATTACAGGGACTGCCTTAAATTGGTTTAAGTCCTGCTTATCTAATAGATATCAGTTTGTACATGTGAACAACAAATCCTTTGTGTACACTAAAGTAAGTTACGGGGTTCCTCAAGGTTCGGTGCTAGGTCCAGTTCTTTTCTCTATATACATGCTTCCCCTTGGTGATATAATGAGGAAATACTCTGATAATTTTCACTGCTATGCTGATGATACACAGCTTTATGTATCACTGAAGCCAGGTGAGACAAACCACTTAGATAAACTAGATGCCTGTTTAAAGGACATCAGAACCTGGATGGCCAGAAATTTTCTTCTTCTTAACTCAGACAAGACAGAGGTTATTGTGCTGGGCCCTCGACACCTTAGAGAATCCTTTTCTAGTGATTTAACTGTCATAGATGGCATTAGTCTGGCATCAAGCGCAGCTGTTAGAAATCTAGGAGTGCTATTTGCTCAGGATTTATCCTTTAAATCTCACATAAAGCAAATTTCAAAAACAGCCTTTTTTTCATCTATGTAACATCACTAAAATCAGGCCTATCCTGTCCCAGAGTGATGCTGAAAAGCTAGTCCATGCTTTTGTTACCTCTAGACTGGACTATTGTAATTCTCTGCTTTCAGGCTGTCCCAGCAAGTCGCTTAAGACCCTTCAGCTGGTCCAAAATGCTGCAGCACGTGTACTGACTAGAACGAGGAGAAGAGACCACATTACTCCTGTTTTAGCTTCTCTGCATTGGCTTCCCATTAAATATAGAATAGAATTCAAGATTCTTCTCCTCACCTATAAAGCTCTCAGTGGACAGGCACCAGTCTATCTTAAAGAGCTTGTAGTGCCGTACAACCCCTCTAGAACATTACGCTCCCAAAATGCTGGCCTACTTGTGGTACCATCAATCTCCAAAAGTAGTATGGGAGGTAGAGCCTTCAGTTATCAGGCTCCTCTTCTCTGGAACAATTTACCAACCACAGTTTGGGAGTCTGACACTCTCTCTACCTTTAAGGTTAGACTTAAAACTTTCCTCTTTGATAAAGCTTTCAGTTAGGGACCAGCTCATAGTTTATAAATAAATAAATAAATTAGTTCATAAATTAGACTCATAGTTTAGATGTAATAGGCCTAGACTGCTGGGGGGGGTCTGGCACAATGGGCTCTCTCTCTCTCTCTCTCTCTCTCTCTCTCTCTCTCTCTCTCTCTCTCTCTCTCTCTCAGCATCTGCCTTTGTCCCTTTTGTTTGCTCCTGTACTCGTCTCTGGTTCTTGTCTTATAGGTGGCCTGGGATCCTTGGTGGAGACTGCCTGCTGCTGTGGAGTCATGGAGCCTCAAAACCACAATTATAAACATGACACATAGTTGGCCATTTTATTAGGAACATTCCATTCCCATTATCATTATAGCTGTAAATGTAGATATTAGCATAATCTCCATATCCATGATCGTTACACCTACAGTATTTATTTTTTATTACCACATAGTCATGAGGTCCCTCTTGAAAATGGGATGTCACATCTCAAGAGGCCTTTAACACATTTATACTTAATGGAGACAAATATGGTTGGGATGCACTTGTGGTCTGGGCACCCATGAGTTCGTCACTACCATAAATTCTTATTTTCAGTAAGAATATCATTGCTTATACTTCTATAAAATGATCACCACAACCATTCAGACATGAGGACCCTCCTGAAAATGAGATGTAGCATCTCAAGAGGCTACCCTCTAATAAATCAGACGACAGGTCGATGGTACATGGATCTGTCCCTAACTTTAGTTCTTACTTTAGTCCACTTGTCTCCTCTTACCTCCCTTCCTTCACCCTCACACCCAACACAGCATCGTGTGGATTTGCTGTTCATCATGAGACTGGGATCCACATTCAAGATTTCCTGCTGCTTAACAGAAGGTTTTTTCTTGCCGCCATGATGGAGGGATCCATGATTGGCTATATGGATTCATGTTGGGTGTTGGATGTATATATTTGTATATATATGTACATGTGTATTTTATATGTATATATGTATCTATGTGTGATATGCCCAAAAATAGTGCGACCATTTTTGTGTTTATTTAATTCAGACAGCTGGAAATAATTTCTGTTGTTTTGCAGGGTTTATGTTGCATTTGAAAAAAAAAATGGCCTTATAATTTTCTATTTCATTTATTTTGTGAAGAGACAATGTAAGCAGCAGCCAGGTGGAACTTTTGTTACGGGAGCAGCGGCACACCGGGTTGTTTCAGGTGAGGGCTTCCGCCCACATTTCAGACGCAATCTGGACGAAGAACTGAATGCTCCATGTCTTCATTGCTGCTGAACTGTATCTGTATTTTACAGGTTAGTAATCAGGAAAAATAACCTGCTTTGACCTCTCAAAACCTCACTGTATGTAGACAGATGTTGTGAATGTGTTTTAATGCCGGCTGCAGCACTTTTATGAACTTTAAAACCCCGCTAAAGACCGCGAAACTTCCGCGGCAGACGAGCATGCTGCATCTCGTTTGTAAGGGTTAATTTTCCCTCCGTCAGGTCTCGCAGGCAGGTCGCTATATTTATGTTTTTGCTGTCACTGAATAATTGTTGGGCTTTTGCACATGTTTATCTTACAGAGACAGGTAGTTGTTTGAGTGTTTCATATAGATAAAAAAAAATAGGAAGTTAGACTTGATTTTGAGGAGTAATAAGATCAAATATGAAGATTGATGGTTAAGTGTTTTTTTTATTTGAGATTCAGATACAGTTAGATGGTTTCACGTTTATAGAGCTTTGTATTCCTGTGTCAGTGAATGTTATATAAGTGTGTATGTTCAGAATTATAGCATTTCAGATGATGCTGCTCTAAACACAGTTAAGAACTGTTGTGATTTGCACTATATTATGGTAGTATCCTAACCCCCTTTATTAAAGGAGACCACATGCACTACAAGGTTGCTGTCAGAAAAAAAGGAAGATTGTAAACAAGTTGAGCACAAATGAGAAACAGTTACAAATGTGAATACATTCTGTGAAATGAGATGAACAAAAGAATTGATGGACATTTATTGCACTTTATTACGGTTGATAAGGACTGGAACAGAGACTGACACTGAGAATGATGTTCTCTATTGTATGTTTATTTTGATGTTGAATACAGACGCAATCTGGACGAAGAACTGAATGCTCCGTGTCTTCATTGCTGCTGAACTGTATCTGTATTTTACAGATTTATCCTTTGTTGCTGTGGTACCACCAGTCTGGGACCCGTAACATATGCATATATGTGTATCCATAAAATGAAGAGCTTTATGCTCTATTGTAAAGTGTCTTGAGATAACACTTGTTATGAATTGGCGCTATACAAATAAAGATTGATTGAGCCCTTACTCTTTTAACCCTATAATCTCTGACTTTTCTAAATCACTAGATCTTGTTGTCATATGGCATGAAATGAAACCTGATAAAATTCAATTCACATGGAGTAACAGCAAGGAAAGGCAAGGCAAGTTTATTTATATAGCACTTTTCCTACAACATATGTAACTCAAAGTGCCAGCACAGGGCGGACTCAATGTCCTAGGCTAGATTTCTGGCTAATTACAAGTAACTTGGTCCAGATGTCATGTGATTGCAATATTTTTGCTTCTCCACTGTGTCAATACTCTCACTATTTTAACCTATGTCAACCATTCTCAACCTAGAGTAATACAGTATAAATTTAATAGCATTTTATTCAAAACACTTCTTTTTAAGAAGATTAGAGGCTTAATCAATGACATTAAACATGGTGACTTAACCCCTTTAAATAAATGGGAATGGCTAAAATAAAACATCAGAAAGATTAGCATTCAATAAGGTAAAAAAATGGCTCTTCGGAGAAGATAGCAACAGTTAGATATTATACCTAATATTAATCTGCTATGCAGTCGCACTCTCATGATGAGAAGGAAAATTCTGAAATTTTTAAATTGCAGATGCAGTTAGATGACCTTTATACAATAAAAGCTAATGGTGCGTTCATTTGTTCCAGAGCAAGATGGATTGAGAATGGCGAAAAGAATTCATCATATTTCTTTAACCTAGAGAAACACAGACAAGGAAAAAAGGCAAAGAATGAACTTTGTTAATGACTGTTTGTTTGAAAATCAGAAAGTTATTGATAATCTTATACTTACATTTTATGAAAATCTCTATTCTTTTAATTATTCCAGTCAAGATACTGATCTTTTCCTAAACTTGGTTAATGACTGTACCCCTAAAATACAAGAAAATTTTAAATCAATAACAGAAGCTGAAATTTCAATAGCTGAACCTGACATTGCTGCATCACAGGTGCCTTAGGGTAAGTCACCAGGTCCTGATAGTATCACAAATGAGTTTTATAAGCACTTCTGGACAGAAATTAGAAATTTGATTTATAATGCTTTCAAAGAATGTATAGACAATTCTCCTTTGTCACCAACTATGAAGCAAGGTATAACCACGCTTATACCTAAACCAAGTAAAGACAAACTATCCCTGGACAACTGGAGTCCTATCACACTTCTCTGCAGCGACTATAAGCTTTTAGCACATCCATGCAAATAGGCTTAAAAAAGGAATAAACTTGATAATTGATGAAACACAGTCAGCTTTCATCAAGGGGAGACATATTCTTAATCATACTTGTTTTATACTTTACTTTATTATGATTCACTGTTACCACAGTGAATAATAGTTTGATAGCTTGATTCTACGGAGCCCCTAAAGGGACATCGGCAGAAATAAAATAAATTTAAATTATCTGGTGTGCACCAGATAGTTTGTGGTGCGCACCAGAAACTATCTGGTGGGCACGAGAAAACTTTCTGGTGCGCACCAGAAACTATCTGGTGGGCACGAGAAACGCACAATGCGCGCATTGCTTCAGACTGTCTGGCTTCCTATGAGGCAAAATGGCTACAGAGCAGGATTTAGTGGCATTCTTAAAAACGCGAAATATACCAGAGAGTGATATAAACCAGCTTAAAGACGATAAGGTAAATTGACCTATATAACTGGTTAACTGCTGGCCAAGGCGATTTAATGTTAGTTCCATTTTGTTTGTCACACTGAAATATTTTGCCTCACCTCTCTCTTTCTACAGATTGATGTGAACGTCATAAATATTATGAGTGATGAAGACTTAGGACAGTATATCGTCAGATATGGGGACAGGCTTGCTGTCAGAGCATTTTGTCGGCAAAGAAGTGTGACAAGCGAGCAGGCGGGAGAAGAGGAGACAGTCAAAACGGCTCTCATGCAGAGGGTAAGAGATCGGCTACGGGAAAAAGAGAAAACGCCTTCCATCAGGGACACTGCAGGCCTACGTGTTGGCAATAAGCATGCAGTCAAAGAGACCCGACGGGTTGAGATGGGATGGCTCCACTTTGATAAGGGGGATTATCATCAGGTACGCACAAGACAGGGAGGTGGAACACGACACCTTTCTGTCTAGAAGACTCTTACAATGGGAGACTTGTTGGACACCGGCAAAATCCTGTTTTTCCCAAATGGACTTTCCTCTAAAGGACCAGTAGAAGACTTCAGCTTTGATATCCGTGTTTTCAGTCATAAGTCAGTGCCCCTTGAAATGACAGTCAATCAGCTCTACCAGCAGACTAACTTAAAGATGCTGCGAGTCTACACCTGTTCCCGGAGAAAGGATGAAGTTAGCCTCAGCGATGACTCCATCCTCCTGTCTGACACATCTTCGGACTTGGAGCTCACAGAGGACGAGCCAGTAATGGTAACCCTACTCTCCAGCTGTTGCTATTTTTCTGTTGTAAATGATAATAATAATAATAATAATAATAATACTAATAATAATAATAATGATAATAATAATAATGATATAAAAGTGCTCCAGGTGTCAGGTAAATCATCACAATCAATGTTCATAGGACTCCTTTGTGGCTGGAGTGTGCAAATTATGCACGTCTCTGCTTCATGTGGACAACAATTTTTTCTAATAATCTATTTTTTTCCGACTTACAGTATTTTGAAAAATGTGTGCCTGATCAGAAGTGAAATTAAAAATACAGACTTGATAGATGCTTATTTAATTGGGAAGTTTTGCCTCATCACTTTTTCCTGAGTATGTTACAAAGTTATAAAGCTGGAGAGAGCATAATCTTATCCATAATTTCATTACCTCTGATTTGATCATGTCTTTAGGCTTGGAAAAAACAGAGAAAATCTGAGAGGTCCAAAACCAGAGGACATCATCAATCAAAGAACAGAACCAGCCAACAGATTGATCAACAAGAGTTGTCTTACAATTCAGATCCACCAAGCTGCCCAATGGAGGGAAAAAACAAAACAGTAAGTTTCAGAGATTTATATAGTAGGTGAGGACATTTTTGTAGAGCTTGTGCTTCCCATATCCCCATAAGATGCTCTTCATTGCTCACAATTCAATTTTGCTGAGCAGACTGTGACTTCCATGTGTCAATGATAAAAAAAATATTGCTCAAAAAAGGTTTGACTCCAGTGACTGTTTCCTGTTATAGATGTTATAGATGGATTAAATCACTTATCTTCATTAAATAGTAAAGTTGAGGGTTGCATTGTTCTTCTTACCACGTCGTTTGCATTGTAAAAATGTTTCAGTCCTAACTGAACTTGAATTACATTCAGCGTAAAAGCCAGCTTCACTGCACTGGTGTCTCTTTCAGTATGTTTTTGTGGTGACTGCCTGTGTTTTTGTACAGTGATGTCCTCATGAATTTGTTTCCAGGGCAATTCTTTAGCCTTAAAGTGAATTGCAAAATTGCTTTTGGTTTGCTCTGGTACTCTACACAAAAACAAAGGTTGTTTTTACGTTAATTATTTAACACATCAAGTTATGAGCAAAATTATCTTGAGTGCCATCTCTGACTTTTTTTTGTCTGCATGGGTTTTTCTGTCAAGCACCAACTTTTAAAATAAAACACCATTTCTAAAAGCCAAATTCCTAAAAACCCACATAGTTGAAACCCTACTGGTATAGAGAACATCGTGTAACATAAAAATATCTATATATGTAAATATGGCTGTTTAACTGACATTTATTAATTATAATTTGATTAAGCATTAAGTGTGAACTACTTCATTTAAAACTGTTCAAATGAGACTTTGGTTGAGCTCATTTTATGTTTTTAGGTGCACAGACTAACTTTAACTTCCTTTATAGCAGGTCTGTCAAACTCAAGGCCCTGGTGGCCAAATCTGGCCTGTGGCACAGTTATACCCAGCCCACAAGATCATATTATTTCTATTCTAGCTGGCCCAGCAGTATGAGGTCGACAGATGTCCTCCAAAGTAAAAATCTACGCTTAACCTTGATGATTAAAAATATCCTTAAGTCATAAACATCAAAATAGCAAAGAGTAAAAATAAGATGAAAAAGTCATGAATGTAGGAGCATAAAGTTATTTGTGTTTTTATGTAATATTTTTCATATTTCATTTTCTGTTTTATTATATTGACCTTTATTCAATATTTTGGCACTTTCAATTCATAATTTGACTTATTTCATATTGTAACCTCTAAGATTCAGAGTTTTGAATTTTAAGTCACATATTGATTTTAAAAACGAATTGTTTTGAACTTTATTTCATGTTTTTAACTTTCACTTCCTAACTTAGAGTTGTTAATGTCATATTTTGAACTTCAGTTTAAAATTTTAGAAGTAATATTTTGACCTTTTGAAGTTATGATTTTCTCTTTTGAAACCATTTTTTAAAATAATATCACAGTATGAGACTGGACCATATGGACTAAAAAGTTTGACCTTTTATCTCAGATTTTGACCCTTTAAATTTATCAGTTTGACTATTTTTAAATATGAAACTCTTTTGTCATCAGTGCTAGGTTTTTTTTTAATTCTTCCTATACTTCATTACTTTTAAAATTAGGTTGACAGTTTATGGTTGAATACTGATCCCCTTAGGCTCTCAGGGTAGAAGTAAATTAAGAGTCCAGCCCCTGCTCTGATTGAGAATAAAACCCCTGCTTTATAGAACTAGAGTTTAAGTTAAACCTTTCTTCAGATCCAGATTTACAGCTAGATAAAATATAGACATCATACAGCATATGGTGACCTCTCGTAGAATAAATTTACATCTGCAGGACGTAGTCACAAGGTGTAGCTTGAAATTACCTGTGCCTTTTATGAGCACACTAATTTTTTTCTATTGGATGTCACTGACTTAAAATGTGTACACAAAATGTAAAACCTCAAGGGCCTGCATTTCAGGTAGCTGACAGTACGCATGATGGACAAGATCATATGGTAACCAAATCTTAGACAATAATACATTTTTTCATATTTAATACCCAACAGACTGTGGAACCTAGCCAGGGACCTGCCTATCCTGAGATGGAAAACACAGAGGTCCTACATTCTGTATCTTCTGATGATGTTGACACCCCTACTTTGCAGTCAACAGGATTGCAGGAATATGAAGATGACTGCTTAATTCTTGAGTTGAATCAAGATGCAGACCCATTCTCGGATGGGCCAGATTCCCTTGTCTCCCATGCCATCCAGGCATCTCTTGAAGACTTAGAGGTCCACTTTGGGCCTGCATCTGTTGGTGATAGTGATCAAGACTCGACTCTTCCCTGGAACCCACTAGAGCTCAGTACTCGGCAGGTATGATGTGAATCTGATGTTATTACAAAAGTGCTGTAAAAACATTACTGTCCATCAGTAAATGTAAGATTCAGTAATATTTTAGGTTTGAAAATGTCAAAAAGGAAAAGAATGCCATCACATTTGCACAACAAATGATGACATATTTTAGACTACTTCATTTATCCAAGAAAAAGCCTGAATGAAAAAAAATTGGTTCATTGTGATATAAAAGTAAGAACTGCAGACCCAGGGCCATTTTGCAGGATAAATAACTGCAGATGAATGATTTTTAGTTGCCTATTGTGTGTCCATGAATTTAACAAATAAAAGTTGCATCTCTTTTCTGAATCTTGAAGCATTCATCCCTGAATGATGGACCTGCATCATCAACTGACCAGTTTGGAGGATCACCTGACCAGTCTCACAAAGAGGCCCTTCATGTGACATTTAGACGAATAAACATAACTCATGATGTCCTGAATGTCTTCATGGACCCAAAAGTACTGAATGTAGATCTAAAAATGGAGCTAGCTAATGAAAAAGCTGTGGACAATGATGGTGTGTCAAGAGAAGTGTATTGTGCTTTCTGGGAGCATTTCTTAGACCAGTGTGAGGGTGAGGATGAACGAGTACCCAGACTGGAATCAGACTATTCTGAGAAGGAATGGGAAGCTGTTGGGAGAGTTTGGTTGAAAGGATACCTGGATCACAACATCATACCCATCAGACTGTCACCTGCTTTTATTCTTGCCAGTTGTCAAGGATTAAGCTCAGTGGATGATGAGTTCCTCATGATGTGTTTTTCTAGATTTCTCTCAGTAACTGATCGAGAATCTGTAGAAAAAGCATCACAGGGCCAAATGGATGAAAACATTAAGGAAGACTTATTCAACCTCTTCTCAAGAACAGGCTCACGCAGTCTGCCCTCCAAAGACAACTTAGGTGCTGCAATTTTAGCTCTAGCACGTAAAGTCCTTCTTCAGGAGCCAAAGTTCATTATTGACTGTTTTCACTCTGTCATACACAATGCTGTGCCCACACTCACAACCAAAGAAAAAATAATGGACCTATATGAATCAAAGAGACCAACAAACAGGAAAGTGGCCCAGATGATAAAGCCTTCCAATGAGATCCTAAATTCACAAGAGCAGTCAGCCTTAAACTACCTGATCTGTTATGTAAGAAGCCTTGACCAAAGGAAACTGGAGGTCTTCTTACGTTTCTGCACAGGATCCACTGTACTGTGCAAAGATGCAATTGAAGCAACATTTAATAAACTGTATGGTTTAGGTCGCAGGCCTGTGGCACACACATGTGCAGCAGTTTTTGAGTTACCATGTACCTACAGCTCGTACCCTGAGCCCTGTAAAGAGCTGGACAACATCCTGTCTGGTGATTGCTTCACAATGGATATTGTGTAGTTGATGTACTGTATCATGTACATTACCCTCTGATTACTTTTACCTGAGTCAAACTCATGCACACAGATTAACATTTACCAACTAAATATGCTTTTTTTGTTGTTGTTGTGGTTTAACCATTTGCAAATGAAGTGTTATCTTGTCACAGTCGTTTTTTTTTTTTTTTTTTGTAAGGGGAACATATGATATAGTATCAGCATAGGCCAGGCTATCTGAGTTGTATTTTCCTACAGTAAAAGAGGAGTTTCTTTCTCAAAACATGAGGGTTTCCTGTGCTTACTGATTAATACTGTTTGGAGCATGAACAGAGTTATCCATTGTTATTGGATTATTGATTACTAGACAAGGGGATTTGTCTTAAAAAAGTTGCAACTTTTGAGAAGATTTACCATTTGCAAATGAAGTGTTATCTTGTCACAGTCGTTTTTTTTTTTTTTTTTTTGTAAGGGGAACATATGATATAGTATCAGCATAGGCCAGGCTATTTGAGTTGTATTTTCCTACAGTAAAAGAGGAGTTTCTTTCTCAAAACATGAGGGTTTCCTGTGCTTACTGATTAATACTGTTTGGAGCATGAACAGAGTTATCCATTGTTATTGGATTATTGATTACTAGACAAGGGGATTTGTCTTAAAAAAGTTGCAACTTTTGAGAAGATTTATTTGAAAAAAATCTGCACAAGTATTATTAACTGTTGCTGAAAAGATTAGTTCGTATAGTTTTGTTTTAGTAACATATCTTCTGTCACAAACTATCAATAACAGAAAAAGTCAGCCTTTATTATGCCAAAGGAGCGCTTTCTTTACAGGTGAGGTTTGTAACTGTTCAATATTTCAAGTTACCAATTCATTTTTTACAACTGGTAATATATTGTACTTTTCTTTAAATATGCAGTGTGTAATACTGAGCCTAAAGCAAACTAGGTGAAAGTTTAGCAGAATATTTTAAGTAGTACTCCAAGTAGTTGCTTAATCACCTAGATATAAAACCATTTCATCTTTAATTTCTAAGAATAAACATTTTAGTCATACATAGGGAGGGTCCACTCCTTGTACTACCTCATCTTGGATTTTTGACCCTTGTATGTTTCTGCAGTACCAAATAATGATAAAACACACACACACACATATATATATATATATATATATGAATATATATATATATATATATATATATATATATATATATATATATATATATATATATATATATATATATAGATAGATATATACATACTCAACAAAAATATAAACGCAACACTTTTGTTTTTGCTCCCATTTTTCACGAGATGGACTCAAAGATCTAAAATTCATTCCAGATACACAATATTACCATTTCTTTCAAATGTTGTTCACAAATCTGTCTAAATGTGTGATAGTGAGCACTTCTGCTTTGCAGAGATAATCCATCCCACCTCACAGGTGTGCCACATCAAGATGCTCATCAGACACCATGATTAGTGCACAGGTGGACCTTATACTGCCCACAATAAAAGGCCACTCTGAAATGTGCAGTTTTGTCTCACAGCAAAATGCCACGGATGTCTTAAGCTTTGAGGGAGCGTGCAATTGGCATGCTGACAGCAGGAATGTCAACCAGATCTGTTGCTCGTGCATTGAATGTTCATTTCTCCACCATAAGCTGTCTCCAAAGGCATTTCAGAGAATATGGCAGTACATCCAACCGGCCTCACAACCGCAGACCACGTGTAACCACACCAGCCCAGGACCTCCACATCCAGCAGGTTCACCTCCAAGATTGTTTGAGACCAGCCACTCAGACAGCTGCTGAAACAATTGGTTTGCATAACCAAAGAATCCTGCACAAACTGTCAGAAACCGTCTCAGGGAAGCTCAACTGCATGCTCGTCGTCCTCATCGGGATCTTAACCTGACTCCAGATCGTCGGGATGTGCTTGACCGGCGTATACGACAGCGTGTACCAGTTCCCACCAATATCCATCAACTTTGCACAGCCATTGAAGAGGAGTGGACCAACATTCCACAGGCCACAATTGACAATCTGATAAACTCTATGCGATGAAGATGTGTTGCACTGCATGAGGCAAATGGTGGTCACACCAGATACTGACTGGTTCTGAGTCCCCAGACCCCCAATAAAGCAAAAAAAAAAAAAGCACATTTCAGAGTGGCCTTTTATTGTGGGCAGTATAAGGTACACCTGTGCACTAATCATGGTGTCTGATGAGCATCTTGATGTGGCACACCTGTGAGGCGGGATGGATTATCTCAGCAAAGCAGAAGTGCTCACTATCACACATTTAGACAGATTTGTGAACAATGTTTGAGAGAAATGGTAATATTGTGTATCTGGAATGAATTTTAGATCTTTGAGTCCATCTCATGAAAAATGGGAGCAAAAACAAAAGTGTTGCGTTAATATTTTTGTTGACTATATATATATATATATATATATATATATATATATATATATATATATATATATATATATATATATGTTACACACTGTACTCTAAAGAGGCTGAAAAATAAACATCGGTGAATCGTATGAGCTGATTTGTTAGTTATACAAGACATATGAGTCATGTTGATGCTTTTTGTGTCTGTTTATTTGAATTTGCTGGGACACAGAGCTTAACAAGTTGTTGAAATAACACTTATGTTGACTCACTTTGATTCAGGAAAGTCTGCACTCATGTTCATAAACAGTTTTCAAACTTTGAGTATGTCCTTGTCATGTTAGTTTTGTGCTGTTATTAAAAAGAAATACATGACAGCATTTACTTGATTGCATAATGCTTGTTCCTCTGTACACCTGAAATAAGTACGGATTGCTGGTTTCTTTGAGCCCTTGGAGGGAAATAAATTGCTGTCAATGGCAGAAAACTGTTCAGTTGCAAAGTTGTCATTGTCATTCTTCCCATCATTGTAGTGAATAAGGTGCTTTGGACTGGTGAGATGATAAAGGATAATATAGGTGTTCATCTAACTCCAACTCAAACTAGATAGAAGATCTGATCTTGTTGGAAAATCCAGGTACAAATCCAGTGCTTGGAAAGCAGTTTTCCAGCTGATGGAAGAAGACTGTGACTCCACCATCAGGATGTTGCAGATGTTGTAGATGTCAATGTCACATGGCACTGCTGGACTGAAATGTGCAGTTACTCCCACAGCTGTACATCATCTCTTTCAGCTGGGGAAAGGTGGTCATTGGTTCTGTAGAGCTCTGGGAACCAGTAAGATTGGCTGGAGTCGGCATCAATTTTGGTACTCTGTCACTGAAGATGGTCTGATGACGGTGAATCCCACAGTCCATCTGTGGTCTCATCAAGAGTAACCGCCTTCCTCTGCCTTTCATTGATGAAATAGTATACGAAAAAAGGAAACTTAACAGTAATGAAGATTTATTCTTTGATATGGATCTTTAACCTAACACAAACCTAAATGTATAATACTCAAAACAGTTGAGAAAATTAACTTCTGATATGTCCAGGCATTTTTACTGTATGACAGGGGTCGGCAAGTAAGTTTGGCCTGGGGCCAAAATTTTTGTGAGCAACTTAATGGTGGGCCAAAACATCACATCAATCAGAAACATGTTTTCTCTCTCTCTCTCTCTCTCTGTCTCTCTCTTTTCCCCTATTTTATAGGCTACTTTCATATCGTGTGAATACAAAATGTAGTCTAATTTAAGGAAGTATTTGTTTTAAATAAAGTAACTTTATTTCTCAGGCTGTGTTATTACCGCTTTAGCTCCACTGTGGCTGCCTTATAAAACTGCTTATAATAGTAACTTGGTGATGATAAAGCTGCAGTCTTTAATCAGTGACTTGTTACACAGGCTGTCTTTAAAGTCATCATAAATGTGCCATAGCCAACTATATTTTTCCCCACACACATTTAATAGAAATGTGAGTAATTCCATTTTGAAAATAAGTACTTCTTTAAGCCAAGCTAACGCATTTTAAATAAAGATTAAAAAAAAAAAAAAGATTTTAATGATTGGGCTATGATTGTCAAGTGTTTTTACTGAGACATGGCTTCCCACACTTGATAAAGGAAGGACTGAACCAGACTTCAGGTTTTCGCTCAATCCCTTTTTTATTTTTCATCAGGAATCAAGCAGAAGAAAAAACCTACAATCACAAAACAAATCTATGTTAAATATTTCAGCAATTTTTTAAACAAGCAGAAGAACATTTAATTAAATATTTGCTTTACAAATTATTAAATATTGTTCATTTTTGAACCATTTGTTTGAAAAAACATTAACTTTTTATTTTAGCCAGGATTTTACACTGATTTTAAACTTAACACATTAACCTTATTTAAAGCTAATCAGAGCAGGGGTTGATAGTGGTGCTGATTGATATTTTCGGACAACACAAGACACCGCGCTGCGGCCACCGGCTGTCTAATTTTGACAGCTGCACGGCTGTGATGTTCCCAATCACGGCGGCTTGTGTTCGTCTGGGCGGCTGCTGATTGATATTTTCAGTGGTGCGCGCTGTGGCCACTGGCCGTCTGGGTGTGCTGACCGTTTGTGAGCTTTCCCGGTTTCCCCGATGGCCATCAACGTCCCTGCCCCTTTTATATCAGTTTTTCAATTTCATCCGGCGGGCCAGATACTGTATTATTGGAGACGGGCCAATTTTGGCCCGCGGGCCGTTAGTTGCCGACCACTGCATGTATGATGACACTTCAAAGAGATATGATTTTATGTCTCTTAATTCAAGATGAATACAGCTAATTCTGTTCTGCAGCTTTTGGGGAATATATGGGTTCTATATCAGTGTGTTCTCAATCGACTGTAATTTCAGGAGAGAACTCTTTTGTGATGTTTTTTGAGGAGTTGTAATAGTTCCTTGTTTTCTGGTACTGTATATGACATGACTCCAAGATGACTGTGTTTGTATGTATGTAATCAGAAATATTTTATAAATCCCCCAGGGGAAATTCGGTAAGGTATGTAGAAATGTATTTATGTATGTTTAATCCTGGTTCTGGGGGGGCTCTGCCATCCCCCCTGTTCAAACTCATCCTGTTAAAATTAATGAGGTGCAGGATCTAAAATTACTTGATCAGCTATTTAATTTTGTGCGCCTTTTAGCCACAACATAATTATCAGCACTGAATGTATTAATATAGTACAAATTTAAGGCAAAGATGCTGTTAAGCAGTAGCTCCTGTTTAAATTGTAAAACTGTGTACAGTGTGATCACGGGTACGGTAGCTTACCTGGATGATAGCCATGAAGCAGAACTGAATCAGACATCTGTCCAAGAAAGTACCGTCGAATAAACCCCGGTCCTTCAGATCCACGAACAAAGCGATGTAAAACTCCATAGATTCCCTCCTCAGGAATCCCCACCAGCTTTCTATCCTCTGGTTAGCCGTGCTTGCCCCTTCAATGTAGCTGTCAATGGCCATTGCGTCCTGCGTGTTTCGGCAGAGAAACCGCTGAAAGTCTCTGACTTTAACGTTCTCTGTGCCCCGGTCACCCCTCACAATCCGCGGACAACATCCAACTCTCTCGACTGCCTCCACATAGTAGCCTCCAATAATTTTTGGATCACTGCTTGTTGTAAATGCATTCAGCCAGATGATTTTCCGCGAAAACCCCTCTATGCAGCCGTTAATGCAGATACCGAAAGGCTTCAGTTTGTCGTAGGAGTCCAGATGCCAAATAAAATTGGGGCCTTTTGCAAAATAGCTTCTGCGGTGGAGACGCCTGGTCCTTCTAAGTTCAACACCTCTTGGATCAAGCTCTTTCAGAATTAAACGAACATCCTCTTTCCTGACATGTAGTCCATTTTCCCTGCATTTTGTATACATCCACCTATATCCATGTAGGCAGCCAGAAGTTTGTAATTGTTCCTTAATGAAAGTTACGACCCGGTGGAGGCTGCTGTCAAGACTTCAAAATCCGTTTTAAATGTCGTTCCGAGACAATGTAATGGTGACGATGTGCAAGTACAGCAGTGATATCCTTATAATTGAGTCCAAGATTGAAGTAAAGCTCAACTAAATCCTGTATTATCATTTTTAGACAAGCACGCCGAAACTGCTGGTGTCCTGTGCGCATCTGCAGTTTGTATAAAAGGGAACATTCTGGTGCCCACCAGATAGTTTTCTGGTGGGCACCAGATAGTTTCTCATGCGCACCACATACTATCTGGTACGCACCAGATAGTTTAAATTTATTTTATTTCTGCCGATGTCCCTTTAGGGGCTCCGTATGATTCTGTTTTTAGATTTCTTTAAAGTTTTCAATTCCTTAGAGCACCCTTTTCTTTTTTAAGGTCTAAGAATTTTTCAGTTTTGGTCCACATTTCTGCAATGTTATTCAAATGTTTTACAAAGATATTAACCGGCAGCATTTCTTTTAGCCTTGGAAACTCAAGATGGTTCTCAATTCAACAAGGCATTTGGCAAGGGTGTTCGATTAGTCCTTTATTGTTTACTATAGCTGCAGAACCACTTGAAGAACTCCCAAGACAAAAAGGCACTAATATTTTGGAAAGCGGATTTTAAATTTGCCAGTTTGCTGATGATACAGCCTTGCTTTTAGAAAATAATAATATGGTCTCAAAAGCAATTAATAAAATCAGTCTTTTTTCGAAAGCATCTGGTCTGACCTTAAATATAAAAAAATATGAGATACTGGCTGTTCATTACACTGCTATAAAATCCATAGCTAATATCCCACTTAAAGAACAGGTCAAATACCTTGGTATAGTAATTATGAAAAATCTGAACAATACAGATGATTTGAACTTTACTTTCAAAATTAAAGTTATTCAAAAGTCTTTTCAATATTGGCTGTCACGGGACTTATCTATTTTTGGCCAAATCCTTTTGTCAAAAGCTTAAGGTTTCTCTAGACTTGTATATCCTTGTCATTCTTTTACACCTCATCTAAGGTAATTAAGTAATTTAACTGTACTATTTTCAAGTTCATCTGGAAAAACAAGACCCCTTATCTTTGCAGATCACAACTGGTTAGAGAATATGTATGACTGTATTTCTCAATCTCAGTCAATCTGGTACCATATCCCTCACAAATTATTTGATAAGATAGGAGGGATTACGTTCCTCTTTAAATGTGATTTTGAAGTGTCCAAAATCCCTTTAAAGCTATCTAACTACCACAAACAGGCGTTAATGTATGGAAAAATGATCTTTACCAACAATTTTTTAACTCACAATTCCCTTCTATGGAACAACAGAGTTCATTCATTCATTTTCTATACCCGGGTATCCCTTTCGGGGTTGCGGGGGGCTGGAGCCTATCCCAGCTATCATCGGGCGAGAGGTAGGGTACACCGTGTTGTCACTATAAATAGAAAATCTTTGTATTTAGCCGACTGGGTTAAAAATGGTGTTCATTTTGTTTGTGATTTATTTAATTCATATGGTCTTTTGTTTTCAGAAGACTGAGCATGCGCGCCGTGAGAGGACGTAAGGGCTGAGAGCTCCTCGCGGCGTGCGAAACTTTGGCTCAAAAAGTGCAGTTTCAAGCCCCCCATAACCGATTTCTCTGCGTCGGATTATAAAAGATCGTCACGGGAAAATATAAAAAACGCTACGAAGGAGAAAAGTGACTCTATTTCAAAGAAAAGGCCTGCAACAACGAGACAACGAAAGAGAATGGAAGACGCAGCAGCTGCAGCCACCTGTCTTGATTACAGCGCCAGGTTTGATGCACTCGAATCGAAGCTCAACAAGTTACTACAAATAAACAGTTCTACCAATACACTCCTGGACTCTGTGGTGAAAAGGATCGATGCGTTGGAAAATAGATTTGAGAGCACGCTGGCAGAAGTGCACGACTACGCCGTTTCAGTCGAGGCGCAGGACAATAGGACAGGTGCGCTGGAAAAGAGACTAGAGGAGGCTCTGGACCGCATCGACCAACTGGAAAGCCGACATCGCCAGAACAATCTGTGCCTGCTGAATGTACCAGAGGGTAATGAGAAAGATTTGCCCATGTCCTCTTTCCTGGTCAAAACTTTGGCAGAAAAGTGGAAACTGGAACTTAAAGAACAGGACTTTGAGAGGGCGCATCGTGTCAGACCTGTAAGGGCCCGTGCGCTATCATCTTTAAGATGCATCACTATCAGAAGAAGTTGTACATCTGGAGAGGTACCCGCGGACCAAGAGAGAGCAGCAATCTGAGAGTGGTGCCTGACATGTCGACATCGGTACGTGAGAAGAGGAGGGAGTTTTGGCCTCTAAGAGAACAGCTTCACCAGATGAACATAAAGACTTTTCCGAAACATCCAGCGACACTGCATGTGCAAGATGGAGATCTAGTGACCACATTCACCTCACTGGAGAAGGCTAGACTGGAACTTAAAAAGATGTATCCATCTAGAAAATGACCAAACAGTGACTGGTAAGGAAAACTAAAACTTGTAAAATGTTTGTGTGGACAAATAAGGTTAAAATATGAAAAAGGAAAAGGAAAAGAAAAAAGAAATTTGATTTAAGTGGTGACATTTAAGATTGCATGGCAGGAAATTTTTTATTTTTATTTTTTATCCTTATTTTTTCAGAGCTGGAAATGATTATTAGAAGGAAGTTTTGTTTAAATTCCTTTTTTTTAACGTTCCCTTTTTTATGATTACCTTATTTATTCTTTATTTTTTATTTTTCTATTTTTGTTTATTTTTTTTATTTTCCTTTTTCATGATTTATAGTTTAAAGATATATAAATATTGTTGATGTTATAGATGATTTATTTATTTATTCCATATTATTATTATTATTATTGTTTACTTATCTATTTATATTATTTATTTATTTTTTTATTTTTTCTTTCTCTTCAAATGTAGACATTAATTTATCGTTGTAGTTAGTGGGGCGGGGGGAAAATAATAATTAGTATATTAGTTTAGTCATTGTTTCCACGTCAAATGGGTTAGGAAGTGAAGCTCTAACAAAGCATGTTCTTAGGGAATAGCGGGGGGGGGGGGGGGGGGAGGGATATTTGTTATGTTTTTATATGTTTTTATGTTGGTTTGGATGGATGAATGTGTGTTTGAAGTTTTATGGTGCTTACTGAGGCAGGCTGCGCAGCAGGTGGTGTTGGGCTCTGAAGTTTGGCATATTTTTTATAAGAATTTAAGTAGGAAAATCCAATTAAAGAACTATAATAAAGCAATAATCAAATCAAATGCATACAACCCATACTAAGAGTATGCTTAATACTTTCAAAATAGTAACTTGGAATGTAAATGGTTTACAAGAGGGCACAAAAAAGCATAAAGTAATCTATCACGTGGAGAAAATGTCCGCTGACATAGTTTTCTTTCAAGAACTTCATTTCAAAGCCGGCCAAATCGAGTATCCAAAAAGACGATGGGTGGGGGAGGCCTTTGAGGCAGTGTACACTTCTAGAAGCCGAGGAGTGGGAACACTGATTAATAAAAGAATACCGTTTAAATTAGTGTCACAGTATTCAGATCCCTATGGTCGATTCCTAATGATTAAATGTGAATTGTTTGGTAGTCTTTATACCCTCCTGAGCATCTATAGACCTCCTGCTTCTAGTATGGCTTTCTTAAAAGCTCTACAAACCAGACTGGGCAGATCACCAACAGGATTGATAATTATGGGAGGGGATTTAAACACAATTTTTAGTCTTTATGATAGCACAACAAAAAACAGGAGAGTCAATGTTACAAAAAATTTAGTGACATTTCTTTCAGCTAATGACCTCCACGACATATGGAGAACAGTACACCCAAATTCAAAAGATTATACTATTCAAATCCTCAAAACAGCTATAGCAGATTGGATTACCTTTTTATCTCTCAAGGAGGTATTAGAAACTGTATTTCATGTGAAATCAACAATATTGTGATATCTGACCACGCTTCTGTCTCCTGTACCATGATTCCAAAGGAAAATATTCGGATGCATAGACAATGGAGAATGAATAGGAAATATTTAGTGGATAAAGAATTTGTTGACTATATAAGAGAGCAAATTATTATTTTTATGTTAACTAACGTGCATCATGCAGATCCCCAAGACAAGCCAAGTGCCTGTATTATATGGGATTCCTTTAAAGCTTATATCAGGGGAATGATGATAGCCTTTGCTGCAAAAAGGAAGGCTAAATTTGAGTGTAATCTAGCTCAGTTAAAACAAGAAATGAACATAATGGAAATGCAACATAAAAAAGGAGACCAGACAATAACAAATAAATTACTAGGAAAGAAAATGGAAATGAATAGACTATTTTTAGAAAAAGTTAATGATCTGAGATATAATTCCAATAAACTTAATTATATTTCAGGCAATAAATCAGGTAAACACCTAGCCTCAATTATAAAAAGAGTCACAAAAAACCAGCCCATATGTTTAAAGGAGGAGGACTCAGGAAATATAATTACAAACAATGAGGCAATCAACAAAAGATTCAAGCAGTCTTACGAACAGTTATACACATCAGAAGTTAAGGATGTGGACCCAGAACTGTTTCTTAAGTCAGTAAAATTAAAATCTTTATCAGAACAGCAGAAGCAAGATATTAAGAAAGTTGTTACCAGACCGGAGATTGAAATAGCAATTACGGCATTCCCACAAAAAAAGGCCCCAGGAATGGATGGTCTTCCAGTTGAGTTTTATTCGACGTTTTGGCCAGATATAAGTTCATTGTTTCTTGAAGTTGTAAATACCTTTGTTAATCAGCAAAAATTACCAGAAAGTATGTACCATTCAACTATCTCGGTGATACCCAAACCAGGTCGTGAATGCAATAAGCCTTCTGATTTTCGGCCTATTAGTTTAATTAATTGTGATAAGAAAATAACAAAAGTAATGAACAATAGATTAACATCAATTTTACCCAGTATTATTCATCACAATCAAGCTGGATTTATCCCTAATAGGGATCTCAAAACTAATGTAAGAACTTGTATAACTTTAACACAATATGCAAAAAAACATAATATAGATATGGCTTTGATGGCGGTCGACGCTGAAAAAGCATTTGACCGCCTCGAGTGGTTCTATTTGTACAAAGCTCTCAAGAATTTTGATTTCCCAGTAGAATTCATTAATATGATCAAAACTTTGTATAGAGCCCCCAAAGCACAAGTTTATACAAATGGCGTCTTGTCTGAGATATTTAGGTTGAGCCGAGGAACAGCTCAAGGCTGCCCTTTATCTCCGGCATTGTTCGCAATTGCAATCGAACCACTGGCTGAGAAAATAAGACAGACAGAAAACATAACTGGAAATACCATAGGAAAAAAGCAATATAAATTAAGTTTATTCGCTGATGATTTATTGCTGTATTTAAGAAATGTGGATACTTCAATACCATCTTTACTTACTATAATGAATCAATTTTCAAAAATTTCTGGTTTTAAAATAAACATCAGCAAAACTGAAGTTCTAGTTATTGGGAAAAAACAGCTAAACATGGATAAATATGAACAATTTAAGATTCAAAGCAGTAAAATTAAATACCTGGGTGTTTACATTAGCCCAAACAAAATGCTGCTGCATAAGAATAATTTTGTAACCTTAAAAAATTACTTTAAATGTAGTCTCAACAAGCAATTTTAAGTTGAATATAATTGGTAGAATAAATCTTATAAAGATGATGTGGCTCTCTAAGTTTATATATCTGTTTCAGTGTTTACCATTGATGCCACCAAAATCTTATTTTAAGGATATAAATTCAATAATTACTTCTTTTGTTTGGTCAGGTAAAACCCCAAGGATAAAAAGGAATTTACTGTTCTATCCTAAGCAGGAAGGAGAGTTGAGCCTCCCCAATATGGAACTGTATCAAATAGCAGCCCAGATGTTTTATATCGACCGTATCATTAACAACACTAATGAAGACCCATGGCTAGATATTGAAAACTATCAACTACAACCCAATAGTCTATTGTCCATTTTATTTTCAAAAAGAAAAGTGAAAACAGATAATTTCGTCATTAACAGTATAGTTAATATGTGGAGAAAAACAAAACAGCTTTTAGGAGTGGAGATAGGTACTCCAGTGCATATTAACCTTTGGAATAATCCATCCGTTAAAATCCAAGGTACGACATTAATGTGGGAAACATGGATGACTAGAGGCATTAAGTTGTTATCCGATATTGTTGCATCAAATAAAGTATGTTCATTTGACACGCTTAAAGATAAATTCCAACTCACAGACTCTGAAATATTTAAACACATTCAGTTAACAAACTGGATTAAAGGAACACTACACCCAAACAACGATTTGGCCTCATTTTCTACTCACCCTCATGCTGAGCAACACTGTGGAGTAGTTTTGGAACATCTAGGATGCAGCCGGAGATCTGGGGGAATCCTCGCTGTCCACTGACATTGATATCATGACTTAGATACGAGCCCGAACGAACAGTGTCCTTAGAAGTCCACAAAAAGTCGGCAATACTCCTCCATACTGCTCGTGCGCTGTAATCCAAGTGTCCTGAGCGGGTAACGTCCGACATTTACTCGAAACGACATCATTTAGCACATGTTTATAGCCTAAACAGTACTACTTGGCATTTCTATGATACACTTACGGGTGCCCTCACGGAGACATGCGGCTTACCAAACCATAGGAACGCGCACTCTGCAATAACTAGGAGCGTAGAACAAGAAACAAGAACACAAGAAATCCCACATTCTGCTGACCCCTCTTGTGTCTGTCCACGGCTCCGTCGCTCACAGCAGAATGTGGGATTTCTTGTTCTACGCTCCTAGTTCAGTCAGTCAACTCACGTTCAATTGTTTTATTGTAGCTGCATATACATGTTACAGGTTTGGCGTCCAGGCTCCAGTCTCATCACTCCTTTGCAGAAATGTTACATGAAGGCATGGAGGAGTGATGAGCAAAACATATGAGAACACCCCTGAGCCTGCAGGTGGATGCTGGGGTGGAGGTGGGGGTGAAGAACACGCAGCAAATCAGTGTCTGGCAGCATAGACGTTTGCCGAGCAGAGGGAGAGATGGGTAAACTCCCAGTTTAAATACACCGCCAAATTGAGAGGTGGAGAGTGTGATTGGAGGATTGATGTAAGGAGTGTGACGATGATATGTGAATGTGACATGTGAATAGCAAGCAGCTTTCGAGTTGTCTGCCTGAACTAGCTCGCAGGCTTCGCTTCATTTCAGTCAGTCAACTCACGCTCAATTGTTTTATTGTAGCTGCATATACATGTTACAGGTTTGGCGCCCAGGCTCCAGTCTCATCACTCCTTTGCAGAAATGTTACATGAAGGCATGGAGGAGTGATGAGCAAAACATATGAGAACACCCCCAAAACATAACTGATAGGAGCCTGGCGCTGCTGATGAGATCTATGTGTGGCTATTCCCCAGCGCCTGCTGTGAGAGGAATATACTACCTAGTGAACTACTATGTGTGGCCCAGGCACCAGCCGCCAGTGTCGCCATTCCCCAGCGCCCGCTGGGAGGAATATACTACCTAGTGACTACTATGTGTGGGCCCAGGCACCAGCCGCCGTGTCGCCATTCCCTCCAGCGCCCGCTGGGAGGAATATACTACCTAGTGGCTACTATGTGTGGGCCCAAGCACCAGCGGTCGTGTCGGCATTCCCCCCAGCGCCCGCTGAGAGGAATATACTACCTAGTGACTACTATGTGTGGGCCCAAGCATCAGCCAGGTGTCGCCATTCCCCAGCGCCGCTGAGAGGAATATACTACCTAGTGACTACTATGTGTGGGCCCAAGCATCAGCAGCTGTGTCGCCATTCCCCAGCGCCCGCTGAGAGGAATATACTACCTAGTGACTACTATGTGTGGCCCAAGCATCAGCCGCTGTGTCGCCATTCCTCCAGCGCCCGCTGAGGGGAACATACTACCTAGTGAACTACTATGTGTGGGCCCAAGCACCAGCCGCCAGTCGCCATCCCCCCCAGCGCCCGCTGAGGGGAACATACTACCTAGAGAATGCAGATGCAAGCATAATGAATTGGTACATACTTAACCCCAGCACACCACCTGATATGCAATTCAGAGTTATGTAGCAAGTGGATACGATTTTAAATACTAAATGCAGGAACTTATGAGCTTTGAGCAGACAGGATGACTTTCTCGTGAAGTCTCCTTAGCATTGCAGAAAAGCACACCACCTGATCTGCAGTACAGAGTTATGCAGCAATTGGATGCAATCTTTCAATATGAAATGCAGGAACTCATGAGCTTTGAGCAGCCAGGATGACTCTCGTGAAGTCTCATTAGCGTTGCAGAAAAGCACACCACCTGATATGCATTACAGAGTTATGTAGCAAGTGGCTACGATTTTAAATACTAAATGCAGGAACTCATGAGCTTTGAGCAGACAGGATGACTTTCTCATGAAGTCTCCTTAGCGTTGATGAGCAGAAAAGCACACCACCTGATATGCAGTACAGAGTTATGCAGCAATTGGATGCAATCTTTAAATGTCAAATGCAGGAACTCATGAGCTTTGAGCAGCCAGGATGACTTTCTTGTGAAGTCTCCTTAGCGTTGATGTGTAGAAAAGGACCAGCGCGCCAGGGATTGCAGTGTGGAGGTAGGCAGATGAAGCGATGCTGTCATGGTTACACCAGTCCTCAGGAAGTGAGGGGAATAGTGTCCAGGAGGCAGGCCATAGCTCAACAGAAAACTTGCAGATTGAAGAGAACCAGGATCTCGTCATAGGTTTGTGACCGTTGATGAACCAGGGGATGATGGTTGAGAAGGGGAACGATGATGCAGATAATTCGTCATAGAAGAGAAAGGACAAAAAATTTTAGTTTTGCAATTTGATATGAGTGCATTGGTGAGATCTGTCAGATTTGAGTGCTTCAAGGATAAGGCATACATGTCCTTTCTATTTTCAAATCAGAAAAGGTGAGATCATACTGAGGATTAAAAGAGACCTGGTTCAGAGCAAGCATCACTACTGGGTAAAGCTCATAGAGGGCAGTGGATTTAGGATCCTTGAGGGTCAGTATTTTGTTCGCCAGACATCTACAAACCACTCATTATAGAAACCCCCAAAATCAACAGATGGAGCAGCGTCAGTATAAAGCTGGAGAGAATCTAAAGACTTGACATAGTCAAAGAAAGAAATGCTATTCCATTCATTGCAGAGCAAAGACCAAACTGCAGGTCTGAACAACAGCCTTCATTAAAACTGCTCTGTCTTTTGGACTGTGGCTGGCGGAGCAAAGCAAAGGTAGTTTTCACATGTACAGAATTCAGCATTGAGCCTCATAAGGATGTAAAGTGCTAAGGCTACTAAGACAGCAAAAGGTTACTTAACAGAGAAATAACTCTGAATGCCACTTAATGCCAAAAGATGGTACCGAGATGAGTGGAGTGGAATGACTTGAAGGCATCTGTATTGTCTGCTTCCCCCAGCCATGCACCAGCCCCAGCTGATTAATGATTGCACAGCGTTATCTACAGAAGCGTAGTATAAAGACAATGATTCAGGTGGAATTAGGCTGTTTGCTTCGGACTGAGGTATCCTGAGGAGCTGAGAGATGTGAGATATTTTAGAGTGAATATTCCTTGTCAAGACCCCCATAGGGCTCACCCTGAAATAGAGAAGGGGGATTTTGAGAAAGGACCAACCATGCAGCCTTTGAAACTTCTTTTGATGGAGCCTGTCCTCTATTTCTGGATCTAGCAGGGCCGACTGAAGATTTTCAGACAGGGGTTATTATTTATTTTATTTATATTTTTATTTTTATTATTATTATTATTATTATTATTATTATTATTATTATTATCATTAAGTGATATGTTTATTTTATTTTATTTTATTTTATTTTTAATATACATTTTATGTATTAATTTATTTTAAATTAATTAATTAATTTATTTATTTTAAACTTTATTTAACCAGGTTGGTCCCATTGAGATCAGCAAATCTGCAGCAAACACAGACTCAACAGTACAAATAAGAGAGAAAAACAATAAAAGCCATCAATTAAAGCTGTGACATTCAGAACTCTGTATTCCAGAGCTTTCATTGCAGATTTAAAAACATTCAGAGATGCTGAGCTCTGCCACTTAAATTCAGTCTGCAGATTATTCCATGCAGAAGGTGCAGAGAAGCTAAAAGCCCCTTTCCCAGATCAGTTCGGACTTTGGTAACAACAAACTGCATAAAGCTCAATGATCTCAGGTTATGTAATCCATCCATCAAGATTAATAAGGAGGACAGATAGTCAGCAATTTTATCAACAATGGCTTTGTAAATGAACACATACCAGTGCCCACGTCTACGTGCAATTAAGGAAGTCCAACTGACTTTAGATTATAAGTTCAGTGATGACTCAGAAATCCACAGTTTGTGATAATTCTCAGAGCTCCATGATAAACACTGTCCAACATTTAAAGACTGAGCAGAGGCACTCATGTATAAAACATCAGCATATCAAGAAGAGGTAAATTTAGACTCAATAATTTTCTTTTTAACAAAAGAGAAACAGGACTTGTTTCTGTAATAATAACCAAGTAAAACCTTCAGCTTTTTAGCAGCATGCTGATTATGCTCTTTAAAAGCCATATTCCCTTAAAAGAGAACCAAAAGACCTGACTTATAGCTAAGTAGGTGACAAATTCCTCTCTGCATTGTGGATTTACTTAACAATGGTGTCTCGAAACACCACAGGCCTCTTTAAATTCTGCCAGAGTAAGGAACTTGAACATTCTTGGATCACTATCCTTAGCTTTACCTTTACCTTTGTGCTGTAAAATTATTAATTGTTAATACTGATTATACCTCCATCTCATTCAGAGTCTCACTTTACTTAATTGTTACTTATTTCTTTCATAAGGAAGTTGATATTGCTTAAAGGAACTGCATGTTACAACCCCTCTCTTTTCATTGGTTGTATTTATTCTATTGTACTTTATTTTAACTCTGCTTTGTTTTAGTTTAGTTAAATTAATGCTCCTTTATTCTAATGTCTTAATCAGATATTTCCACTGCTATAGTGTGTATGAGAGCAACTAAAACGACCGAATGGGGATTAATAAATATTACTGAGTCTGACTTAGAACTACTGGAAAGTCTTCACACCTCGTACTGTATTTTTGTATGCAAATTCAGAACCATACAACAGATTCTTCACCAAAATAATATTATGACCTGTTGAGATAAGAGCAAAGTTTCATAAATTACTTTAAATAATTATGTACTAGGGTATATGATTAACCATAACATCTCAGATGAATGAATAAAATAGATAAAATATGATTAAAATAATGATACGAGCAGATGATCTAACATACCCTGAAGAAGACATAATTCAATCATTGTGTCAAATGTTAAAGATTACGGAATGAGATTACCCGAGCAGATTTGATTCCTTAGAGAACCAGGAATGGCAGCAGCAGCAGGCTGGAGCTGAGAACCCGTGGCAGGAATGGAACTGCAAATCCCAGGGTCCTTTGCGGTATGCCGTCAACCGGGATGCAACAGGTGTCGGGCGTAGCTATGGAGACGGGAGAGGACCCAGGCGGCTCACATGGCGTGGCGTTGTTTCCACGGTGTTCAGCGCTGATTTCACTTCGTGCAGACCGGGCGGACGCGTCTGTGGAGAAGCTGGAATCTGGCTGCTTTGCTTGGGAGGCAGCGCCGGGCTCCAGCTCAGGAGGGACGATGGCAGTGCGCTTTACCTGGCGCATACCTTCCCCCCGGAAGGAATCTGGAGTTCTGCTGGATCATCAAACAATCGGAAACGTCTTCGTGGCTGAAGCCGGCTGGCGCGGTGATGTTACGGGCGTAGAGCTCTTCCAAGAGGCGGCGCACGGATCATCCGGAGGGTTGTTTGCGGATGTGCGGGAGATCCGGCGAGGACGAACGGGTCCGATTCACTCGCAAAGCGAACTTCAGGGACTGAATCTGGGGTTTCAGGATTAAGCCCAGTGCCCTCCCATGACCGCTGAGACTCACTCACTGAATCGGAGACGACGAGAGACATCAGGATCACCGGAGCAAAAGGTATGATGACAAACGCATGAGAGAGCAGCTGAAAGAACACGCAGCAAATCAGTGTCTGGCAGCATAGACGTCTGCCGAGCAGAGGAGAGATGGGTAAACTCCCAGTTTAAATACACCGCCAAATTGAGAGGTGGAGAGTGTGATTGGAGGATTGATGTAAGAAGTGTATCATAGAAATGCGAAGTAGTACTGTTTACATGTGAATAGCAGCGCTGCTCGAGTTGTCTGCCTCAGGACACTTGGATTACAGCGCACGAGCAGTATGGAGGAATATTGCCGACTTTTTGTGGACTTTTAAGGACACTGTTCTTTCGGGCTCGTACTGAAGTCATGATATCAATGTCAGTGGACAGCGAGGATTCCCCCAGATCTCCGGCTGCATCCTAGATGTTCCAAAACTACTCCACAGTGTTATTCAGCATGAGGGTGAGTAGAAAATGAGGCCAAATCGTTGTTTGGGTGTAGTATTCCTTTAAGGAGAACTGTGACATTGAGAACGACATACCAACAAAAATAAAGAGTCTGTTGAAATAAAATGGGAAGAAAAAGAAATTTATAAGTGTCCTTTATACCTGTCTCATCAATGCAGGAATCAGCAGTGATTTATTAAATAACATCTATGAGGGTTGGGACAGAGACATAAAGAATTTAAAGGCCAAAACAAAATGGAATGAATGTTTACAGCTTACATATAAAGTCACAACAAATGAAAATCTTAGATTAATTCAATATAAGTTAATGACAAGAGTATATTATAGCAGGGACAGAATTCATAAGTTTGACTCATCTTCCCCTTCCACTTGCTTAAAATGCGGTAGAAGTGACTCCCTTATCCATTCCTTTTGGTATTGTGAAAAAGTACAGAAGACATGGTTGGATATTGAGAAATGGCTTTCCAATATTTGTAAACAGAAATTTATATTTACACCAGAAACATGCTTATTTCAAAATGTGATAAAAATGAAATACCCTATGGGGTGGCAATTAATACTTTCCTCACTAGTTTACAAGAAATTGCTGTTACAAAACTGGAAAAATAATGAAGCCCCAAGTGTAGACAAATGGAAAATCATAATGAAATACTACTTGAGTATTGAGAAAACTTTGTCAGAGGACAAAAATAAACAAATGCAGTTTGACTCCGTGTGGAGACATATTTTTGAAGCTTTGCAAACACTTTAGCTATATTAGCAAAACATTTTTGCCCAACACCACCCGTTGTCTATTTATATGATATATGTATCAATATATATTTATATGTATTTTTTTCTTTTCTCTCTTTTGTTTCCAACAGTTGTACGAGTACAAGAACAAAAGAACCACCAGAAATATAACTGTGTGAATGTGTGGGTGTGAATGAGTGATTAAGTTTGTTTTGTATTTTTAGTTATTTCAATGTGAGTATGTTATTTTTATTTTTTTTATTATATATAATATTATTTTTTTATTATACATATTTTTTTATTATATATAATAATTTCATTATATGTGTGTATATATATATATATATATATATATGTATATATATGTATATGTATATATATATAGGCATCAAACGCCTCTACACTCGAGTTGAAAATATTGAACTTTGACATTTCCCCCCAACGTCAGTGATTTGATGACGTGTGATGCTCCGGCCACCTGCTCCAGCTCAAACCCCACCGAAAGATCGAGGAGAGGTTGATCTGCGCTGTTTGCCATCATCCGGAGCTATATGATTCGACATGTGTACAGTACTCTGCAGAGACCGGAAGAAAAAGGAGCAGGCTTGGGTGAAAGTCTCCGAGGAAACAGGTTTTGAAGGTAAGTTCTGTAAATATTCGTTTCCAGCTGGATTTGCCTGCACGGGTCATCACTGAGTCAGACTGGCTCCAGCTCTCTACTCCGCCTGCGCAGTGATGCGCGTCGCCCCTCAGCTTGTCAAAATGGTCCAGGATCCAGTCTAGGGCATTACACGCGGCGCGTCACAGGCACTACACATGTTTAAATACGCCAATTTGCGTCTGGTGTGGCAGTAGCATTAGAACCCGCTGCACTAACTGGACCCGACGTCACGTTTTTTTCTCACATGCTCCAGTGTGTTTTTTTCCCGTTTAGAGAGAAGGTGAGTTATAGTCGAGTAGCTACTTTTTGTCTTTTTCAAAGAAACAGGAACAGTCTTTGTTCCACTGAACGTTGTCCTTTCCACTGTATACTGCTCTGTATTATAATATTTATTGGGAAGAAATGACTTTTGGGTGTTTTTTTGCGCTGCAATTGTAGTTAGGCTAACTGAGGCTAGCGCTAACTAGGCTAACTTTAGGATTAATCATGGATGTATTATATAGATATATGCATGAAATAAGTTTGACATGAGAGGGCTTTCACTGTCATTGGGATTTAAACATGTATGAAAATACCCAAAGTGATCACTGTCAGTGGACTACTTGATTGGTCTAAGGAAATTATTTCAACAGCATTTGTCTAGAAACCATTCTGTCCCATGCATTTTGGTCCATAAGCCTTCTGTGCATGAGAAAGTGTTCACTGAAATCTGCCATTTTCCTGTTCAAAGACCAGGAAATTTAAAAAAAAAATGGATTTTACTCATTTCCACATGATGTGCAATAGTTATTTGTCTCTTACAGATGCATTTTTCAATTATTACATCACGGGACCTTGAAAAGCTGTTTGGCACCACATGTGAACTGCCACATGAGGAAAGAGAGTCCATTCTGGAACCATTTAAATTCATCTTCTTTAACATTGAGGATATGTGGGTGTTTTGTGAAGAAATCATGGACAATCGAGGGTACATTTCATACTGCCAGTACAATGAGTCGTATAAATAAAAGCACATATTTGAAAGTTTATTTTGTGTTGTGTTTTTTCCTGTAACAGAGGTAATTTGCTATCTGGCTTATGTAACAAGGTACTTAATAATTCACCTTAAATGCACACAGCTAAGTTAATTTAAAATCCGCAGCCCTCCACGGGAAAATATTGGTGGCCTGACACAGGTAAGAAAATAAACAAGCAATAATAAACAACTATTAAATGAATTCTGAAGGAAATGCAAACACAAGTAAGGTGTATCAAAGATTACACCTATATCAAAGATTTGAGTAAATTAATGTGTAAATAAGTCCAAAAGTGCAGGAGGCAACATTTTCAGTGGTAAAAAATGATATAAAATGAAATAACAGTCAGCAGTTGGTTGGAGTGCAGAAGCATAATGCCATTAAACATGTTGAGGTGTTTTAACATTTTTTCACAGAGTTTGTAGTGCTAACCACACCAACAGTTGTCTGTTTTGCTGATAAAATTAAAATACTGGAGGATATAAATGTTTTGAGAATGTTTTAAAGGGGCCATGACAATAGCTGTACATTTTTGTTTGTATTTTTTTATCTTAAGAATAACACCCGAAGTGGACTTCCGGCAAGATGGCGGACGGGGCACAAGCAAGCTTTTGAGCTCCCTTCGTTTTGGTCCCAACTTACAATATAACTGCCCTATTTTGACAAATAATCTGCCGTGAGTTCAGATAATACATTTTCTGACAACTCTGTGAAGAAAGGAACAAAGAAAAAACGATGTCTACGACAAAGGAAAAAACTAGGGCGGGAAACTCGCTAGCTTTCCATAGGTACTCCGCTGCCGTAACCCAGGAGGAGGCTAACGGTACCCCGATGGACACCTCTAAACCAGGCAAGATTAATGTTAACATACGAGGCACCCGGCGACCGCTAACCACGACCCCCACCAAGTTACCGCCTGCTAAGAAGTTAGCACAAAACTTTGACAAGGCGCCACCCAGCACTGAAGTGGTAACTGCCTCGGAGTACTCATTTGCTGATGTAGTAAAAGTCCTGATGAAAGTTGAACGCAAAGTGAATGAGTTTAGTGAGAAAATGAACGATCAATCCAACATGTTTGTCGAGCTACTTCAGCGCGTCGAGGAAAATGGGAACGCAGTCGCAGAGTGCCACTCAAGGGTCGACACCCTGGAAACCAAAGGTAAAAATCTGGAAAAAGAAAACACTTCCCTCAAAGAAAAGGTACTGGAAGTTGGACGCTATAAACGACGCTGGAACCTTCGACTACCCGGCCTTAAAGAAGAAGATGGTGAAAACATCAAAGAGAAGATCGAGGAGCTTGTGCTGAAAACCTTCCCACAATGGGCTGACAGCATCGGGAATGTGGTTGGCTCCGTACACTGCGTGGGGAGGAAGGAAAACGGCCGCAGCCGCCAAGTCATCATGCAGTTTGTGAGAAGAGCTCATCGAGTCACGGTGTGGAAATCAACTAAGGACTCACCAATCTGCAAGGAGCGAGAGGTCCGCTTTGTCCAGGACTTTATTAAGGAAGACCTGATTTCTCGGGAGCTACTCTGGCCAAAAATAAAACTGGCTAGATCACAACACAAGGTGGCGTATTACAAAGGCCATATTGCAGTCATTGATGGATGCATAGTTACAGCTTAAAGCTAAATCGGTGAGATATAAGCTTCAAATTGTTCTAAAATTTTAATTCCAGTTTGTTCCAATGGAAACATTGTTATGGTATGTTAAATGAATATACAAGTTACTTGAAAAAGGGCAAATGTCCACATTGTTTAGGGACCTGCCTAAAGTTTTGTTTACCTTCTAAGTAAAAGAGTTTACTTACATTTTTTTTTCTCTGTGTGTACGTATGAATGCGTGTGAATGACAATGCTATTTAAATGCAATTTAAAACTATTAACGATTAATACTCAAGGTCTAAGGGATAGTATCAAATGAAAGGCTTTATTTTTATACTGCAAAACTAAACAAGCACAATGTATTTTACTTCAGGAAACTCACTCAAATGAAACAGATGAAAGATTTTGGGCTACTCAATGGGGGGACAAAATAATCTTTTCACATGGTACGTCAAGATCAGCTGGTGTAGCAATTCTATTTAATAACTGTCAAGGGAAAATAATTAATACAAAATCTGATGAAAATGGCCACTGGATTTTAACAGTGCTTCAATTAGATGATTCTATTTTAATTCTAGGAAATATTTATGGTCACTGCAGCATAGCGCAGAATAGAAATCTCTCTATGAATTAAAGGATGTGCTACTTCAATTAAAAATGAAATATGTATCAGAAAACATCATTTTAGGAGGAGACTGGAATATGGTTAAAGATGACTGGCTTTACAGACTTCCAAGCAAATATAATTCTCCACATCTAAATTCCATGTTATTTGATTATTGTGAATCCTTAAATCTTACAGACCCATGGAGACAAAGAAATCCAGGTAAAAGACAAGATTCTTGGTTCAAACCAGATGGTTCAGTTAAATCCAGACTTGATTACTGGTTAGTCAGTGATGACATACTCAGTCAAATCTCAAACTGTGAAATATTACCAGCACCTCTCACTGATCACTGCTGCTTGGAGATAGGTGTAACACCTCTCCCACAAACCTTCAAGAAAAACAGTTACTGGAAATTCAACTCCACATTATTATTTCATAATGAATTTTGTCAAGGCATCGAAAACCTTATCCAAAATATTCTAGAAGATGAATCCTTAGTATCTTTTACCCATAAATGGGAACTTTTGAAATATAAAATTCGCCAGTATTCAATCTCTTATAGCAAACAACTCAAAAAGAAAAACTGTATGGAAGAAGAGGAGGTCATAAAAGAGATACTTTCAATTACCTTGTGCTCCACAATATCAGAAAACGAACAGATCAGACTTTTGCAAGTTCAAGAGAAATTGGATAAAATATATGAAAGGAAAGCTCGAGGAGCCTATATAAGATCACGAGCAAAGTGGATGGAGGCTGGTGAAAAGAACACTTCTTATTTCTGCAGATAAAAAAAAAAACAGGACAAGGGCGAAAGACAATAAAATCTTTAATAATTAATGGTAGTGAATGCTCTGATGAAATGTCTATTGCAAATGAAATGACCATGTTCTACCAAAACCTTTACACCTCCTCCTACTCAGCTCCAAAGGCAGAGAACCTCCTGAAACAAATCAAACAACATATTCCACAAATTGATAATGAATTTAAGGATAGTAGTGAAAGAGATATAGACCTTAATGAACTTGACAAGGCAATTATGTGTCTAAAACTAGACCGTTCTCCAGGCACGGATGGGTTAACAGGCAACTTTTACAGACATTTTTGGGAATCACTTAGGAACCTATTGTTTGAAGTTTTTAAAGAGATTATAAATAATTTAACCCTAGCAACAAGCATGAAACAGGGCATCATCACCCTGATCCCTAAACCAGACAAAAATACTAAACTAATAGAAAACTATTGCCCCATTTCACTTTTAAATAATGACTATAAGCTGCTTACATATATATATGGTACATACATATACACTAACAGACTTAAGGAGAAACTAGTTACTATTATTAGTGAAAGACAGTCAGGTTTTGTAAACAAAAGGTCAATACATAACATACAATTAGTAAAAGACCTCTTAGACTATAATGACCAAATAGAAGACAAAGGATTCATTCTCTTCCTTGATTTTCAAAAGGCTTTTGATAAATTAGAGCACAAATTTCTTTTTCAAGTGCTGCATGCCTATGGTTTTGGACCAAAATTTTGCAGGATTATTGAAACATTCTATACAGATACTACAAGCACAGTGATACTTCCAACTGGTACTACGCCACGTTTTTATATAAATAGGGGAGTGAAACAAGGATGTAATATTTCACCTTTCCTATTTATAATGGCTGTTGAAATCTTAGCCATTATGTTAAAAACCTCAGACATAGAAAAGTTAAACATTTTTAATGAGCAACTTGTGATTAGTCAGCTCGCAGACGACACAACTATTTTCCTTAAAAAAATAGAGCAAATTCCAGAAGTACTAAAATGAATTGGCATCTTCTCTGAAGCATCTGGTTTGACAATTAATTGTAATAAATGTGAACTCATGGCCATACATAAGTGCAACCTCACAGAAGCATATGATATTCCTATTAAATATTGTGTAAAATACCTGGGTATTAACCGAACTAAAGATGCCACTGTAAGTGAATCATTAAATATCCAGGAAAAAATTAGCCAATGTAAATCTAAATTAAACTCTTGGCTACAACGAGACCTGACCGTCTTTGGAAGAACATATTTAACTAAAATGGAATCTTTAGCAAGGTGTATTTATCCAGCCTACTCTATGGCTATACCAGACAAATCTATAAAAGCAATAAACCAACTAAACTTTAATTTTATCTGGAAAAACAAAGTCCACTATATTAAAAAATCTGAAATTGTAAAAGAATACGATGAAGGCGGACTTCAGGCAATTGACTTTGAATGTTTAAATACTGTACTAAAAATTAAGTGGTTAAAGTCTTTCCTAACAGAAAAAAATTGCATCTGGTTTTGTCTCTCCAAAGGTTTATTCAAAAAAATGGGAGGTATTGAATTTGTCCTTAGATGTGATTTTAATGCTGATAAACTGCCAGTTAAATTGTCATCCTTTCATAAACAAGTCCTGTTAAGCTGGAAACTTATGTACAACCACAATTTTACTCCACATCAAACTCCAATATGGAATAACAGATATGTCCTATGCAATAGAAAATCAATCTCTCTGCAGAACTGGATGGATAAAGGTGTTTGGTCACTACGCCACCTAGTGGATGATCAGGGAAACTGGCTTTCATTTGAAAATTTTTGTGCCCTTTACAACATTTCATGTCAAAGATCAGAATTTAAAAATATTTTTAAAGCAATTCCTCAAGCTATCAAGCACCAAATCGAGAACATGGACATGGAGAGCTTACCTGCTCCTAACTTCTCAATCTTGCAAATATTTGAACAAAACTTTTTTGGGGAAAAAATATACCAAACAAAACTTTCAGAAAATGTCTAAATAATCACTTATTTCCTGTGAAACCAAATAAAAACTCAATCATCCAAAAATTTTCAGAAACTGATGTTAAAAAAATCAGAACTGAATATTTGAAACCCCCGGTTAGCCCTAAAACAAAAGAAATACATTTTAAAATTCTAAATGAGATTTATCCTTGCAGTGAACTGCTGAGAGAAAGGTTTAATTTTGAACAAAATAACTGTATTTTTTGTGGGAATGACATTGAAACTACAGAACATCTCTTCTTCCAATGCATCTACACAAAGACATTCTGGGACGATCTCTGGGACTGGCTGTCTTCAAGAATCCAGCTGCAGAACATTTTAGAATGGGACACTATTGTGTTTGGGTTTTTTTTTTCGAAAGACTTTAAAAACAAAATTGTGATAAATATAATATTGCTGGCAAAATATTTTATCCACACATGTAGATGGCACAAGGTAAAGCCCATATTCACAGCTTTCAAGAGACAAATGCAAGATAACTCTGTAAAGTCCTTGAAGTATATGAAATCTGAAAATGCTCCATGCAAGCACTTGAAGATGTACAAATATTTGATGACCTCTAATGTATTGTATGTTTATTGTGTGTGTGTGTGTGTGTATGCGTGTGTGTTTTTTTTTTTTTTTCCAGTGCCTTGTGAACCGCACTTTTAAGTTATATGAACTGTTAAAATGTATGTCAAGATGTTTGTACATTTTGATACTCTAATGAAAAAAAAAAAGCACCGCCCTGGCAGGTGCTCTTACTTTGAAAAGGAAAAAATATAAATAAATAAAAAAAATATATATGATAACACCTGAAGTGGCCATCCTGTTTTGTATTTTGTCTTTGTCTAAAATCTTAATATTTAGCCTCCAGGCGTTTTTCCCAGGTATCTGTTAAGCTAGAAACATATTTATTTGTAGTTGAACACATGAAAACAAATATTAACATTCTGTACACAATATAAAGCCTCAAGAAATTAAGTATATTCACGGACGACAAAAAACATGTTCTTCCCGGTCTAATGGTCTTTATTCTGAAAGGTTTAGAATAAACTTTTGAGGACAATATGTACTTATTTGCTTATTTTGAAAGACTTTGAATCAGCTTCCGGTCCTGTCTGTGCAGCGGGTCCTAACAGTGCAGGTCTGCAACACAGGGTCCTGTCAGTGCAGGTCTGCAGCCAGACCGCCTTGTAAATATTTGACATAATCTGTTAAAATGGGGTTAAGAGGGTCTTTCTCTTAGATTTTTTTTAATGTAGATCATCTCTTTCCTGCATTCTGATAACTTATGCAAAATTTTATGAAAAACATGAGGTAGTCTTGTGGTTTTTGAAATCTTATCCATGTTTGAAGCCCTTTACACTTAAATAATAAAGTTTTACTGTCATGTCAACCTTGAATCTTTACCAAAATATGTCAGATGAACATGTAACTCACACACACCTGAGTTTGTAGTTTCTAAATGAGAGTGTGTGTGGGGGGAGAGACTGACAGTGTTTATAACACAGCAGACTAGTGATATAAGAAACATCCATCTGATATCTTTGCGTAAAAATCTCCCCACACTTCAAAAACGAGATCACAATTGCGCTGAATTTATCTTACCCTCATCTTTGACGAAGCTTTATCGCCTCCGTTTTAAAAAGTTTAACTCTTCATCCATTCACAGCAGCTCTGATGTTTTAAAAGACAGTTCATCAGAACTTCACCTGGATAAAATGTTTAAAATAATGTCACAAGTGAGCTCACAGCTGAAGGTGCAGCAGCATTCGCTCTAACTTTGCTGCAGGTCAAATGACACATTGACAAGATGAAGAAAACAAAGAAATAATAATTAAATAAAAAAAACACATTTTGTTTGCATATAGTGCTTGAACAGGCAGGAATAACATCAATAAATAAAAGTTTCATTCAGGACAAAGAACCAGCTTATTGCTTTTCAGGTCTGTGAGTCCAGAGAGCCACTGGTGAGGCAACAGGGACACCTGCGGCTCTGAATGTGCAGGCAGGGGTTCAGTCTCTTAGTCAAGCTCATGTCAGTCCAGGATCACAATCTCCTGTGTCTTCTTTAAGGTCTGTGACATCCGGTTAACCACAGGCTAAAGTGAAATGAATATTAAAATGATCTCACAGCGTAAAACAAAATACACCACTGATTCCTTTACATTCAGGAAGGGAAACACATTTTCAACATATGGTGGCACTGGATTGTAGAATTCTTATAGCAACCTTAAACCTAAAGTATGGAGAGGAGCCTGGAAACTAGAAACCTGAAGGAACAGCTCCTTCTCTAATTCTGTCTGACCCGTCCTGTCAAAATCCTCCAGTCTGAAGTGCTCACTGCATAGAACAGATGAGAGACGATAAATCCTCTGCTTTTCCGCACTACTTTCTCTGCTCTTCATCTTTGGGGAACCTACACAGCATGTAAAAAGTAAGCTAAGCAGCTAACAACAATCAGAGTAGTTTATTTAGCTTAACTGGAAAGACTTCTTGTTTGAAGGCTGATTTTACCGTGAGAATCCACAGTGTTATGGGACTTCATGGAATCAGTCACAAAGTCAGCAATTTCTGTTAAAATGCTAAAATGAGCTTCATGAAGTCTGTTTGAAGATTCCCTTTTGTCTGAACTGTTTACAAAATGTCCTCCCTTGAGTTTTTTCAAGAATTTGATGCAGGATACTGACAATGTGTTTCTGTTTATTTTTTATTCTATTTTTGAGTTTTGATTCTTTCAGATTTTCTTTGTGGGTGACGTTTATTATTGTCACATAACACTGTCTAATCTTTTCTACAGGTAAAGAAATGTCATCATAGCTTTATTTTCATCCACAGATTTGAAGCAGCACCATGGAGAAAGCAAAACTTAAGAGACACGTTGTTCAAGAAATTAAAGAAGCTCTACAAAACAATGACAAAGAGTTGGCTTGGACAAGGGGGAAAATATTCCTTTAAATTTTGCCATCAGGGCGGCTGGCTCTGGTAAATGCACCTTCATTAATGCCATCAGAGTCATTATTTACAGTCTGGCTGTTTCTTCTCACTGACGTCACATTTGTAGCCCCTGCCTCTTTGTCCTCAGGCTGTGATTGGTCAGTGTCTCTGCAGACAGAGCTCATTCAGCTCCATGCTTTAAAAGTTTGATCTGTCTGATGACAGACCTGAAAGCAGGTGGGCAAATCTGTGCTGTAGGTTACAACATTGTTGATCTTCATCTTTTTGTTTTTCATTGTCACACAGGTCTTCAGAGAGCTGGTTGTGAGTCTCCTCAGGTCTTCTTGGTGTCCAGCAAAAAGCTCTACATCTATAATTTCCCTCTGCTACAGGAGACCCTGGAGAGAGAACTTCCTGATCTCAAGAAGGAGGCCTTTCTGCTCGCCATGCCCAACATCAGCCTGGAGATGATTAACAAGAAGAAAAAGGGTTTTCAGAACAATATCAAATACTTTGTTACTCTGTCTGCAGCTGGAGCAGCTGTACCAGTTCCGGGGGTTTCTGTGGCTGTTGATTTGTCATAAGCTGGTATTTTCCCAAGATATGTTTTTGAGTTTTGTCATGACATCTAGTCACTCAAACGAATGGCTAAATACTCTGGTGTTCTTGGTGAGGAACTGAAGTCTGTTACTGTTTCACCACTGGCAGCAGCTGAAATAACTCCTGACCTCATACTAAATCTTGTGTTCCAGAGGGGGCGTGGTTATGGTGCTGAACTAAGCGGACGTTTTTCTGGTGAGCTCCTGGCAATTTTGGACTTAACTCCTGTAAAATATCCTATATCATCACAAACAGAAATACAAGAAGTTTGAAGTAAACTAATACGGTGTATCAGCAGAAATATGCCACCGAAGATTTCCGATTGAAGAAAATGAAGGCGGCTCAGATGCTAACAGTCTAGCTCAACAGGTCACGATAGCCCCCTGCCTCGTTCTGAAGAAGTGGATGTGGCGACAGCTCCAAACATGGATGTTATGCAGAAACTTAACATGATCCAAAGTGACTTCGCCACAAAGACTGATGTGGTACTGCAAGCGATCCACGATGTTAAGAGGGATGTGAAAGACTTCTCTGTGCGCATGGATGAAGCAGAGGTGCGCATTAGCAATGTGGAGGACAGTCAACTCAGAGAAGGACAAAACTGATGCACTGGTAAAACAGGTGATTCCCCTCACAAACAAATTAGATGACCTTGAAAATCGCTCTCGTCGGTCCAACCTACGACTAATCAACGTGCCCGAGAATAAGGAAGGAACGGATGCGGTCGCTTTTCTGGAGAAGTGGCTACCTGAAGCACTGAGCCCTGCAATATTCCAGACACCGCTTCTCATTGAAAGAGCGCACAGGCTGCCTGGTCGAACACAGCCCAGTCGGTCCAACAGACGTGCACTTGGTTACGCAGCTACTGTATATTTGCTGACCAGCAGTCTGTCATTTGTCGTCCTTCTCCTTGATCAGGAGCACAGCTTGATTTGATAAGTCCACCTTGTTGATCTACTTTTTTGTACTGGAACTAATTGTGCACCAATGTCTATACTGCTCATATTATCAGGTATGTTTTTTATGTTGTTATGTCTGAATGTGAATCCACTGCAAACCAAATCGCCCGTCAGGGGACAAATGAATAAAATGAACAATGAACTATGAACTATATGAAATAGACCTAGAGTCCTCATTGTGAAGTTTAAACTATCAGGATAAAGTACGTGTAAGCAGCTCATGCCAAAGGTAAAGTGATGTGTGATGATCAAGAGATAATGTTCTTCCCAGACCTATCGACAGAACTTCACAGACGAGGAGACTCAAGGAGGTGTTTTGACACAGTAAAACAGAAGCTGAGATTGTTAATTATTCGATATGGAATAATCTGCCCAGCCAAACTACGTGTGACGTCTGATGGACAAACATGCGAGTTTGAGACCCCCGCTGAGGCTGAGAAGTTTATCCACGGTCTACAGAACAAAACGTACACACAGAGCACCTGAAGTGAACTGTTGAATACCTTTTGATCCTCCTATTACAGGTATAGCTTGTTTATGTTAGGTCTGCAGACCATTAGATGGACATATGGCAAGATTTCCCTGATGGGTGAGGCTTATCCCTTATATTTACTTTGTTTTGTTATTAATCTGAACCCTCTCAAGCTTTACTTTACTTCTGGTTAAAAAGAGACTGTCATCAATACCACTTTAAAAAGGACTTTAAATGCTTGTTGAGGAATTATTCTTTATTCTGTTCCGTCATCATCTCTGTTTGAGATTTACATTACTTACATATTTCATATTTCATGTACATTTTGTGTATTTGCCAGGGAGCTCACCAGTGAGATCAAGATGTTTATGTTTTTGCTTTTTTAGTTATGACAATGTGTGCTGGTGTGGTTGAACTGCTCCCTTGTTTACATTGGATCAGTACATGCATTTGACGGCACCCCAGGGTCAGGGGGAGGGGGTGGGAGGGTACGTGTCTGTCTTGTTCACGTTGACAGTTATAGGGTTTTCTTTATGGCAGATTTTTATTTTTTATGTTTGTTTTCCTGTACATAAAAAGTGTTGCTTCACTCTGGTGATTCCTTTGCATAACAGAAAATTTGATTTTATCAATTCTACATGACTTCAATTAATAGTAATAAATTTACGTCTTGGAATGTAAGAGGGATGGTAAAATTGGTTAAGCTAAAACAGGTTATTACAAGGCTTAAGCAGCTTAATTCATCAATAACGTTTGTACAGGAGACAGATTTAATTAGTGAGGATTTGTTGAAAATACGAAGAAGATGGACAGGTAAAGTACTGGCATCCTGCTTTCCATCCCACTCCCGAGGGGTTATGGTGTTGATTCACACAAATCGGGCGTCGCTGGCACAGTGGGATAGTGCGCTTGGTCAGTGATCCGGAGGCTGCAGGTTCAAGCCCAGCTCCGGGCGTCACATGGTGATGTGTCCTTGGGCAAGACACTTAACCCCAAGTTGCTCCCACTGCTGTGTCAGTGGCATGTAAATGGGCATGAAAGGGTGTGAATGTGTTAGAAATACTGATGGATAACTAACATAGAAACTCAGAACCATCAGTGAGTGAATGGGTGTGAATGGGTAGGTGTGACTAGTGACTAGTCAAAGACTAGAAAAGCGCTGTATAAGCTCAAGTCAATTTACCATTTACAAATCGGTGCCTTTCCACATTAATAATACAATTTATGATAAAAATGGAAGATTCCTGGTGGTTCAAGGAACTCTCTTAAAAGAAACTGTCAACTTAGTTAATGTGCATGGGCCCAATGATGACAACCCATCATTCTTCGAGAACTTATTTTTAATGTTAGCCAATCTTCCTGGTGAAGTAGTATTAGCGGAGGACTTTAATTGCACTCTAGACCCAAAACTTGATCGTTCGTCAGGGGTAGATACTTCCCATCATCACACTAGGAAGAAAATACAACAATATATAAACGATCTGAATCTTTGTGACCCTTGGAGGATTTATAACCCTAACAAACGGGAGTATTCATGCCACTCATCATCATTTAAAACTCACTCATGAATAGATTATTTTTTAATTTCATCTTCCCTGCTACCTTATATAAATAACTGTAGGTACGATAGCGCTGTTTTGTCAGATCATGCCCCAACATCTTTAGAATACAAAACTGTAAAATTAATTAATCATTCTACTAACTGGCGCTTACATCCTAGATGCTTAAAAAATCCTGACTTTATAAAATTTATAGGTGAGCACATTGATATTAACTTTTCTATAAATACCAACCAAACAACTGCAGCCATTAGGTGGGAAGCTTTTAAAGCCTATATTAGAGGGCAAATGATAAGTTTTACTAGATTTAAAACTAATAAATTCAAACAAAAAATAAAGGAATTAGATTCCAAGATCAAAGAATTAGAATGAGTGGCTCTCATAGATAATTCATCTCAAAGAGTTTGTGAATTTTATGACATTTGGAAGATGTTTTTAGAGCTTATAAAGAATAGTAATACTGAAATGGGTTATTGAGAGAGTGACTAATGGTAACAGTTCACTTACTGTAGGATTGTATGATGTAATGTGTAGGGTTGGTATTTTTATTTTTTACTTTTTATGTATTTATTTTATTTATTTATTTATTTTTTCTTTTTTTATTATTTTTATCTTTATTTATTTATTTGACTTATTGTATGATATATATATACATATATATATATATATATATATATATATACATACATATATATATACATATATATATATATACATACATATATATATACATACATACATATATATTTACATATATATATATATACATATATATATATATATATATATATATATATATATATATATATATATATATATATATATATATATATAGATATAGATATAGATATATATATATATAGATATAGATATAGATATATATATATAATCTCTGCCAAATGTTTGATTTGTTCAATTGTTGGATATTAATGTAAAAATGAACATCAATAAATATATGCTTAAAAAAAAATTTGTGTTCCAGACCACAACAGCCATATGATTGGCAATAGAGGAAGGCTGAAGATTAATTCCGTTACTTCTCAATGGACCTCTCTTTTACTTTTACTTACACATTTCTTAAACTTTATAATCAACATGCTTGCTGAAGATGCAGTGAAGATTTTTCAAAAGATCATGGATTAAAATAAAAATATATATATATATACCCTCATTGTAAGACAAAATAAATGATAAATGATAGTCATAACTATGATGTCAATGGTTAGAAAATAATAAATTAAAAGTCAAAGCACATTTTCTGTCAGGATAGTATCTAGTTTTCCACTCAAAAAGTTGTATTCAACTGTAGCACAGAAACTTTGACTCAAAGTCATCTCTTTCAGCTGAGGCTTCTTGTCAGGACGGCTGATGTAGATATGAGGTCTGGGTTGATCGGCCATGTAGTGCAAGTGTGACATATTTTTGTAGTCCAACCTGGAGGTTAGCATTGTCCTGTTCTTTAAATAAAAAAACATTTGAGATGTTTAATATGGTTTTGGAGTATTGCTGATAATGAGCTCTGTGGAGAAAAAGTTCATGAAAATTTACAATGTTATTCATCTTGATTATGTTAAGCAACAGCTTCATATTTTTAAAACATAAATGTTAACTGTCAGGGCAAAACACAGTCAGGCTGTTATTAACCCACAACATGGTGGTTCGACTTTGGTTTAACAACTCATGTCTCAGGCTGTAACCTTTAATTAAAGTGAATTTCCTTTTTTGTGTGACCTGATCAGGTCAGTGCTCATGATTGTGGCAACTACATGTATAGCATTGTTTATTATACATGATCAGAAAAAAATAATTTAAGATAACCATTCCTGTTCTTCTTGTTAGAGGTCTATTCTTCACCTTTTTAAAAATACAACAATGCAATTAAAATGCACAAAAGGGGAAAAATAACTACATTTGATGTTGTAGGATTTAAAAAAAGTGCTTATGTTTGCCACTCATCTTATTTCCGGCATTTTGTCAAAAAAAAATAAATAAATAAAAAGACAAGGAAATACATTAATGAATAAGAAAATGCCACAGACTTTGGAACATGAGAAATTGGAGCAATAAAATACTGACTTTCTCTGCATATTAATCCATACTTCCATTTAACAAATTAAAGGTTGGAGTACATTAATGTACGTAACAAAAGATAACCTGTTTGGTTTTTAAGTGTAACATCAACTACTTAAGTCAAATTTGAACAAAGTGTTTTTCAAAGTAAAACTCTGTTACTGATCTCATTTTTTTTTACAGATTATGTCACAGCACTTACTGTTTCAGGAATAAAGCAATTTTGCCAAGCATTGCTGTTTTCAGAGCTGTAAATAAAACTGAATTGCGATCAAACCTTTTAAATTATTTTTGAAAATCAAACTGTATGATTATGACCTAACAAAGAGAAGGAGATATTGTGTGAAGCAGGGAGAGGATGGGGGATTTGACAGCTGGTGGCTAATTAACATTTGGGCATGAAAAGGAATATAAAAAATATAGACATATTTTCAGTATAGTTTTGATGAAAGACTTCAAATTTCATGCGATTGTGGCAATGTGCGTAATGGAGGTATAAATGCTGACAACGCCACCTGGTTACTTACACCCCAGGATATAAATGTATCTTCACTAACCATAAAAAGACATACACAGGTTCAAAAAAAAATCCACAGGCAGAGAGCATGATTCCCATAGAAAAATAGAATATTTTATTTAACAATTCTTAAAATGAGCAGCAGACCAAAATCATATAATAATAATCAGGAGTAGGGGACCTCCCAAAAAGAAAAAGGGTAACCAAAGACAGGGCTGGGGGCTTACTACGACAGCGGTAACAAAAAGGGAAGGGATCCAAAACTACACACCACTGTGAACTGCAACCAAAACTAGAGAATTTGCATTTCCTTGCAGCAAATGCGTTGAAATGCTGAGTCTGAATGCTGGAAATGTGAAATGAATGGTATAAAGTCAGTGCAAATAAAGCTGAAAATGTGACATGAGAAGTTGGAAACAGTAAAGCAAAGCTTACAACTGGCTATGCTAAATAAAAATGTTACAAGTTGTGAAAGATAGTTAAAAATGAATTAAGGCGAAACAAAATTGCATAAAGCTGCTGATATGTTTGCCCACCCTGAAGGAGTTACAATTGTTAAAAGAGGTAAATGGATAAGACCTAAAATGATACAGACTGTTATCAGTAGCAGAAGTTTTGCATATGTTCTGAAATAAGAATTGTAAAGAAAGAAATAGAGTATGGATACATTTCTGTTGATGTGTGTGTGTGCATATGTGTGTATAAATTATGTTCATTAGTCTATTTGTACATTTGTACATATATGTTTGTATGATGTAATGGAAGTATGTATATATCAGAGTGTGTGCATATGTAAATGACAAGGTATATTCCATTATGGGTATATTTCTGTTTATGTGTGTTTGTCTGAATAAAGTGATGCATATGTATATATGTAAGCATCTCTAAAATGATTGAGAGAGAAATTAATCTGTCAAAGCAAAAATGCAGTATGTAGGTGTAACTGCCAAATGTGTAGAGCTCAGAAGTTGAAGCAGTTTTCAGCAGAACTGCATAAATCTCCCATTTATTTCAATGTAAAACAATCAGCCAAAAGTATTTTTGTCTTTTAAAAGTCTTGCATTTAATCCTGTGAAAATACAGGAACATTTGTGCTCAATATGTAAAACTGCTCCAGATTGTCTCTGAAAGTGTAAGCTATGAAGAATTTGACACATCAGTAAATATGCCCAACAAGCTGCCTTACAAGCAGCAGGAGCGGAGACATTCGTGTAAGTCATATACCTGCAGAGAGCACTGACGTGGAGTTTTTACTTTGAAAAAGCCGTGATAGCTTTGATAAAGACGGATTGCGAAGCTGATATGAGACTGACAACCAATGAAGCGCCCAGCCCTCGGTCCTTCTCTCTCACCCGTAGGCAGGCCATACATGATAGAGCTCGTCATGAGTGAGCTCACAGCTAAAGATGCAGCAGCTTCCTGCTCGCCCCGAGCTGCTGCAGGTCACACAGAGGACAGGGGTAGCGCACACTGGACGCAAAGTTCACGATGTACCAAACAATTTGTCATTTAATGTAAAGAATGCACATCATTTTCAGATACTAAAACATGCAGAGATAGCATGAATTAATCAGAGTTATTCTCTTCTGTGATTATTACCGCGGGTTTATCTGCTCTCACTCATCTCCTGCTGCTCTCTGCGATCTCCGTTGGTGTTTCCCAATTCAGAGCCCGCAAGTCCAAAAGTACGCTGAAGTACACATATTGAGAAACAGCCCGTGTCTTCTCTCTCCAGAACCTCAGTTCAGTTTCACCGCAGCTGTGGACATAAGCTGTGGGTCTGTTTCTCCAGTCCTATAACTTCCAAAATCGTCTGAAAGAGCATCATAGAGCGGGTTGTCCGAGTCTGTGTCCATGAGCAGCTGTAAAGCCTCTGACGTGATGAACTTTTCCTCGGAGGTGGCATGTTACTTTCAATTGTGATAATCCTGTTTTTTGTAAAAAGTTTGTTTTCTGACAACTGCTTCTTCTTTTGTTTTGGAACCAAGAAGTGCTGTGTTTACTGACGAGTTTCACCACAGCGCCTGCCCTGTGGCTGCGGTTCAAGATGGAGTGTTGAACCGCAGCCACAGGGCAGGGAGGAAAGGGTCCCTCCGGCCCCCAAGTTTTGCATCGTCGCCCCGACGAACCAAAGATCAAACACTAGCTCCAAGGTCTGAAAATGGCCATCTGAGCATTAGACACAGGCTGCACTGGCTGTGCTAAGCTACCAGCAGATACAGGAAGATTGTGGATGTTTGGATGGTAACCGGCTGTAGTACAAGCTGTCCGACGCAGGACTGGCTGACTAGGGCCAGGTTGTTCAGATGGGGAAAAAACAGCAACTGGTGTTGTAACACTCCTTGATGTAAGGGGTGTACCTGAACCGACCTGAACCTCTGAACATGGTGCAGCAGAGAACCTATTTGGACCTGGTGCAGCCGCGGGTGGCATGGGCGTTTCGGGTACCAAGAGCCACAAGTCACCATCACAGAGAGAGTCACCCTCTACCTGTCCTGGGCTGCAAGGGGAGGGGGCCCTTGGATGGGGAGCTGGAGGTTGTGGCGCAACAGCCTTCAACATATCCCGGTGTACTGTTCGCACTTGATGCGGGTCATTCTCTGGAGCAATGGTGTAGACTGCTCCTTGATTCTCTGGGGCCTTTAACACCTGATGGATTATGGGGCTCCAGACGTTCTGGATTTTGTGACGACCCCTGACACTGTAATCCCTTAGATACACCAAATGACCCACTGGTAAAGGTGCTTCATGAACCCGTTGATCATGGCGGTCCTTACGGCGTCCAGCAGCCACCAGCAAACGTTCCCGAGCACCTGAAAAAGCAACCTCGAGTCTGGCTTGCTGCTTAACAACCCAATCCTGAACGTCCCCACGTACAGGATCCTGAACCCGCCCTAGAAGGAAGTCTATGGGAAGACGAGGTTCTCTACCAAACATCAGGTAGAATGGCGATTCTCCTGTGCCCTGATGAGGTGTGGTGTTGTATGAAAACAGCACCTGGGGTAAACAGGAGACCCAATCCCGTTTTCTGGAGACAGGGAGAGTGCGCAGAAGGTTGTGAAGGGTTCGGTTAAAGCGCTCGCACTGCCCATTGCCCGCTGGATGGTATGGGGTAGTGCCAGACTTTGCGACCTCATACAGACAACACAGTTGGTGGAGCAAAGCACTCTCAAAGCTCCTACCCTGGTCAGAGTGCAGACGGGTCAGTACACCAAACTTGTAAAACCACTCAGTCAGAAGTGCATGGGCCACAGTAGAAGCCCGCTGGTCTCAAGTCAGCACTGCAACTGTATATTTGCTAAATAAATCAGTCATAATCAGAACATTTTCAACCCCACTGCTGGAGGGCTCCAGCAGTGTGAAATCAATGGCCAAGATTTCATTTGGCTCCGAAGCTAGCAAGTGACCCATGAAACTATGTGGTACTGACCAAGAGTCCTTAGCGACTTGGCAGCGCTCACACCGCTGGACCCACTGTTTGATGTCCCATGACATCCCTGGCCAGTAGCAGCGCTGCCTCACCAGGTCAGTGGTCCTATCAATGCCCTGGTGGCCATGCTCCTGGTGCAGGTGGGTCAGGGTCTCTTGTCTCAGGACAGCAGGCAGAACCAACTGTAGGTATTCACCTCCACCATCAGGCTGAAAGACCCGTCGGTGAAGCCCACCCTCTCTTTCAACCAACCTGTCCCACTGTCGTAACATTGCCATCGCTGGCATAGAAACCTGGGGTCTCTCTGCTGGTGTTGGTCGAGCCTGCCTGCGCCAAAACACAAGGACCTCTCTTAAAAGTGGATCTCCGCCTGCTAAGCACAAAGGTCAGCAGAGGAGTGAAATGGGAAAACAGATGTTATAGCCTGGGTGGCCAGCACACTATGATTTGGAAGTGCTGCACACTGGAGAGAATCGGGGACTTGAGTGCCCGGTGCCACACTCTGGACCAAGCCAGAACCGGACAGATACTGCCCGGACAGCACATCAGCATTCCAATTACTCCGTCCTGATCGATATTTGATGTCAAAGTCGAACAAAGCCAGCTGTGCAGCCCAACGGTGTTCGGTGGCTCTCAGTTTGGCAGACTGCAGGTAGCTCAGCGGGTTGTTGTCTGTGAAAACCACACACTTATGCCCTAGCAGATATTCTCGAAACTTTTCAGTCATAGCCCACTTCAGCGCCAGGAATTCTAACTTCATTGAGCTATAATTATCCATGTTGCGCTCAGTAGGTGGAAGACCACGACTGGCATATGCTACAGGCTGAAAACCTCTGTCTGTCTCCTGGGAGAGCACAGCCCCAAGGCCACTATGACTAGCGTCCACTTCTAAAATGAAAGGACGGGAAAAGTCTGCATTAGGGCTGGACGATATTGGAAAAAACTGACATTGCGATTTTTTGGGGGGTTTGCGATATATTGCGATATATATTGTGATATTAAAAATAGAAGAATTTTCACCAGATGACTTGAATAGCTCTGTTTGGGAAGAATTTGGTTGACTCACAATGACACCATTGTATTTATATAATACCGTATAATCCAGGCTAAGGGGGTTCATCTGTGAATGATGAAGATTGCTGTATATAAAAGGGATCCAGGAGGCCTGTAAAAAATAGAATAGGTTTCAATTTCAGTTGCTTTTTTTAATTTCCCCAATAAATGTAGATGATATATGTAAATATTAAAAAAAACTTGTATAAAATAAATGCTGAAGAAAATGTTTGTAATATCTCATTAGGATCTTTGTGCCTATTATGGACTAATGAAAATATAAAACACAGGAGAAAGAAAAAAACACAAGGCAAAGTAGATTTTCAAATTAAATTCAATGCAATATGCAAGTCAAAACCAATCATGAAATAACAAAACCAAGCGGTGTGCACTGTGCACGAGTGTAGACTCAGTTCAGTTCAGTTCAAACACAAAATCCGTTCCGGATTTTCAAAATAAATTTCACCCCCAGTTAAATCCAGTTCAAACCAACTGAAATCAGGCCTGGCAATGCAAATCCACTCTCGATGCAGCTCGAGGTAAACACAACAGATTTATATCTTTTCGCCGTTCAATGACGGACATTCAGCTTTCACACACACACTCGAGACATTCACAGCACCGTAGTCGGGTTATGGTCGGTCGGTCATTCTGAGGGGATATTCAGCCAACTTTGACGGACTCCTGACAAGGAAGAGGATGAGACGCTCCAGGAATTCCCTCACGGAAATAATGCTCCAGGTACAATCCTTCTTCATCCTACACGGACTCGGAACACAAGGGCGCGGGGTGGTAGATCAGAGCACGAGACGCGGACTGACATGATGCTAAAAACCATGACAATGCCGCCGTCTTCCTCATACACTGTCCCCCTCCGCGTCTCCAGAAATGCTCAGCTATGCTATTTCCTCGATCTGAGTTTGAACGGCGCGGCAAGAGTGGAGATTGGTGCTGCCAGGATCGTGGGTGTGGACATTTACTCGTGAGGGCTGTCCACAGGATGGTGGGGGCTGTGTGATGAGTGTGTTTGAATGGGGTCGCTACGGCAGGAGGGAGGGAGCATGGAGCAGCTTGCTGCTTTTATGAAGCAAAACAAAAGTTTGCCTGTCCAAAAAAATATATATATATTGCACGTCCTGCGATGTGACTATCGTGCATGTGCACATCATGATGGCGATGTTCAAATGATATATTGCCCAGGCCTATGTTTAACATAGCTGAGCACTGTGTTAAACCAATCAAATGACTGCCTCTCCTTGCCTTTAAATGCGCTGCGGCCGAGGCGCAGCGTCTGATTGGTCTGAATGATCCTCACCACCGCGGAAACAGTGTGCTGGAAGGACCCGGTAGCTGAGACGGTCAGAGCCGCTGTCTCTTTAGCAACCGGGAGAACGGACTGGCCATCGGGGCGCGCAACACCTGGGACAGATGTAATCTGTTCCTTTGCCATTTATAGGAATACAAAATTAAGAGACAGTTACACAGCAGCAGGCTAACCCCTTCATCATGCTTGTGACCCACCTGCACTCCTAGTTTGTCATCGCCAAATAGCAGAGCCTTTGGTGATATACTGTATACTCTCTTGGTGTCTCCGCCTCACCCCCAATTTCCACCACATGTGAAAGCGCTGCGCTGGGCCGCGGAGCGCATCCCCGCGGAGCTCAATCCCGAGGGGGTCGGCTGATCCCCGGAGAGCCACGGCTCTCATGAGAATAGCAATGTCACACGCTCATAAAACATGTTATAGACTGAGAAAAGCAATAAACAACACCTCACTTCACTTCTCTGAGGACCCTCTGCTGGTCCCAACCACACAGCTTCATGAATTATTCAACTTCTGTCCGCCTATATCCGTGTAGAAAGACTATGGTGTCATGCATGCAGTGTTATATATTTCTGTACCTCTACAATTCACTTTTCTTCGTCCATGGTGTCGTGTTGTCTCTGGGACCCTCTGACCGACTGCTGACCTGAAGCTTGTGCTTCTGGTTTCAACGTAATGACAATTAATTGAGGAAAATAATGTGCAAAAGTCAGTGCATTGTGTTTTATTTTGAAACTTCCGGTTACTCCACACGGTGACTTTCTGCCTGGTGCTTTCTAAATGACTCTTAATTTACGAGGTTTGGAAGCGGCCGCGCAGAAAATAGACCTGAAGCGTATCTCTCGTGCCTAGGCGCGCGGCATCTTCAGGATTCTTGTTGACACTTTTCGTGCAGTGGAAATTGCCTGATAGACTACAATGGGGCGAAGTGCTCCACAGGGCGCTGCGCAGAAGCGGCGCTTTCGCGTCCGGTGGAAATTGGGGGTCATCCTCCTTGCAATAATGTAGCCTAACTCCATCTTTTTAGATCACGTTAAAAATAAAGACTAAAACAGAATATGGTAAATCCTTAGTGACAAACATTTATTTTCTCTCTTTTTTCTCCGTTTTTCTCCCTCTTTTCTTTGAATTTAATCAGAAGTCAGATATATACTCAGTATTGCATGTTAAGACTGTTTTTTGTTGACTTGTAAGATTTGCATCAAACTTCCAGCTGCCGTCAGGTTAAGTTTCAATTATGACAAATGGCTTTAATCCGACATCAGATGTGACGGGACAGTTAATATAGACACAAATGTATATGCTGGTTCAGACTGTTACGTTAAATAGTGATTGCTGTGATTGTTTATTGCATTAAAACACCCGACACTCTGGAAACCTGCCTCTGAGGGTTTGGTGACGTGTGCGCACATGTGCGCCTGTCACCAAATTGCAGCTGCGGAGGGTGTACTTTGCCTGCGCCGAGAATAGACCAGGTTGGAGCTGGTGAGCTTTCAGCGCCCCTTCCGCACAGTTTTTTGGCACGAAATTGTCACTGTGGCAACATGTATCTGTCGGCACCTCCCCTGGTGTGCCTTCACCTCCCCCGGCGCGCCATCACACCCATCTCTGTGCAGATGGTCTACCAAATTATCAAACTGGCAGCGCCGCTGAATGAAATTAACACCGCGCGGGTTGCGCCGACTCCGCGCACCCTGCGCTGTGCCACGAAATGAGGGCCCCTTGACCAGTGGTGTAAAGGAACGAAGTAATAGTACTTAGTTACAGTACTTAAGTACGTTTTGGGAGTATCTATACTTTACTTGAGTTTATATGTCTTTTGCAACTTTCACTTTTACTTCACTACATTAAAAATTAAAAAATGATACTTTTACTTCGTTACATTTAAATTGTCAACTTAGTTACTCGCTACATAATAAAATGTGAATATAAATTATACTTATTTTCACATTTTATTTTGAAGAGGACCGTACGCACTGTTTGTGCTCTTGCACGAAGCTGAACACGCCTCTGCCTGCCTCTGCAGCCTGTGAACGACTGTTTGGCATTGCAGGACTTGTATTCAGCTCAGCAAAGAGCACGACTGAACTCATGCAATTTTAAAAATCAACTTCTGCTAAAGATGAACCGCAAGTTTGTGGACTTTATGGAAGGGAGGAATGGAGAGAGGGAGTAAGAGGTGAAGGGAGCTGAGGGAGGGAGGAAGAGTTCAACTTAATAAAGCTTGGGAGAGCAACAACTATTTGTACCTGTTCTCTTTGTTTGTACTTTTACTTTTAATACTTAAGTACATTTAATAGTAGCTACTTAAGGATTTTTACTTAAGTGATTTTTTAATGAGTGACTTTCACTTTTAGTTGAGTATATTTTATATAAGATATCTTTACTTTTACTCAAGTATGGGTTTCAAGGACTTTTTACACCACTGCCCTTGACTCCAATTAAGGTGTCAACCCATATCAAGGATGATCAGAAGAAATGTACAATGCCTCAGTTAAAAAACAAGTGTCACAGTAAAGGGTCTGAATTGTTGTGATCCATATGTCCCTGCAAAAGCCTGCACCAAAGTTTGGCTCCCCCAAGCTTTCACACGTAGGTGTGGACCCTCTGATAAGAACAAAAGATCCTGCCCTGCTCTGCATTCAAGCTCATTTTTTCTCTTTCTGAAGAGGATACAGGTCCTCTCCCAGCAAACATGCCTGCAATGGCCCTGTACTGGCCCACTTGGGGCCACCTTAAGGGTCCCCAGTGGGCTGCCCGCGCAGGTCCCCTGAGACTTTGCTCATTGGCAAAACGTTGGCCCTTAAGTACTGGCCCTGCATGGACAGCCCTCATTATGCCCTAAGGGAGCCTGCACTGGCCCTGTATGGGCCCACTTAGGGCTGTCTAGAGGGCACACAGCAGGCAGCCCGTACTTAGCCCTTATGAAGCCCTCACTGCCCTCATTAGGCCCACACTGACTTTTCAGTTAAATCCCCATTTTAATTTACAACAACATAATAGTTCCACACATGAGTGTATTTCATCTAATGAAGCGAAGCCTGCGAGCTAGTTCAGGCAGACAACTCGAGCAGCGCTGCTATTCACATGTCACATTCACATATCATACGTCACACTCCTTATATCAATCCTCCAATCACACTCTCCACCTCTCAATTGTATGCATGGAGCAGCATACAATTGAGGTGTATTTAAACTGGGAGTTTACCCATCTCTCCCTCTGCTCGGCAAACGTCTATGCTGCCAGACACTGATTTGCTGCGTGTTCTTTCAGCTGCTCTCTCATGCGTTTGTCATCATACCTTTTGCTCCGGTGATCCTGATGTCTCTCATCGTCTCCGATTCACTGAGTGAGTCTCAGCGGTCATGGGAGGGCGCTGGGCTTAATCCTGAAACCCCAGATTCAGTCCCTGAAGTTCGCTTTGCGAATGAATCAGACCCGCTCGTCTTCGCCGGATCTCCCGCACATCCGCAAACAACCCTCCGGATGATCCTTGCGCCGCCTCTTGGAAGAGCTCTATGCCCGTAACATCACCGAGCAGCCGGCTTCAGCCATGAAGACGTTTTCAATTGTTTGATGATCCAGCAGAACTCCAGATTCCTTCCGGGGGGAAGGTAAGTGCCAGGTAAAGCGCACTGCCATTGTCCCTCCTGAGCTGGAGCCCGGCGCTGCCTCCCATGCGAAGCAGCCAGATTCCGGCTTCTCCACAGACGCGTCCGCCCGGTCTGCACCAAGTTAAATCAGCGCTGAACACCATGGAAAACAACGCCACGCCATGTGAGCCACCTGGGTCCCTCTCCCGTCTCCATAGCTCAACGCCCGACACCTGTGCATCCCGGTTGATGGCATACCGCAAAGGATCCTGGGATTTGCAGTTCCATTCCTGCCACGGGTTCTCGGTTCCAGCCTACTGCTGCTGCCATTCCTGGTTCTCTAAGGAATCAAGTCTGCTCGGGTAATCTCATTCCGTAATCTTTAACATTTGACACAATGATTGAATTATGTCTTCTTCAGGGTATGTTAGATCATCT
>JAZDUH010000452.1:0-268597 GCA_036419115.1 Scarus forsteni
CAAAATAAATACTACAAGGCATTAAAATACTCATACATTTATGCAGCCTGCTATACACAGGTTTTGTTGTCTACTCAGACATATTGTGGGAGAAAGGCCAAATAACCACAATTATGTTTTAAAAGCCTTCAAAAAGTGATTTTTGCATAGCATGTCCCTCAGGATGTTTATTCATGAGAAAACATATAATTTAAAAAATGTTTGTAATGTTACAAAAGTTTAGTCACTGCCTCTGAGAACTGACCCTTTGTCATCCTTTGTCAGGCCTTCTTTTTTTTAACTGTAAATAGGTGAGATACATCTAGTATTGGTGGCCTCTCGCCTGTTAGAAACAATAGAAAATAAGTGCCACTGTCTTTTCTTACAGTAAAGCAGCCATTTTACAAAGGAGCAGCGATGCCAAAGGCGGCAGTGATGGCAAAGTTCAGCACACAAATGATACTCAAGACACTTAGGGTGAGTTTGTGGGACTGTCTTTAAAATAGTTGTTTCATAATTGCAACTCCTGCTCACAACCTGTCATTATTCTTGCAGAATCAATGCCTTCATGAAAGTTTCGAAGTGTTCACAGTGAGTGCCAAGGAGTTTCAGCAGAGACAATATTTAGAGCCTGAGGAAACCGGTATGTGAAGTCATGGGTCACCAAATGTTTTTGATGTTACAATGAACTTATAAATGTTTCAAATTAAATTTGTATTTATCAACAGAAATACCAAAACTTCAGGAAGTTCTGCAAAGCCTCAATGACCGTCACTCAGAGACTCTGAACTATTTACGTGGTGCAAAAGGAATTTTGTCCCTTATTCAAGGAGCCCGCTTTGCCAAAGTGGTAAGATAACTTTTATTTTATAATCAGTCTTAGTTTAACCGAAAACAAAATCTCTCTCAAATCACATTTTCATGTAGTAAAATGATTGTATCAATGTTAGACAGATGTAATCCCCTCTTAGAGTTGTCACAACACCAGAAATGGAACTTCGGTATGATAACAGAGAAAAATTTTGTTGTTCTAAACTGCAGCAAAAACTGGAATGAGACCATCGATAGCAATTATCAAACTTTGATACAACATTAACAAGCAATGTCTCTGCCATTTTTAAAATATTGCATTAACTTATAAATAATGTACAGTCAGTATGTTTTATGTTAAGTAGTTTTAATACTTGGAGTGATTTACATTGCACAAATCTATGATAAAGAAACGTGCATCTCATTCTTCAAGTAATGAGTCTTATAATTCATGTGTTATCATTTTGCCTCATAGAAGTTTGAGCTCTGATCACAGCAACAACAGTCAGTTGGTTTAGTTGTTAAATATGGTTTTATCCACTTTAGTGCTTCGCTCCTTCAGTACGATCCTGTGCTGGTGTATGTGTTTACCTCAGCACTAGACCATCTCAACTCCTGTGGACCCTAGCCACCTTTAGACGGTCTCTGTGTGTATGACATCCACATCAGGCTTCGTTTGTGAGTCAGTACAGTTATGCTAAGATAACAGCATTAGCCTCTTCTGAGGGAAAAAACAGTCAACTTACTCTAAGAACATTTCCCACTCTGTCTAACAATGAGACCCCAGACCAGGGGAGGACGGCTCTCCTCAGGCTCCTTTCTTCCTTCTCGAACCAACAGTCCAAGCACACGAGGAGGAAGATGGAGACGCGTTTATATATATAAATATATATATATATATATATATATATATATATATATATATATATATATATATTTCTCATGAATGATTATGTGTATCTTTAATGTAACCGAGTGAATGGTGGCCTAAATGTAGAAGCGGTGTGACTGATTAGATACATATTGTCTTGTTAGTATAAAAATGTTTTACTGTTCTTCTATAAAGACAAAAGGTATGGTTACCTTGACATGTTTCGACGTTACTCTGCCGTCTTCTTCAGACCTATCATCCTGACAGCTGTGACTTGTCTTTATCAGCTGTCACCCGGACAATAAACGTACGAATAAACGAATAATGTAATGGACTGGGAAAAATCAACAATAATTGGATCAGAAAGCAGTAAGTACAAGAGGTGGATAAAGGAGTCGATAGAGATCAGAAAACTGGGCACGGACACTATCAACAGGGATGAAGAAGCTTTCCTGCTCTCACATACCTGGGATTCACTTCTCAAGAGACCAGGAAATGGAGGACGTAGCCGGCAGGACAGATTACATTAATAACCTGTCCAGCTGGCCGTTTGCAGAAACAACAGCTGATAAAGACATGTCACAGCTGTCAGGATGACAGTTTCTGAAGAAAACGGCAGAGTAACGTTGAAATATGTCAAGGAAATCACGCCTTTTGTCTTAATAGAGGAACAGTAAAACATTTTTGTAGAAACGGGGGTCTCTCCTCTTCCGTACGCTCAGTTGCTCTCCCTGCTAATGTGGCACATGCAGTTCAGTCTCTCTCCGTCTTAAGTCCTGTAATGTCTACACTGTCAAAGTGGCAGTTCATAGCATAAGGCTATGTTGTACAGCATGCAACATGCTACAAAGAATGCACTGACCCAGACAGGTTGGTGAACTTTCAATTCATGTTTCGCACATTGTTTTGGCACAAAATTGTCACTGCGCCAACCTGAATCTGTCGGCAACTCACCCTGGTGTGCTGCCTAACCCATCTTGGTGTAGCTGCCCTACCAAATTGCAAAAGTGGCTGCACATGATGTAGGGCAGCAACTAACGACTATTTTCATAATCGATTAATTTGGCAACTATTTAGACGATTAATCGATTAATCGGATAATGACACAATTTTGAAATTTCCTTTACAATTTAGTTTAAAGTTGTTTTAGGTATTTTCTCAACAACAATAAAGGCAATTAAAAGCATTTTTCCTTCAGTAATAATATTTTATTACAGCTTTTTTCTTTCTTGACTCATTGTGTAAAACTGTAAGTACATTAATAGTGTAGCAGTTCTTCTGTTTATGTGTTCATTGTGAATGTTGATGTTTCCTGAATATAGATGGTCAGTGAAGGGACCAGAAAGGTGGGGTGAGCGGGTCAGAGTTCAGAGGGAGGGAGAGTGTGTGAGATAGAGAGCTGTTAGCAGGAAGTCTAGAGATTACTACTCACTGTTTTGTTTGTGAAGTGAAATTGTAGTTGGCGTGGTCATGGCCCACAGTGACTGTTAAATAAAAGCAGGTACTGTATATTCCCAAGCCAGAGTCACCTTTATTTTTACGTCCGATGGAAGTTACAATAGACTTGTTTGCATGTTGTTTCAATAAATGCTCACAAACTTACTTTTTTTTCTTGATACAAAGCATGTGAAGAAGTAGCAGTCTTTATAGCAGTCTATAAAATGTTCAATAAAATAAGGTGCTACTGAATGTAACAAATTAAAAAAAAACCTTATACTGAGGTGAGTCTTCGTCCGTCTCCAACACGCTGACGTGCTTTCTCAGCAAGTGCTCTGTGATAGAGGTCGTGCTCCCATGCCACATGAAGTCGGCCTTGCAATGTTTGCAAGTGATCGTTTGCTTTGCTTTGTTGGGCGTGAAATGCTTCCAGCTTTTGGAGGTTTTTGGTCATTCACAAAGTGATGCTGCCATGGACGCCACCATTGTGAATCCTTTGCATGTTGTTATGTGCAGTGACAGTCGCCAGTGCGCACACACACCTCTCACAGTAGCTTACGGCAAGAGAGCAGGCTCATCTCCTCTGAACTAACCTACTACAAGCTACAATTTCATGCACCATAACACCTGCAATTTGTTGCGCTAAAAATTGATAATTAAATTAGTTGACAACAAATCTAATTATTGATTTTAATCAATTTAATTGATTAGTTGTTGCAGCCCTAGCATGATGGTGCCCCGGAAGAAATTACCACTGCGCCGCACTCCACCACCTTGTACTGCGCCAAAAGATTAGGGTCCTTGGTGGTTATATTCTTATAGCTCTGTTCAAGTCTGTGCTCTGCCCTCTGAACCCAGTCATGTGACAGGGTCGCTGCAGCTCATTCAGCTCACAGCAGTAGGTGGAGGATCGGTTTTCTGTCTCCCACAGAGTTCATGTGCACTAGACTAGGCTGAAGAGCCTGATTCTGTATCTACTTTTTTAAGTCTGGTGTTATAATCATACTGAACAAAAAAATTTAATGGTATTTTACTGCTCTTGAATCATGGTATTGAAAAAGTAGCGATGTATTGTTTTTATTTTACAACCTCATGCACTCGTGTGTCAAAGATTGTTAATCAGACTGTGAAGCTATATCTTTGTTTTCTGTTCAGCATTATTTTACTGCCATAAACCAAGTATTTAAGTGAATAAATTGGTTAAAAGTAAGATATATTTGCAGAAAAAAGTATTTCTAAAAATCAAAGGGGCTCTTCCAATTTTCACTACAGACCTGCTTTGATTAGGTGGCATTATGAGACAAGGGACGGCCTACATGTCCTTCTTACAGCAGCGCTGACTAGTTTGCTTCACAAGAGGACACAAAAGCTACCAGACAGGATAAGCTGATGATCATTGCAGCAAATATGATCACTGTTTACTTTGGATACTTGTGTACTTGTGTGAAGCAGAGTCCACACAGGAGAAACTTCTGTGGATGGAGGGTCTAAAGGTCTGTAACAGCAGACCTTTAGACTCTGAGGCTCTGATACCTGGAGGACTGGAGAAACATACAGTACCTGTTGACTAAGGGAAAATGAATTGTGAGCTCATGTCATCATACTGGATTGAATAAGAGTGTGACAAAGAAAAACACTTCAGGATATCTCAGGATCAGAGGAGACTGCAACTTTTATACCTTTGTCTGCAGTGAGCAGCTCTCATCACGCAGAGCCACTTTTCTTTACTAGACATTTATCATTATACAGACCAGATTCGCTTTTGTACAAACTCCAAGGACAGAACTCAAGGAGGAACTCAATGAAAGCTCATCAGAGTCTGTATGTCTTATACTGATTGTTTACTCTGCAAAGACAGAAGCCACAGATTTAGCAATAAGTGTACTTCATGATAGCACACGGTAAGTTTGCTGTTGTGGGTAAACTGAACTATAAACATAACTGAGCTTCATCAGCAGGATAATCCTGAAACATTCATACAATTGATTACTCTTAATCAGGCATGAAGTATTATTGTGTATTTGACAAAATACAACACTGTAGTTTGATCCTTGCACTGCTCAAGGAAGGACCCGTAGGCTGTGCCTTGTCTCTGAGTAGTGCCTAATTAAAGCGGCTTGGTAGTGGGAAATCAAGCAGGTATAAATAAACTGAAGCTTGAGATGACCCCATGCTGTTTTTATGGTTTGTTTTCCCCCACAATTCTTTTAGTTGCACATAATGTTTGGCACCATGTACAGCAATATAGCATTAGTGTCTGTCCCAAGATTTCTGAATGGAGAGAGAACTGAGCTGTGACATTGTGTCACATGTTCAGGCTCATGTCATGTACTTCACTTAACCCCACTTCAGAAAAATCAGAGCTATTCCTTCAGCATAAGATTTTTTTTTCTTTCAGCTGAGACATGCTCACAATTTTAATGACAGAACTTTAGCATTGCTTCCTTTCCATTAAACAAATGCCCACAAATTATTTTTTATGTTTTGAATGTAAGAATAAAGTTTCTGTTTTTATTTCAGTCTGGGAATGAAGAAGCTGTCTGCAGAGAGCTTGAGGAAAACTTGGCCTCTGAGAAGGAGATTCTCTTAAGGTCCTTGGAAAAAACCTATAATGCTTTTGACAGCTGCCTCCTCACAGGGGTTGAGAAATCCTTGAGCTTGTGTGATAAGGCTGTGGAAACCTTTCTAAATCCAAGGGTACCTAAACATTTTCTTTAGATACTAAAACCACAGATTTTGCAACTTGTTTTAAAATTTTGACTGTTTTGAAATTGTATTTTGTTCTTTTGTTTCAGAAGAGAGACAGTCGTGGTTTTCACAGGACCCTGAAGTGCATTGTTTCAAACAGCGGCGCCTACATAACAAAAAAAGGGAAGATCCTAAATCTCAATGAGACATTGGCTACATGGCTGAAGGAGAGCATTGATGAGGAATTCAGCAAGACCTTCCCGTAAGAAATTACAAATAAGGATAAATTCATTCAAACAAGAAATTCATGCTTAAAGCAATGGTAAAAAGAGAAGTGTGAAATACACTAAAGGAAATTAACGAAAACAGTTTAATAAGGTGTGTAGATCCATTCACCAATTGATCAATCTGACTTTTGTGTTTTGCCGAAGAAATTCCAGAATTTCTTTTGAGATCATTTGAAAACTAATACAAGCTGACAATGGACTGGTCTTCTGCAACATTTGAGGCAGGAAAATTGTTTTTTGGCAGGCAGTAACCTTAAAAAGAATGAGGTGATTTTACAGTCCTTAAAATTCTTAAAACTAAAAAACACAAATTCAGACACTAAATGTTCATGCTTGGTGGGGGAAATTTCATGGGGAAAATTTATTTTCCCCATGAATGATTTTGTGCTTCCCGGGCGTATGATACAGAAACAGCCTATGAGGAAGTTACTAATATTGCCAATAAAGTTTGGCAAAATTCTTTAGAACTGCTGTCCAATGTAAAAATGAGTTTTAATAATGTAAGGAGAAGTGCCAAAAGAAAGCTGTCGGATCAAAGAAGGCAAAAGCGGTGGACACTACCTCTACCAGCCTCACAATGAGTGGAGAACATCGCGTCCTCCACCCTCTCCATGATAAGCATTGGGGGCTTTGGTGGGTTCGAAGTTCAGATTACTGTTACGTAAAAATATTTTTCTTATCAAAAAAAGGGAGGATGGCTCTCCCCGGCTCCTCCTTCTCCAACCAGCAGTCCAAGCGCTGATGTAACAATAATCACTTCCTCCTCCAAGGGGAAGAAGATGGAGACGATGCTGAAATACATTTTTTTTTTTCTCATGAATGATTTTGTGTTTGTTCAATGTGACTGAATAATTTGTGGCAAAAACATCTATTAACATGAAGCATAAAAGCACATTTAAGGCCAGAGCTGTGCAGGTGGTCTGTCCTCTCCTCCGTTAGCTCTGCTGCTCTTCCTGCTGATACGGCACACACGCAGTTCGGCCCCTCCGTTGTAAGTCCTGTAAAATCTCTTCCATGAGGGCAAAGTGAAATCCATGGTGTAAGACTGTGTTGTTTGGCAGACAACATGCAACAAAGAATGCACTGACACTCTGGACACCTGCCTGTGAGGTTTTGGTGACGTGTGTGTGTGTGTGACCCAGTGTAATATTGCAGGCCGTCCCCTCTAGAAATCATTCGCCGGAGCCATTTATGAAAGCCACGATGTCTTTTAATGCGTGTCAGTCTGTATGAACAGAGACAGATGCAGGATAAAATGGTGACACAGGACATTCACACACACTCTTCAATCTGCAGCAGTTCCTCCATAGCAGTGAGAGTACAATACAAAAATAAAAATAAAATACTTATTTAAAACAAAAAATAGTGATCGTATAGTGGATTTTTAATCTCATTTTAACTGTTTTTAACATTAATATGGATTCATAACACTTTTTTTAACTTGAAAATACATCATGAATTAGTTATAGTGCAAAATACATGAAATTAACATTTGTGAATTTTTTAAAACCCACACTGTTTTAACAGTCTCAGCCCAGAGTTACATACCTGTATGATGTTGCTAACATTAGCCGCTAGCCAGCGATCTTTTATATTGCTTTAAACATACAAAACGGAAGGGTAAACTCATAATAAACATTGTGAAATGAAAGTTAAGAAACTCAAAAATAACTCAGATCTCATCACTTTCAGCTGTGTGTGTATTTTAACGTGAAGTTAATTGATCATTGTTTTAGAAAGATTTAGACACGTTATCTGCAGCAATTCCTCCATAGCAGTGAGGAATTACCCAGGATGCATCACCATATTCACCCTGAGGCTGAGCTGTACCCACATATCTGGAACACCAGGTGTCGCCACTGAACCATTTAGCGTGGATTTAACAATGAGCCTATTTAACTATGTTACATGTGCATCTGTGCGCCTGTCTCCAAATTACAGCTGCGGAGGGTTTGCTTCCCCATGTGCGAAGCTAGTCCACCAAATTGCCAAATTGGCTGCACACGGCGGTGTGCCGGATGAAAATGTCACTGCGCCAGGCTCTGAGCACCCTGCGCCACCCTGGGCCCATTCTGTCACAGTGTGGGTTTGCTCAACTATAAATTCTGCTGTGCATCATGGGAGGAATTTCATTATAAAAGATTAAATATCCTTGGTTCCCCCTGATAGTTCTGTATTCTCTCTCTATCTGAGATGCTCTTTTGGTCTGCTTCTCCAAACCTTTGAGCTCAAACTGATGATGAAACAGTGTTTGGACTTAACTCTGTTAGGTCTATTCAGGGGGCTGGATACATATTAGACACCATAAATGTGAAGAAGGAGAAGTCCTAATGCTGATGATGCTTGTCTGCTGTGTAGCGTGCTCTTACAAGGAGATATGTTGAAACCAATGCAGTGCACATAAAACTTAAAAACACATTATGGACTATTTAAAAAAAAAATGTTTAGATCTAGGGTTGGCCAACAGGTTAACCACAGCTGCTATCTCAGTTTGGTAACTTGTCAATTCTTGTTTAATTGAAGATTTTTTTCTGGTCATTTCACAGAAATCTTCAAAACTGTGAACCATTCGATGGTGCCATCAAGTCCTTCACACTGCAAACAGGAAGACTGCTTCAGAAGTACAAAGATGTGACTGGGATGCAACTGCGACTGAAGTATCTCAGCACAGAGGTAAATACGAGTATGGTACAGTCTTATTTTAGTTTTGTCCCAGCAGATCCTTGGGGCAAAGGCCAAACAAAGAGAGAGTGTATCAAGACTGTTCCCAAGGTTAGTAAAAAAGACACAATATAAATGACAAAGTCCATATTTCTCAAAGCTGTTTCAAAAAAGTCACACCTTTATACAGAAAGGTCCCAGTCTGACCCAGGGATCAAACTGGGTACCTTCTTGCTGTAAGGCATTTACACTATCTGCTGCGCCATCGTGCCACCCATTGTGAAAATCTTTTCCATGTTATTTTAGATGGGACCTGATGGAGCTATGTATGATCCATTCATTGTTTCGGCATGAGCTCACTCTTAGTGAGGAGAATCTATTACCGGCAACCTAAAAGACTCTGCTACCCATGAGCACGCCAAGGCTGCCATAATGCTGCGTTCAGTAACCGCAGAACTGGGGGGGACATCATCTCAGAGTTATCAGCGTTCCAGTTGATGTCGGAAAACATGCCGATCTACCAGGCTATAGTTAGCTGTTGTTAGCACACCCTGCGTTGTTGTTCACAAATATCACATGAAGAATGTGATTATCACTATGGCAGCATTTTTGTAAATATAAGTCTAACAATTTATGTATACAGCTGATCTAGAGTGACACACCCCAGTCAGAAGTGCTAATAAATGGATTATTACAGGAGCTAAATAACTGTTCACACTGGGGGGGAAAATTCATTGTTGACTCGGGGGTGGCGAGGTTTCACCGCATTCCCCGGAGGAAATTCTGACTTTGGGGGACGTTCAATTGCACTTTCCTACTCAGAACTCAGAATTCCTACTTCTGACTACAACTGGAATGCACCACAAGACGTGAGCGTGTTTGTTGTTGTGTGCTATAATGAATGCAGTTCGGACCTTGATCAGAACTCTGCATTGCTTTACAACTTTTTTTCAACAACTTACAGGATGCAAAGTGACGAGGTAATGTATCTCTTTCTAGTTACGTAGCGGTAGTTTTTGATGTGTGACAACAAGCAACTTTTGGAAAACTTAGTATTGTAGTTTTGTAGCCAGCTATATATCGCTCCTTACAGCCCGGTGCTCTAAGACGTGTCCGAATAATATAATTTTGCTCTAGTTTTAATTGTCTTGTTCCTGAAGTTGAGTATCCATGCCAGCTCGACTCTGACCGACCCGACCAGAAGGCTAAGGAATAGCATTTATAGATAACCTGTTTTGATGCTATAAAACTCATCTTAAAGTGTGTATTTTGATCAGGCATATATCTAAAAGTGAGACTTTTTTGTAATTACTTAGAAACTCCTCACAGTCCCTTTAACCTGTACTCCTCAAAAGTTCAATTGACACTGATATAATTTTAAGGTAAATGTGGAAGTTATCTATGCTTTTGGCTATTCTCAGGATCACTTGGTTGTAAATGACCTGCAAACTGAGCTTTTTTCTTTTTTCCTAATAATAGGAAGAACAAATGAAGATCAATCTCAACATGACCATCCGGGATCATAAGAAATTAATTTACAACAGCCTGGTCAAAACAATCGAGGAAAACATGACACCATGCTATGATGGTAAGATAAACACTAATAGCACATTAAACTTGAAAACATGCACACTTTTACATGAAAGAGAAATGTAATTACCTACATTTCATATTTTATTGTAGAAGCAAAACAATGCACAGGAAGAGGTTCAATGGAAAATATGAAGGACATCATCCAGAACCACTTTGAGGCCCAGAAGAATGTGATCTTTGAGGAGGCCAAAGACAAAATGATGTCAAAGCTGAGGAAACTGATGGTTTGTTATGTTCATATTTGGACTCAGATCACACTGAGTGCTCATCTAAATATGAAAGGGATTTAATGAGTTAAACACATTCACAGTTAATCTGGGCTACATTTATTTTGTTATGTATTCTTTGCACAATTCATTGATGTTTTAAGTTGACCAGTGTGACAGACTAACTGAGGAGGAGGTCTCATTTGCCCTTCCTGATTTTATATGTCTGAGGATAATAACACAGTGACACATTTCATCAGTTAACCTTTCTGCATAGTTCTCTGTTCTTTGGATGAATCTTTTAGAAGTTAAAGAGGACTGTTGACCATTTTAAACATGTTTATTTGCTGCTTAACATTGTAGGAAAACAAACAGGCAGCTTTTATACTAAGATACTATGACAGAATCACCAATAAGCATTTTTCTTTACAAAGACTCTGTTGTCTGAAAGGCCTCAGGGACACACAACAAAATATGATTGAAGTAGAGAAAAAACAGTATTATGGGGGTGTAAAACATCTATCTGATATTTCATTTCTGGTTTAGAGATACATCAAGAGGACACTGGAGGAAGACATGAAGGAAGCTATTGAGCACTCACTCAAAACAAACTTTGAGTCACTTCCAGGTAAACTGAACAACTAAAAATGACATGTGCTTCTCACTAAAGTTTTCTTTCAAAGTTGCACAAACTTAAGAAATATCAGCACCTTTGACAATTTTTTAAGCTGCACCACTGAGCTCTTGGCATCCAAACCTTCATACACACTGAGTTTATCCATGCAGACATGAGAACCTTGTCAGTTTCTGACTGGTGTCAGAGTGAACTCACTCATCCTGAAGACTGCGTACATGAACCTGATATGTAAACAGGCAGTTTGCCTCATGTTGATGTTTCCCCATAACACCAGACGCTCTCATATGCAGTCTGCCTGAGCTTTCTTTTGTTTGTCCATCCAGGTCTGTAGGCACCTAAACGCTATGTCCTGAGTCATACAGAGCAGGTGTTTTTCCTATTTTCATTCATGTGTCAGTGCCTTACTCTGGTGTTACACTCTGCCAACAATTGGAGGGTTTTGATGTGTCCTTGGACAAGATGCTTAACCCCAAGTTGCTCCTACTGCTGTTAAATGGGTGTGGAAGGGCGAGGATTTGTTAGCAAACGCTGATGGAGAAGTTACATAGAAACTTGAATCATCAGTGACTGAATGGATGTGACCTTAAAGGAACACTACACCCAAACAACGATTTGGCCTCATTTTCTACTCACCCTCATGCTGAGCAGCACTCTGGAGCACTTTTTTGATGTCTCAAATGCAGCCGGGGGTCCGGGGAGATTTTTGCTGTCAACAAAGGTCCATCTAACAGGGGACGACGGCGCCCGTAAGAAAAAGGTCCATAAAGTCCACAAAATGCCTATTTTCCTTCATACTGCTCGTCGCTGTAATCCAAGTGTCCTGGATTACAGCGGACATAATTAAGGAAAATAGGCATTTAGTACATTTTTGAGCGAAACAGTGCTATAGCATACTTTCTTCGCGCTCCTGCCGTTAGATGGACCGTCTGGATTGGTCTGCCCTGACCTCCAGCTGCATTTGAGACATCAAAAAAGTGCTCCAGAGTGTTGCTCAGCATGAGGGTGAGTAGAAAATGAGGCCAAATTGTTGTTTGGGTGTAGTGTTCCTTTAAAGTAGCTAGAATGACCAGAAAGTGTCATAAACACTGAAGCCATTTACCATTCAACCCGACTCTAGGACTGTGACATGGTCTCAGAATTATGTTATGATACTTTGTAGGACATTTACATTATAGATACTCCTCCTTACTGACTCTCTGCACTTGGAGGTATTCACATCTGGGGTGAGCTGAACCTTTAATGTGTGACATAAGTACACCCCTCTAATGCACGGTATGGGTCAGAAATGACCTGCATTCCAGATTTTATATTACCATGTCAAGTTTTCCCACATGGGTCAAAAATTACCTATGTGTGGGGTGCTGGTTTGGTGGAGTGGTTAGCAACCAGGCACCCCATGTACTTGCTTCTGCAGGTCCAGGTTCAAATCCCACCTGTGACCAGTTTGCAGAGTGTCTTCCCCTACTCTCTCACCCCCTTTCACAAACCTATCCACTGTCTCTCTCCTATCAATAAAGGCACAAAATGCCCAAAAAATACATTTAAAAAAAATTACTTATGTGTAATTTTTAGTTTGAATCTTGTAATATTACTTTGTTTCATGTCATGTCTAACAGTGAGCGAGGCCAGACACTGTGCAGTCTTTATCTATGGCATGTTTTTTGTAATTTTGACATTCTGACATGGATAACAGGAAACAAATACCATAGCTTCATATATATAGTGGTTATAGTTTTGGAATGATTTTAAAAAGAAAAACACTTCCCTGAAAATGTTATGTATCTTCTCTTTAATGAAGCCCAAAAAAGATAAAATCTTCCGGTCCAGAACAACATCCTAATGTCAAAATGATGCAGCATTCCTCATCTGTGACATATGAAGCTGCAGGTGAAGATTTTTTTTACATTTTGCCTCTTGCACTTTTTTCTTTGTATTTAGATGTCAGTCAGGAGCTGGACACAGTGACCGAGTACTACAAACAGCTGAAAAAAAAACAAAGAACCTCACAGTTTAAGTAAGGCTTTAGTCTGAATGTCAAAATAAGGCCCTACATGTTAAACAGCAGTTGAATTTGCTCACAGTTTTTTTTTTTCACAGAAGCTCAGAGAGAGCTGGAGCATCAAATTCTTAGGTAAGGTAAATTAAAAAAAATACAAACAGAAAATAAAAAGCTCATTTTAAAGGTAGTGGGACACTCAGTCATTCTTACAACCTGGTTGTTTAACTCTGCTGTGATTGTTTCAGATGTGCTGAATGGAGCTGAGGCCTGTTTGACCCTCTGAGTGACTGATGGGAGAAATGACCAGGAAACATTTGGGGGGGGGTGTCTTACCAGGTTTTGTTTTTCACGTGGAGGATTTTTCTATGTTATTATAAGCATCATTACCTTCAACCATTCTGCATTCATTATTTTTTTAATGTGTTAACTGCCTCTGCTTTTATTTTTAACGATTAACTTGGAGATGATTTAGATGAACTCACCCATTCACTGATTCTGACTGTTGTGTCATTACGCATTGAGGGTCCTAATTTCCTGGTGCAGGGTGGCAGAAGGTGGCACACCCCGTGAAGTGGTAGTTTCGTCCAGTGCAATGCTGTGCACAGCAAATTTGCCAATTTTGTAGACAGGCCAAACAGGGAGGTTATCTGAACGCGTGTGTCCTTCTTCTTCCTCCTCTTGGACTGCTGGTTGGAAAAGAAATGAGGGAGCCTGAGGAGAGCCTTCCTCCCCTGGATTGGGGATTCAGAACAGGGGAGAATGGCTGCATCTGCCAGCCTATCGAGGCTGGAGTCAATGGAGGAGAGATAGAAATTGTCACTGCGCTTCGCCCACAATACATTTATAGGTAAGGAGACGTGTTCATTTGATGGGTGAAGACAACACTCGGCTGCGTTAAACCCACTCACGCCTTCTCTCCTCCCTCTTTGGCACACGTGTCAGGGAGAGGGACGGTGGTTTGAGTGTGCATCCGTGCGCTGGACTGCGCCATCGCAAAAATTTCAAAATGCCCTGGACACACCTATCGATGTGGCACAGATGCAACATAGGCAGGTGTGCGCACCTGTGCATGGTCTACAAAATTAGAGACCTGAATCTTAAAAAAGGAGCCTGTTTTTTTTTGTTTTTTTTTATGTTTGTCTTTCTTTATAGGAGTGATCTTGATTAATTTGTTATGATTACGGACAAAAGTTGTATTCAGTTTGATTTTTTTAGTAAAGCTGTGTAATGATGTTAACCCTAGCAAAGCAGCTCAGTTCATGGCTCTCCATTCCAGTCCTCAGGCAGATCATCCTGGTAATTGATATTTGTGCAAAGAAACAGGGAAACACTTTATTTTTTAATCGGCTTGATTCTTTTTGATGATATTCCTCTCAAAAGATGTAGATTTTAGTTGGATTTATGTTTGAAAATGACAAAATAAAACCTTTGGAAACATAAAGTCACATCTGTAATACAACATTTAATGTCCTGATGAAGCCGTATAGTGACAATAACTATCTGTGTGATTTTGTATTGATCTAACATTGAATACATGGGTCCTGACTTTCTCTGAGCATACAGTCTTAGCATCCATTAAATGGTTGTTTCCATCCATTTATTACCTCTGCCAAGGATGTTATGTTTCTGTCGGTGTATGTTTGTTTGTTTGATTTCTGGATTTTTAGCAACTTAATGGAAAAACCACTGGATGGATTTACATGAAAATTTTACCAGAGGTGTGGATTGGTCCAAGTAAAATATTAAATTTTGATGCTGATCCACATATTTGTCAGGATGCAGAAAATTCCACAAAAAGGCCCATAGGTTACAGTTCAGCTGACATTTATAAAGATAATACCTCTGCCATTTCTGAAAACATGAGCAGAGACTCGACCATCTAATCAAAGCATGTGATGATCCAGGATTAAATCTTTTACAGTGGTTGTAGAAAAGCCACTAACTGAGCTGCTTGGCAGAGGTCTGCACTCTCTGAGTGCCTCTCTAGTTTTTGTTGTGACACTCCAGCTGGTTACATGATGGCCTTGATGGTTTTAAAATTGTTTTTTTGTCAAATTCAGCCATTAAACTGGGACTTCTCCTGGTTTGATGTTGGCTGTGAGCATAAACACAGTCTGTTGTCTTCAGTTATTGTCATTTAAAGCTGTGGTCTACGATTTGAAACCGCAGCCTGCCCCTCCTTCCCTCACCTCTCCCCTTCGTGTTCCAAGATCCCGCCCCAAGCTTGTGGCGCCTCATATAAGCCCCCTCGGACTGAGCTACGAGCGACTAGCATAATATATCAGCAGCAAACTCAATCAAAAACAGCTCAGCTCAACTGAAAGTATCAAACACGACAGACATCCCCCTTGTGACACACAGCGGTAGCCATTTCAATTGGACCGGCGGCAGAGCGGAGCCGATTGTGGGGGAGGATTTATCTTTCTTGGCCTGTCCTCCACAGCTCAGCTTACAGTGCTAACGATTAGCGGCTAACAGGCTAACCCGCTCCACTACAAGTCATTAGCCAGGCCAGGCACAGACTAACCAGAGTTATTCAGCAGACATCTCCCACTGTAGTAAACAAAGCCATTACCTGATCAACCAGGGGCGAAACGGCCGATGCTGAAGGTCTGACGGCTAACTGAGGCCATTCGTTAGCCGTTAGCCCGCTAACAGGCCTCGACCCGCGGGCAGAGCTCCGTTGGGCCCCGCGGGAGCAGCTCCATGATAGTTCAGTAGCTAACGCTGCTAGCTGCTCACCGGAGGTAGAGGGGAGGAGACGGGACCATGACGCACTACGCATGACGCTGCGTAGTGAGAGAGAGGGGATTGGATGGACTCACGGACCAACTCGCGGACCAATTGAACCTTACAGGCTTCTAGGTTTGATTGTTCAGCTAGTATGCAGCTTTTCAGCGGATATACTGAATGGATTTTTTTCATTCTTTTTGGTCTTTATACTGTGTAGATAGGACCATAGGACCATAACAGCCTTATAAACGGTGTTATTAAAATGTACATAAAGCTTCCAAATCGTAGACCATAGCTTTAAGATATTGATGTTAAATTTTATAAAGCATTCTCTGAGACTTAATGTGTAGATTTTTTGTCTGAGGTAAAAACAAGAGGACAGAGGAAGAAGTGGGGTTCATGTTTTCTACCTGATAGTGTGTTCACAAATTGATGCAATACAATTTTTTTGTAACTTCACAGCCTCTTCTTCTTAATCAACCCGCTGTGTTTTTAAGTGTTCTAACACGAGCTGAGGATTTTTACTGCCCCAAATGAACAGCATCAGAGAACAACAAGAAACCTTTCAGCTGAATTAAATTTACAGCTGCTTCTTTCTGTTGAAAGAATTGAAAATGTATGCAGTTGTTCAGTTTGTTTTGTTTTCTTCATGCTATCCCTTTGACCTGTTCATACTTTATTCATTTATTCTGTTTGTATCAGTGATGTTTGAACTCATATGACTTTTTGAGAAACCTTACACTTGGTGTGAAGATGTTGTGGTCTATCATATCGTTAGGTTGAAAATGTGCAGACAGCTTCAAGTGCCAGCTGACTTTGCTAAAAACAGGTGTTGTGGTTTTTCGCAGTAATGCTGTTAGTAGTAATGATATTTCTAAGAGTGTGGACAGTTCCTCAGAGGTTTTGCAAAGGTTTCCAGGGGGGAGAGGCACCATCTTATACTTTTGGGCCTGGTTGGTGTAAGAAGCTAATTCAACCTGAGAGGCTTCATGTAGTTTTTAATCTCATGTTACTTTGACATCTAGAAAAGGCCATTAAGGTCTGATCCTCTCCCTCCTGAAAGGTTTGAAAGATCTGAGACATGATTATGATGTTTGTTTGTTTTTTAACTTTTTATTCATATTTTATTCCCTGGATTTTATATTACAATTTTTGGTCTGGTTTTAAAGTCAATGTCATAACCAAAATTTCAATAAATTTTTTAAACTTTTGGTGAGAGTTTTGAGTGAATTTTGTCTCTTAACTTTTAGATACTTTTATAGGAGGTTAGTAAATTCTCCTCTCAAAGACACTCCACACGACTTCAGAGGGCTCTCTGAACAAGACAGCGTGGCCCTCGAGCAGGAAAGATCGGCTCCACACCACAGTTTACATCACTCACTGACCCATTAGAGATTATTTCACATCTCTTAACTCTTAACATTATCTAAGTGAAGAAGGTCTGCAGTTTGTTCTCCTCCTGGAGTCAGGCTTCAATTTATTCTGAATTTGGAGGTCAGTCTTCAATAAAAAAATGAGTATGTAGACCTATGTAAACCACAGGAGCTACATCAGTATTGTCTGTTCTCCTTGGTGTTGACTGGAGGATTTATTATAACGATACTAAAAATCAATACATATTTTACATTCAGTGTATAAACCCTGTAGATGACATGCATTATTTAATTCAGAGTCTTTCAATATTCAGATCTGAGTGTCCCTTTCCACTGAAAGCAGTTTACAGTCTGTTTTGTCACTCAGTGACTGACATTTCACTCACTCTGATGCTGTGTGTTCACCCTCCATAAGAAAAGTTTGTCAAAACAGTTTGTTCTGTTCTGTCAGGTTATTATTGAGTAAAATAACTCAAACTTCATAACCAAACAGACATCAATAAATCCTTTAAACAGCCTCTGATTCCAGTTTGCCTCTGTCAGTTTGGGCTATTAATGCTGGAACAACCCAAGGGATGTCAGTTTAAGCATTAATTTTATGAATTAATTTTTCAAAACATATTTTGCTTCTGCCAGAGAAAAAAAACCTTCAATAATGGTTTGATTGTTTCACTTCTTGCTGTCCTAAAGAGAAAGACATGATGGGAATCTGACTTCAGGAATGTTGGAGGGAAAACTCGAGTCCAAAGTGAACAGACTTCTGCCTCACAGGAAAATCAACATTCTTTTTAAGCAGATCATCACTAACTTATGGTTTAATACGAGGATCTAATGAACAACTTAATGTGATAACAGCTATTGTACCTGCAGAATGTGCTGTCTTCGGTCTTACTCTATGTGTTCACTTTTCTCTGTGGATTATCCATCCTAACTTAGAGCAGGACAAGGCAGAGATGAATACCTACAGAGCCTCCCTCTCACCATTCACAACCCTGATACTTTCTCTGGGGGGGGGAGAAAGTACATGCAGCATTAATAATCCATCCTAACAGACACAAACCAGAATCAGAGGCTTATTTTAAAGGATTTGTTGATTTACTGCATAATATACAGAACAGAATTCTTAGTCTGTTTAGTGAACTAAAGAGCACAAACGTGAAACATTCAAAACAAGGAGGTTTGAATTATGCTACACAGACTTAAACTGACAGAACAGATGGACTGCTTGAAGATGACAATTTTCTCAAAAGACATCTCCCCCTCTCTCTCTGTCATCTCATTTTTAACAGTTTTATTATTTTTTTGTACAAGATTCCTGGATCTGCATCTAGATTTGTGTCACCACCAAAACATGATCACTTATTCACTGTGCCAGTTTTTTTTAGCCAAAATGAGGAAAATGGCCCCATCTGGCAATGGTGAGAAATCCTTTCTAAATTCCTGGATCAGCATCCAGTTCAAAAATACCAAATAGTTGAGAATAATAACCCCATGTTTGATTCTGTTAAAAAAAAAAAAAAAATCTAGACACCTGCAATCTGACATTTTTTTAAATTCAGACTATCTACACTGTACAACAACACTGGCAACAGTAACACAATTTTTTTTTTTTTTTAGCGTTGAGAGGCGACAGTTTTTTCGAGGACTTTGGAGATGAAGGGGAGCTAAGAAATGGGGCGGAGGTTATCGAAATTGTTGGGGTCTGAACCAGGTTTTTTCAGGATGGGGCTGACAGCTGCGGTTTTGAAAGGGGTGGGAACAGTTCCAGTGGTTAGTGAGGAGTGGATAATGGTGCAGATGAAGGGGAGCAAAGAGGGGAGGCAGGATTTGACCAGAGGAGTGGGGAGGGGGTCTAGCTGGCAGGTTGAAGGTTTGGATTTGGTTATGAGGTCTGAGATAACTGAGGGATGAGGGAGCTCAAAGGTGGAGAATGGTTGACGAGGAGGGGGAGGTTCAAGTTCAGAGGAGGTGAGTGGTGAGGAAGTGGAGCCCAAGTGCTGGTGGATTATGTTGATCTTGTCATGAAAAACGGAGGAGGGAGTCACAGGTGTCTGAGGAGTACATGTGGGGGGGCAGGGAGTCCGGGGGTTGGATGATCCTGTTATAAACGGAGAACAGAGTCCTGGAGTTGTTGGCAGAGGAGGAGATGAGACCAGAGTAGTAATGGGATTTGGCATGAGAAATGGAGTCCTTGTAGAGAGATAACTGAGCTAAGTACATGTCTTTTTGTATTCTGTATGCTCGTGTCTGTCAGAGTATTTTGTAAACCAAAGTTTTTGTTTTTAAATGAGGTTTAAAAATCATGTGGTCTTAAAATAGTTTCTACCTTTGCCAAACGGGTTCTGTTTTTCTGGTAGATGTTTGTCTGTCCTTCTGTTTGTTTGGTTGTTTGTTTGTTAGAAATATTACATAAAAACTGCTGGATAACTTTTAAAAGCTAAATTCAGTCTAGAATTGATAATAATTCCTCAATAAATCAATATCATTAGTCTTTAAGCGTACTCTCTTTTCAAGTCCGTCCACTTTGTTCTGCTTTGCAAATATAGCTTACACTTGGTGAGAGACTGGGTACACAGTGTACTGGTCAATATTGCCTCAAACCTGGTCTGTAATTCGCTTTAAGTCTGTGCAAAGCCCATTAAGTTTCAGTTGTACTGTTTAGTTTTGTGATGTTCAACAAGCATGATGGTAATTTTGTTTGCCTTGTTAATAGTATCATTTTATTTGTAATGTTGCCCCTGAAACCAAGAATCACATAAATACTTTATTAATCCCTGAGGAGAATCTTGTTTTTTCATTATTATTTTCATAACACACAGCATAGAAGTAGGAAATCAAGATATTACTATAAGAACCAAGTTGAATTTAAATAGTAATAAGCAAGAAAAGTACCTATAGAATATTTTAACAGATATAATAATAATACTTACATACTAGAAAAATGTGAAAAAAACATTTAAATAGGCTAAATGCACAATTTCAGGACTTCAACAAGATGAAGTGACATTTAATGAGATGAGTTGTAAAGTCTGAGGGTTCATGCAGGGAGAACTTCCTGTAGCGCTCTGTAGTCTCTTACAGGAGTGGCCTTGTCATGAACATACTTGCCCTAAGTGGTTTCAAAGATTATTAAGAATCATAATCACAGGGTCTGTCATGTCTTCATGTTTTTGCTAAACTGGTCTAACCTCAGATTAATTATTTCCAGGTAACTCATTAACGCCTTGTTTACTCATGTTGGTCTCCATTCATACGTAACTGTGGTGTGATGAGCCACTTCATATATTCTCCAAAGGGTTATTCACAAAATTTTAACTGCAACATTAGAAAACCACAAAGAAGCTTAAAGGATATAGGAAACATTTAATACTGTTATCTGGTGTTTTTGTAATATTTAGTATTATTATTAGTAATAATTCCAAGCCTGAAAAGTATAGATAGAATGGGAATGGCTTGTAATTTGCTTGGAAAAAACAACCCTCCTATCTTAAGAGTAATAAACTGTGAAAACATACATTGCAAGATTGTGAAGTTGCAGCTACCAGACAGTTTTGTCAAATTTCTGATTTATTGTTAATATGTTACGATACAGTGCACTTTCAAGTTAACTGCAAAGACATTGGTCATCAGTGGTACTATGAGGCCAAGATCAATTAATCCATCGCCAGTCTCCTGGACTATGCTGCTGTTCTGGTTCTACTTATGTATGCTTGACCTCACGAAACAAACGTAAGTAAACGTAGTATCATTCTGGAGGGTTTCCTTGTTATTTTTGCCCTATTTTGCTGTGTTTTGCCATTTATTTGCTGTTTTTGCCATATATTCGCCATGTTTTTACCATATTTTGCAGTATATTCGCTGTTACATGCACATATAAACATACACACTAAGACTAAAGATAGGAAGTGAATTCAAATTCCAGTTGAGGATCAATAAAAACTCCCTCAAAAGAATAAAAGAGCAAATTGAGAACTGACAGAGGGAAGCCTGGGCAGGAGCGGTGAACCGTGCAGAAAAAATCTCAATTGATGTGAGGAGTGCAAACTTGGACTCCTGCCATCTGGACAGGAACTGCTTCAGGAACTTATAGTTAATAAAAAACGCCTGGACATGGTCTTCTTAAACAAACTGTAACATGGATTCTAAATGCTGTAGGCCAACAAAATGTTTGAATGCATGTTCATAGTTTTTATCATCTCAAAACATTTGTACATGTTTTTACAATTTTTATACAAATTATTATAAAGAGAAACCTGTTGAAAACTCATCAATTTTCTTTTCTTGTAATTACAAGCTGTTTTAAGCATTTATAACATAATAATGACAAATACTTGCAGGACTTGTTTACAATTATTTCTCATGTGCATAGGGTGAATAAAATTTGTTGAAAAGACATTTCCTAACATGTTTATTTACAAAAAAAGATCAGGCAGCCTGTTATAATTACAATATTTAAGAGTTATTTGGGACCACCCAATAAGTAAGTGTTTTACTGTGGAACCAAATGTATTGTATTTTAGATATTAACCTGATATAGCTATACAAAATTGCTGTACAGTATGTACATGTTGTGATTGATGTTGCCATCAACAGGAAAAACAAATTAAACAATGCTAACTTTTAAAGGTGTAGTCAGCGATGTGGGAGAAAACGTGTGAAGAGGTTGCTGATGTCCGACGCCTGTTACTGTTATGTGAAGCACCACAAAGCTAATATTGCCCACCTGTCCAGCAGAAAGACGGGGACATCTGTGTCCGTTTTCAGGTCTTTCAATTAGCGGAATTCTCTCCACTGTCAGAAAGCAACACCAATGTTGACCCGGGTCTTTGCTCTTTCATGGTCATAGCCCTTCTTTTTCACTTTTCACTCCTCTGACCTTTTTCTTTTTGGCTGTTTTTCAGCCATTGCTACTGCACATATTGTATCTCTCTCTTAAGCTAACTGCACACGCTACGCAACCTACTACTCTTGTGGAGAGGTGTGGTTTGTAAGTACTGCACCACTCCCTACTTTATTAAATCATCTGCATAATGTGTTCATAAAAAACACGTGATATTCTTTATTACATTGAAACACTATTTAAACCAATATTCCTATGTCACTGGTCCGTGTTTGAAGGTCAACTAATCTGTTCTCATTATACAATGAAAGATTTTGAGTCCCTTTTCTTTCTTGAGCCACAAATGTTTCATGTACAAGGTTGTACAGCCAAATTTTTAAATAAATATTGTAAACAGGAAGGGGAGACCGCTGTTCCTCAAAACAACAGTTGACTGTTTTAAAGAACAATTGTTGCCTGCAGTGGTAAATTATAAGGGGAACATTATTAAAAATTATTAGCTAAAATAAAGAACAAAACATACATTAAGGGCCAGTTCCTCAAAAGGATGGCATCGCTTTTGTGACCGCTAAACCTGTGCAAATGAAAGAAAAAAAAGAGTGTGCAATCCTTAAAGCATCATAAAGGGTGAAATGCATAAACTGAATCCAAACTGCACTGCCGCACCTGGCTGCGCCAGTCCAATTTGCATGCATGTAAATTAGGGAATATTCATATATCTCCCCCTTCCTATGCAAATGAGCCTTATGAAAATACCACCTAGTCCTCAAAGACCAGCACTAATTGCCACACCCAGTTTAGCTGTGCAAATTACTGCCAGTGAGAACCATGTATTGAATCCGCACAATCTCTCTTTCTTCTTTAATGATATCTATTTTAGTTCAGCAGTTATTCACAGAAATCACACTTCCGGATCCAGATGCTGATCCGGATCAACACCAAAATTGAATCAGTCTTCCTTTTCCAATGCTGAACATGTCCTAAAAAATTCATCAAAATCCATCCATAACTTTTTGAGTTATTTTGTTTACAGACAAACAGACAGGCAGACAATCCCGAAAACATAACCAACCTCCTTGGCGGAGGTAATAAAAAAACAAAACAAATGGGATAAACAAAAGAAGAAAGACAACAAAAAAACAACACTTATGGACATATGGCCCTTTGACCATATGTCAAAAGACCATAAGGGTCCATGAGGTAAGGGTTGTCCACTAAATGCTGAGTGCTTCACTGAATAAGGGGATAAATCAGTAATACCCAAAACAAACCCATAAATAAACACAACTCGGCTTCTCATCCTGGAAACAGTAATTCAGCAGCCTCAGTGGTATAGGTCAGAGTGGGCTTTATGTTGACCTAAAGAGAGAACCACAGACAGCTCTGCTGTAATGTAAATGGATCAGTTTAAAAGAGTCAGGACCATGGACAGCTCTGCGTCGACTTGTTTATATATATTATTTATTTATGATATACTGATATTATTATTTAAGATCATCAGGACAATAAAATGAATAACAATAAAATATTTTGTCAACATATAAACCCTTAACCATTAGAAAAACAAAACAAAACATGAATGCCAAATAAGGTTATTATAAACTATAATTATTTTCCTTTCCTGCCTCTTAATTGCCATCATTTGGCAGGCAGCTCAGGCTGATTTCCCCCCTTACAACAGAAGCATTTCTGGTTTCAAGAGCAGCAGCAATCATACTCATAGCCCCATCATCTCTGCATGACTCGCCTGCATTTGTGCTCTCAAGCCCACTGTTTTTTTTTTGACCTGCCAGAGCACTTCAGCTGATGTGACCTACTCGCTATAGCCGCAAGTTCACATTTGTACCTTGCTGTTACTGCTTATTGTTCTTGTGCAGCTGTTTGTTTTTGCTGCTCAATGTACAGGAGACATCACTCTCGAAGTGTAGGGACAAAGCCACCTATGTGCCACAGGAATTAATGCAATCAGAGGCGCAAAGTGTGCTTAGATGCCAAACTGTGTGGGCGTGCACTGGCTCATCATTAGAGCAAGTTCTTTTGAGGACAAGGTGCTTCAACAGGGCAGCTTGCCTGAGCTATTTCTGTGCAAAATGATGGAGCTATTAGCAGGAGCAATCCATTCATTGTGGATCTGGCCTTAAGTGTCCTAACACTTTACTACAACAGGTGGTGAATTAATAAAATGAACAATAAATGTGAAGTGATTAGATACACACCTCATCACATGTTGCAACATGGTGGGACATTTACAAGGAATATTTTTTTATCCCTTAAGCCCCCACTTATATCAGAGATTTTAGAGGCAGGCTAATATAATCCGATATATTTGTTTGCTGATATCAGACCAATATCCGATATAAATATCGGATCAGAACACCCCTGTCAGTCTAACACTGTTCCGTAAATGAATGATACATGGAAATTGTACTAATGTTTGATCATACTACAGGAAGATGACAAAACTCAAAACTTACCGTATTGAACAGGATGGACTGATCCATTTCCATTTGGGTTTTCAGTATAAACCTTGAAAAAATAGTTTTTTAATCTCAATGGGAGATTCCTGGTTAAATAAAGGTTAAATAAATAAAAATATCAGTGCATCAAATCTGATCCAAAGTAAAAACCAAGGTGCTTCATTATTTTTAGTGTGTGGAAAATACCACACTAGACAATGGCAATGAATAAAACCCTCTACATCACTAAACAGGTTCTTTAGGTGGCAATGTGATTCAAATTTCTTACATGACTTATTAGTGGATGCTAGGACATCACTTTTCTGTGAATGGGTTAACTGTTGTTTTACTTTTTCATTTATCTTGTATTTTGCCTGTCTAATTAAAAAATGTCATCTAACCATCTCTGGTGATGATGCATTAGTTCAATGGGAAGTTTATTTAAAATATGTTCATCGGTAAACTTTAAGCTGCATAATTATTTTTCAAGCTTCATGAAGCTTTGTCTTATGTGAAATTATTTTTCACATAGTTCTGAAATGACCATGGTTTCTATCTTTCTGGTAACGGCCATCCACGAGAGAGGATGTTCAGCAATTCTGACTATGACAAAAACAGTCATTCATTTGTAAATTTAATAATGTATAGCATGTCTCGTCAATATTTTGATTCATGTTTGTCATTATTGTCAGATGAAGCTTGTCACACCTACCTCGTGCAGCGAACACACCTGCTTCCCTTGGTGGGTGCCAGTCGTTGCAGTCTGAGATCAGCAATAACACATATAATTGACTTTGCACCTGTAAGTATTTGATCAAATTCAGATTATATTTAGGCAAGATAAGCATTTGTCTATATACTACCGATCACTTAACTAAGATGAATCTTTTTCTTTACTCTTTGAAAGGCTGGAGTGAGTATTGCATCACTTTGCAATGACCCAGCAGCATCATCTACAACTCACCAACCCCTGTTAATGTGCATCGGTGATCTGAAGAATACAACCAGGAAGTACATCATGGTTGCCAAGAATGACAAAGTGGTCATTCCTCTGGGTGATGGCCTGACATGTCCGATAACACTTTACTTTAGACGTCCATATATTTCATCACACTTAGGTAATAATTAGACAAAGTTTTTTCTTATTTCTTTGAAATTACCCCCGAAATTTCAGGAGAATTTGGTGAAAATTAGCACATAACTTTTTAAAAATAATGTCCAAATTTATTGTCGCAAGTCCGAATTGGTAGGTTACTGTTTTTTTCCAGTTTCTTTGAAATTCACTCCAAATTTCAAGGTAGGAAGGTGACAATTAGAAAATAATTGATTTGAAATTAAATCACAACCCACCACAAAATGCTTTTAGAAGTATCCCAACAATTCTGCTATTTCCAGAGAAGCAGGTGATAAATAGCTGCTTAGTTCTTGAATACAGAAGTTAGGTTCATTGTTTCCTGTGATAATTAGCTTTGAAATGTTAAGTGAATAATTCAATTTCCCAATAAGCAGTTGATAGCTATATGTTATATAATTTCACCAAGTTCTTTAGTACAGAGTTTGTTGATATGCCTAATAGAGATCACATGCAAAAAAGAGATGATTTATATACCTTTATGATCAGGCCTGTAATCACAACCCAATACAAAACGCTTTATGGTGGGTTGTGATTTAATTTCAAATCAATTATTCGCTAATCATCAGCTATTTACCTTGTAATTTGGAGTAAATTTCAATAAAGTTGGAAAAAAACAGTAACCTACTAATTCTGACTTGCGACAATAAATTTGGACATTATTTTAAAAAAGTTTTGTGCTCATTTTCACCAAATTCTCATGGAATTCTGGGAGTAATTTCAAAGAAATAAGAAAAAACTTTGTCTAGTTATTACCTAAGTGTGATGAAATTTGTAGACCTCTAAAGTAAAGTGTTACCATATATACATATGTATATATATATATATATATATATATATATATATATATATATATATATATATATATATATATATTATATATATATATATAGACACCTGCAATCCACAAAGCACATGCAAAGAGGAGTGGCAGTGCAGTTTGCATGCATTTAACCCTTTGTGTGTAGTTTGTGGATTACAGGCTATTTTTTTTTTTTGTCTCATTTGCACAGGTTTAGCGTTCACAAAAGCAGTGCAATCCTTTTGAGAATCTGGCCCTAAATTTTTAAACTGACTACTTATTCATTTATTCATTATCTATGACCGACTATCCTTTCGGGTTGCGGGGGCTGGAGCCTATCCCAGCTATCATCGAGGCGAGAGGCGGGTACACCCTGAACTGGTCACCAGTCGATCGCAGGGCCACATGGAGAGACAGACAATCATTCATGCTCGCACTCATAATTGAGGGCTATTTAGAGTCACCAATTAACCTAATGAGTATGTTTTTGGTCAGTGGGAGGAAGCCGGAGTGCCCGGAGAGAACCCATGCATGCACGGGAAGAACATTCAAACTTCACACAGAAAGGCCCTCCCGACCCGGGAATCGAACCAGGAACCTTACTGACTAGTTAAATTATTTAAAATTTAACAACATTTGTGTAAAAATATTACAGCCCAAGGACTAAGTCAAAACTTTGAAGATCAGGCTGATTTTGGGCCCCATTACTCACTTCTGACCAAGGTCAAAGTCTGACCAGTCAAAGTCAGTCAAGACGATAAAAGCCTGATCTGATGTCCAAAAGATTATCCTGCCAGATTCTCCTGTGTTATGTGATATGTAAAAATTTATTTTAATTCCCCTATATCTGCTCGGAAGACGATCACAGCCTTCCTGATTTGTTTTCTCAACATAAATATAGGCCTCAATAAATAAATCTTTAAAATTGTTGGTAGTTTCTCAGGAAGTAGTAAGGTTATGTGCCTTAGCCTATAGGACTTGAGGACATTAAAGATCTTCGCTGAAATCCGCTTTTATTTTGAAATTATGACTTTACACTTCCTTTTGCGTTTCTACCAGGTGCAGAAGTCACTGCCTTTGTAATCAGGAATGTCACTGCACTATAACTCGATTCCCTCTGTATATTTCTTTTTGTTGGAGCTTTAAAAGTGTAAACTAGTTTGTTAAATTCCTGTGAAAGTGGGACGCATCCATAGTTTTCTTGTTTGGTAATATTTTATTTTGAAAATCCCAGTGAAATTTTGCACTGCTGTTATGGTGCTGAGCAGCACGAGGCATTACATGGTCCGGGGCAGCCTGCGGGTAAGTTGGTGTCTTGTACGCTTGTTCTCATTTTCATCAGCATGTGTGTTTAAATAGTGCATAAGAAGTATTAAAACTACGATCACACTTCATCACATAAAGTGATTCTGATTAGAAAATTTTTCAGTTTGAGTTGCTGTCTTGTTTTAAGAAACAATAACTAACTTAAAAACAGCCCAACTAAATTAGCTGTAGCAAGCTGCTAATGAGCTTTGACGTGCACACATAGACATAAACGTAGGCGCCTCATTACGGCCTGGAGCGTAATCCAGCGTCGCCGCCATATTGGAGGGGTCTCTTCACTCGGGTCCAGCACCAGAAACAAGTGGAGTGAACGCATTTATGCTCGAATTTTGTGCAGCATAAAGTGACAGTACACGGCGCAATATTGAAAGCAGATGACTTGTTTTGTTTTATTCCAACACAGCAAAGTAAAAGCATATTTAATTTATTTTATTTTAATACGCATGTAAACATGATATATATATATATATATATATATATATATATATATATATATATATATATATATATATATATATATATATATATATATATATATATATATATATATATATATATATATATATATATATATATATATATATATATATATATATATATATATATATATATATATATATATATAGATATAGATATAGATATAGATATATAAGAAGTCTGGTTTGTGTGTGAGCGCATGTACGTGTGCCTGTGCCTGAAATAGTTGCATTGAATATTCTCACAGCACACAAAAACAAAACTATAAAAAACTAACAATAATGATAGTAAATAATATTACTGTTGTTGATACTACTATTACCATTTCTATATTACCATTATTTCTTATTCATCAGACTTATTTATTTTCTTGATCCCCTTCTTATATTGTTGTAATTATTCTAATTTCATCATCTACATACTCTATCCATATTTTACAATATTTTATTTATTGTCCCCTTAACAGCTTCTCTCCATACAACCATAGCACACCAGTGACAACCCCTCCCTGTCCCTACCATATCACCTGCCGCTACCGATGTTGTTCCTCCTCTGCTTGTTAATACTTCACCCTATGTTTATTTATTACTCTTTTATACTTTCTTTTTTATTTGATTTACAATTGAATATTAGGTAATACCTTTACAATTGCAATTATTATACTGCAGCTGCTATTGTTAAATGACTTTTCTCCCTTTTTCTAACAAACTATTAATATTACTGTTGTACTTATTACCTATTTTGTAAGTCTTTGTTTGTTCATGTAAGCATCCATACTATAGTTTAATTTAATTTCATCATAAGTGTGGCTGATGTTGCCATCGTTATTATTAATTTTATTAGGATTTAAATATTATTAATAATAATAAAAAAGTTATTATATTTTATAACATTACAAAATGTGTGAAGTTGGCATTGTGAATAACATATATGAAGATATGACCACACACACAAACCTATATATGTACATATATATATATATATATATATATATATATATATATATATATATATATATATATATATATATATATATATATATATATATATATATTCATTTATTTATTTATGTATTTATATTCATAAATAACCACAAACATGTTAGTGCTGACACGTTGTCTGTTCGTCTTACTGTACTGTCTCTTTTCACAATAAAAAAGAGCATAATAAATAGTATTTCAACATGAAAGAATGTATTTTTAATGTGTGACAGCATTCTGTATTATAAGCACATCTTTGTAACAAAGTAATCAAATCCGTCTGAAAATCGGGTAAAATTTGCAGAGTTGTGCCCATTCTAGGTGGGCATAATACACCTTTCTCAGTATAATAAAGCGTACACATGTGAGACCCATCCAAGATGGCGGCTGGTTGATATGTCAGCTCCAGTAGACAGTGCCAGTCAATGAGGCGTGCACACTGCGGTCTCATCCTCTGATGTGTGACACTGTAGTTGATGCTAGAGCGAACTTCGGACTTACTTCCATATAAACTGAGCAAGTGTGGTTGTTTCATTGTCCTGTGTTACAGAATAAACTACTCTGGATGCATCCTCTCTCCAGAGGCTCTTTTGACGGAGAAGCAGAGCAAAGCAGAAAAGGTCACAGATGGTTTAGTCTTAAGTGTATTCATTTTATTGCTAACCAGTCTTGCTATGTGTTAAGCAAACTGCTTAGCCTAGCTAGCTTCTCTGGCATTTAAATGAACACAAAGTTAACATATTGTCCTTTCAATTTGATGCTATTACAACAGTGTTTACTGCAAAAATTGATGGTTTGTTGTCAAGTTCCAAATGTCATTCACAGTCATTCAGTGCCTTAAGTTAATGCTGGCTATTAATCAGAGCTTGTGCATTTATTTCTTATTGCTTTGCTTCAGAAATGAGAGCAATATGCACCATAAGCTATACCAGTTGTACAGCTGCCTTCATTCTGATAGTACAGAGTTTGAACTCAAATTTTACTCTGCTTTGGACAGAGCTCTGCAGTGGTTAATAATAAATAAAGATGGACTTAATGTGCGCAAATCCAAAACATAGCCAGGTACAAGCATTTGTAGCATCATAATTTCAAAGACAGCAGACATTCGGTATACAAAACTCAATTCATTGCAACTCAACACAGTTATAAGACAAATTACCCAATATGTAAGCTAAAAATTACTGTTTTAACAACAACAGATGCTTAAATAAGTTACAGTGTCTGATGTATAAATCAAAATGTGAAAGTGATTGTGTAGTTGAAGAACTCTTTCCCCCCTGTTCCTGTTTTATTTTCCCTGTCATTCCAGTTTCCAAAGGCTACGTCCCAGAGGAGGTCCTGGGTTCTTGATTTGTTGAAAGTGAGCAAAAATCTAAGAAGCTGGGGAGGAGAAGATCAAGGCAGTTGGTACCACATGTGAATGGATATGTAAAACATAGAAGCAACATCATCAGATTGTTAAAGAGCATTTCAAAGACTGTTGCAAGATTGGCACATCCATATTTGGTCAATCCATAACATACTTAAAAGCTGAGGCTAAAGTTAGGGTATTATTTCAGGAACAAGTCTGGTTTCTCAGGTCCTGTTTTTAAGACATTATTTAATGGGGACATGTACTCTAAAGCCCTCGCTCATCATACGGCGCAAATGTTTTTTTTTTTTTTTTTTTTCTTTCAGTTTCCTTGTTATAATAGTGTTGTCTGTAACTGTATTATACTACTGCCATGGCCAAAGATATAATAGATCTTCATGGGACAAACTGGCTCAAAATGAACCACAGAGATTATTTCGGAAGGCTACAGGCAGTTCAGACTACAGCAGCTTCTACATCATGCAAAGCACCACACAAACCAGAGGGACTACATTTGTGTTTTGTGTTCAATTATTTAATGGAACCACAGTTGGCCAAAACACACAAATAGTGTCTGGACAATTTGTTAGGCATTGCAGCATTATTTAGAAGTATGTATTGACAGTAATACTGTTTTTATTTTAAAAACTTTGTAAAACAGTTTTCATTGTTCTTTGTTTTCAAACTGTTGTATTTGTAAGCAGTGTCTGAAAATATAAGGGAATGTTTAACTTGAGTGGTGCAAAGACATCCATCCTTGATAAACAAGCGTTGAATGAGACTAATGAAATGAAAGATTTGTAACTTGATTATTTATGATGGAATGGTATTGGTAATTAGAATGTAATGATGTTTTTAAATAAAAACATGACATTTTGTACATTTATTACCAAGTTTTAATTTTCTGAAACTATATGGAAATTGTGAGAATGTAAAGGTTGAAACTACTGCAATCTACTGACCTACAGAAATTAGGAAGATACAAGTTGGAAATAAAGGCACAACAACTCACTTTACTTTACAGGTCTGCTCTGTAGAAATTAGGTAAAAATGAGGGAGAAACAAGTTGGAAATAAAGGCACAACAACTCACTTTACTTTACAGGTCTGCTCTGTAGAAATTAGGTAAAAATGAGGGAGAAACAAGTTGGAAATAAAGGCACAACAACTCACTTTACAGGTCTGCTCTGTAGAAATTAGGTAAAAATGAGGGAGAAACAAGTTGGAAATAAAGGCACAACAACTCACTTTACAGGTCTGCTCTGCAGAAATTAGTTAAAAATGAGGAAGAAACAAGTTGGAAATAAAGGTACAACAACTCACTTTACAGGTCTGCTCTGCAGAAATTAGTTAAAAATGAGGAAGAAACAAGTTGGAAATAAAGGTACAGCAACTCACTTTACAGGTCTGCTCTGCAGAAATTAGTTAAAAATGAGGAAGAAACAAGTTGGAAATAAAGGCACAACAACTCACTTTACTTTACAGGTCTGCTCTGTAGAAATTAGGTAAAAATGAGGGAGAAACAAGTTGGAAATAAAGGCACAACAACTCACTTTACAGGTCTGCTCTGCAGAAATTAGTTAAAAATGAGGAAGAAACAAGTTGGAAATAAAGGTACAGCAACTCACTTTACTTTACAGGTCTGCTCTGCAGAAATTAGTTAAAAATGAGGAAGAAACAAGTTGGAAATAAAGGTACAGCAACTCACTTTACTTTACAGGTCTGCTCCGCAGAAATTAGTTAAAAATGAGGAAGAAACAAGTTGGAAATAAAGGCACAACAACTCACTTTACTTTACAGGTCTGCTCCACAGAAATTAGTTAAAAATGAGGAAGAAACAAGTTGGAAATAAAGGTGCAACAACTCCCTTTACAGGTCTGCTCCGTAGAAATTAGGTAAAAATGAGGAAGAAACAAGTTGGAAATAAAGGCACAACAACTCACTTTACTTTACAGGTCTGCTCTGCAGAAATTAGGTAAAAATGAGGGAGAAACAAGTTGGAAATAAAGGTACAACAACTCACTTAACAGGTCTGCTCCGCAGAAATTAGGTAAAAATGAGGGAGAAACAAGTTGGAAATAAAGGTGCAACAACTCCCTTTACAGGTCTGCTCCGTAGAAATTAGTTAAAAATGAGGAAGAAACAAGTTGGAAATAAAGGCACAACAACTCACTTTACTTTACAGGTCTGCTCCACAGAAATTAGGTAAAAATGAGGGAGAAACAAGTTGGAAATAAAGGTGCAACAACTCCCTTTACAGGTCTGCTCCGCAGAAATTAGGTAAAAATGAGGAAGAAACAAGTTGGAAATAAAGGCACAACAACTCACTTTACTTTACAGGTCTGCTCCACGGAAATTAGGTAAAAATGAGGGAGAAACAAGTTGGAAATAAAGGTACAACAACTCACTTTACAGGTCTGCTCCGCAGAAATTAGGTAAAAATGAGGAAGAAACAAGTTGGAAATAAAGGCACAACAACTCACTTTACTTTACAGGTCTGCTCTGTAGAAATTAGGTAAAAATGAGGGAGAAACAAGTTGGAAATAAAGGCACAACAACTCACTTTACAGGTCTGCTCTGCAGAAATTAGTTAAAAATGAGGAAGAAACAAGTTGGAAATAAAGATACAACAACTCACTTTACTTTACAGGTCTGATCCGCAGAAATTAGGTAAAAATGAGGGAGAAACAAGTTGGAAATAAAGGCACAACAACTCACTTTACAGGTCTGCTCCGCAGAAATTAGGTAAAAATGAGGAAGAAACAAGTTGGAAATAAAGGCACAACAACTCACTTTACTTTACAGGTCTGCTCCACAGAAATTAGTTAAAAATGAGGAAGAAACAAGTTGGAAATAAAGGTGCAACAACTCCCTTTACAGGTCTGCTCCGTAGAAATTAGGTAAAAATGAGGAAGAAACAAGTTGGAAATAAAGGCACAACAACTCACTTTACTTTACAGGTCTGCTCCACAGAAATTAGGTAAAAATGAGGGAGAAACAAGTTGGAAATAAAGGTACAACAACTCACTTTACAGGTCTGCTCCGCAGAAATTAGGTAAAAATGAGGGAGAAACAAGTTGGAAATAAAGTCACAGCAACTCACTTTACAGGTCTGCTCTGCAGAAATTAGTTAAAAATGAGGAAGAAACAAGTTGGAAATAAAGGCACAACAACTCACTTTACTTTACAGGTCTGCTCTGTAGAAATTAGTTAAAAATGAGGAAGAAACAAGTTGGAAATAAAGGTACAACAACTCACTTTACTTTACAGGTCTGCTCTGTAGAAATTAGTTAAAAATGAGGAAGAAACAAGTTGGAAATAAAGGCACAACAACTCACTTTACAGGTCTGCTCTGCAGAAATTAGGTAAAAATGAGGAAGAAACAAGTTGGAAATAAAGATACAACAACTCACTTTACAGGTCTGCTCTGTAGAAATTAGTTAAAAATGAGGAAGAAACAAGTTGGAAATAAAGGTACAGCAACTCACTTTACTTTACAGGTGTGCCCCGCAGAAATTAGTTAAAAATGAGGAAGAAACAAGTTGGAAATAAAGGCACAACAACTCACTTTACTTTACAGGTCTGCTCTGTAGAAATTAGTTAAAAATGAGGAAGAAACAAGTTGGAAATAAAGGTACAACAACTCACTTTACTTTACAGGTCTGCTCTGTAGAAATTAGTTAAAAATGAGGAAGAAACAAGTTGGAAATAAAGGCACAACAACTCACTTTACAGGTCTGCTCTGCAGAAATTAGGTAAAAATGAGGAAGAAACAAGTTGGAAATAAAGATACAACAACTCACTTTACTTTACAGGTCTGCTCTGTAGAAATTAGGTAAAAATGAGGAAGAAACAAGTTGGAAATAAAGGTACAGCAACTCACTTTACAGGTCTGCTCTGCAGAAATTAGTTAAAAATGAGGAAGAAACAAGTTGGAAATAAAGGCACAACAACTCACTTTACAGGTCTGCTCTGCAGAAATTAGTTAAAAATGAGGAAGAAACAAGTTGGAAATAAAGGTGCAACAACTCACTTTACTTTACAGGTCTGCTCTGTAGAAATTAGGTAAAAATGAGGAAGAAACAAGTTGGAAATAAAGGTACAACAACTCACTTTACTTTACAGGTCTGCTCCGTAGAAATTAGGTAAAAATGAGGAAGAAACAAGTTGGAAATAAAGGTACAGCAACTCACTTTACTTTACAGGTCTGCTCCGTAGAAATTAGGTAAAAATGAGGAAGAAACAAGTTGTAAATAAAGGTACAACAACTCACTTTACTTTACAGGTCTGCTCCGTAGAAATTAGGTAAAAATGAGGAAGAAACAAGTTGGAAATAAAGGTACAGCAACTCACTTTACTTTACAGGTCTGCTCCGTAGAAATTAGTTAAAAATGAGGAAGAAACAAGTTGGAAATAAAGGCACAACAACTCACTTTACTTTACAGGTCTGCTCTGTAGAAATTAGTTAAAAATGAGGAAGAAACAAGTTGGAAATAAAGGTACAACAACTCACTTTACTTTACAGGTCTGCTCTGTAGAAATTAGTTAAAAATGAGGAAGAAACAAGTTGGAAATAAAGGCACAACAACTCACTTTACAGGTCTGCTCTGCAGAAATTAGGTAAAAATGAGGAAGAAACAAGTTGGAAATAAAGATACAACAACTCACTTTACTTTACAGGTCTGCTCTGTAGAAATTAGGTAAAAATGAGGAAGAAACAAGTTGGAAATAAAGGTACAGCAACTCACTTTACAGGTCTGCTCTGCAGAAATTAGTTAAAAATGAGGAAGAAACAAGTTGGAAATAAAGGCACAACAACTCACTTTACAGGTCTGCTCTGCAGAAATTAGTTAAAAATGAGGAAGAAACAAGTTGGAAATAAAGGTGCAACAACTCACTTTACTTTACAGGTCTGCTCTGTAGAAATTAGGTAAAAATGAGGAAGAAACAAGTTGGAAATAAAGGTACAACAACTCACTTTACTTTACAGGTCTGCTCCGTAGAAATTAGGTAAAAATGAGGAAGAAACAAGTTGGAAATAAAGGTACAGCAACTCACTTTACTTTACAGGTCTGCTCCGTAGAAATTAGGTAAAAATGAGGAAGAAACAAGTTGGAAATAAAGGTACAGCAACTCACTTTACTTTACAGGTCTGCTCTTTAGAAATTAGGTAAAAATGAGGAAGAAACAAGTTGGAAATAAAGGTACAGCAACTCACTTTACTTTACAGGTCTGCTCCACAGAAATTAGGTAAAAATGAGGAAGAAACAAGTTGTAAATAAAGGTACAACAACTCACTTTACTTTGCAGCTCTGCAGAAATTATTAGATAATTTAACTGGCCTGATCAATGGAAGTTAGTTGTCAGCTATAGTCAAATGAATACTTGCCAACTGTAGAATTTGCACGAGGTTAGTGTACCTGTCATTTGACAACAAGGCAAATCAACTGTGCCTGGCCAGATCATGTTTTGCCATGCGCCTGTACACGCAGAGCCTATCACAATCAGGTAAGGCCAATTTACAACCCCACTCTTGGTGAATATCACATCTGAAGCCTTCAATTGTATCATGTAAAACATTATAGGCCTAATCATTGAGGTATATCATTTTGCATGTGATCTCAATTATGCATATCAACAAACTCGGTACTAAAGAACTTGGTAAAATTAAATAACATATAGCTAACTATCAACTGCGTATTGGGAAATTGAATTACTGACTTAACATTTCAAAGGTAATTATCACAAGAAACAATGAACCTAACTACTGTATTCCAGAACTAAGCAGCTATTTATCACCAGCTTCTAGTAGAAACATTGGGATGCTTCTAAACATTTTGTAGTGGGTTGGGATTTAATGTCGAAGAAATTATTTGGTAATTGTCACATTTTTACCTTGCAGTTTGAAGTAAACTTCAAAGAAACTGGAAAAAACAGTAACCTAGCAATTCTGACTTGCGACAATAAATTTGGACATTACTTTAAAGAAGTTGTGTGCTAATTTTAAAGAAGTTATGTGCTAATTTTCACCTAATTCTCATGAAATTTCGGGGGTAATTTCAAAGAAATAAGAAATAACTTTGTCTAATTATTACCTAAGTGCGATGAAATTTGCGGACCTGCAAAGTAAAGTGTTACCGAAGCTTACAACCCAGACTGTCTTGCCCCTACAGTAAAACATGGGGGTGGATCAGTCATGATCTGGGGTTGTTTCAGTCTGAGTGGAACAGGGCAAATGCAATTGTGTGAAGGCAGAATGAACCAGGTCATGTACAGGACTACCCTTGAAAACAGTCTTCTTCCATCAGCTGGAAAACTCTTTCCTGCCTCGAATGACTGGATTTTCCAACAAGACAATGCCCCTTGCCATACGGCAAGGTCAGTTAAAGCCTGGATGGAGAACCACAACATTCGCACCATGCCTTGGCCTGCTCAATCACCAGATCTTAATCCAATTGAAAACCTGTGGAAAATCATCAAACTCAAAATGGAGAACCACAAGCCCAAAAACAAAGAAAATTTGTTTGAATTTGTCCAACAGGAATGGGCTGCTGTGACAGCAGAACAATGTCAGAAGCTGGTGGAGAGCATGCCAAGACGCATGGCTGCAGTCATCAAAAACAATGGTTATGCAATCAAGTATTAACTCTTGTGTGTATCATGTGTTTAAAGCAAACAGAAAAACATGGAATGCTTAAAAGTAGTGTTTTTGGCGGTACAATGCCATAGCTATTGATGTAAGAGTTTAAGTAATTTTGGTTATTATCAAGAAAACCATGGAAAATGAATAGTTCTTAGTTCTTAAATTAAACTCTCATGAGCTATTTTTGTTGTTATCATTATAATTGTCCAAACAAATGTACCTTTAGTTGAGCCAGGCATTAAAATTAACAAGAAATTGAAGAAAACAAGGGTGGTCTAATAATTTTTTCCATGACTGTATGTATATATATATATATATATATATATATATATATATATATATATATATATATATATATATATACATATATATATATATATTAGGGCTGTCACTTTAGTGCATTAATTAGATTAATTAATTACACACAAATTAATGCATTAAAAAAACTAATCGCGATTAATCATAGCACACAAACATTTTGATATTGTCCAGCTGGAGGACCCGTACATGGCAGTGGCACGTTACTTCACACATGCGTCTCTAGTCAAACCAAACAAAGCCCAGGTGACAACAGGAATGGCCTACTCAAGACTTAGTCTTAATTTATTTATTTATATTTGTACTACATTCTTTAATAATGTATGAGGCCTAATTGTTTTGCTGGATGTCCTCGACCTTTTCTTATTTTGAATTTGATTTATGAAACACACTTAAAGTGTAATTTGAGTTGCCTGATTGAGCTTAGAATTTTCTGGACAAGTTGCCCTGACTTTGGTTTTATTCAATCACCGATAAAAATGCAGATTTACAATCTTCTCTTACAATAAAGATATATATATATATATATATATATATATATATATATATATATATATATATATATATATATATATATATATATATGTCAAAAATGATGCAGGATTCTTTATCCATGACATATGAAGCTGCAGGTGAGGTGAAGATTTTTTTTACAATTTGCCTCTTTAACTTTTTTCCTTGTATTTAGATGTGAGTCAGGAGCTGGACAAAGTGACTGAGTACTACAAACAGCTGGAAAAAAAAAACAAAGAACCTCACAGTTGAGGTAAGGCTTTAGTCTGAATATCATAATAAGGCCCTACATGTTTAACAGCAGCTGAAATTGTTCACAGTTTTGTTTTTCACAGAAGCCTTAGAGAGATCTGGACCAAGAAGAGCAAAGGTATGTTAAATTTAAAAAATACTAACAGAAAATAAAAAGCTCATTTTGAAGGCAGTGAGACATACAGTCATTCTTATAATCTTGCTGTTTTACTCTGTGACTGTTTCAGATGTGCTGAATGGAGAGAAGCAGCTGAGGCCTGTTTGACCCTCTGAGTGTCTGATGGGAGCAAAGACCAGGAAACATGGAGGGGTGGGGGGTCTTGTCAGGTTTTTTTTTTTTTTTTACATAGAGGGTTTCTTCCATGTGTGTGTCCCTGTTGTTATTTTTAAAGGTTAACTTGGGGATGATTTCGATGAACTCACTTTTTAACTGATTCTGACTGTTGTCTCATTACACACTGAGTCTTGAAATAGAAACTGTTTCATTTTTGCTTGAGCTGTTTGTCTTTCTTTAAAGGTGTGATCTTGATTTATTTTTATGATTAAGGACAATAGCTGTGTGCATTGTGAGTTCTTTAGTAAATCTATGTGATGATGTTTTAACAAAGCAGCTGTGTTCATGGCTCTCCATTTCAGTCCTCAGGCAGATCATCCCAGTAATGGATATTGGTGGGAAAAAACAAGGAACCACTTTATTTCTCAGTTGACCTGATAATTTTTGATGATTTTTATTACTGAAAATGAGGATTCTAGTTTGATTCATGTTTTAAAATGACTAAATAAGACCTTTGGAGCCACAAAATCTCATCTATAACAGAACATTTAATGTTCTGGGCTGTAGGATGAAGCCCTGTAGTGTCTTTTATTCTGTATCTGTGTGATTTTGCTTTTTATTCATAATTAGATTCAGGTGTCCAGGCTTTCTCTATAAATGTGGTCTTAGCATCTATAAAATAGTTGTTTCCTCCATTTATTTTTAATTTGACAACTGAGTTGCTTGAATACTTTATTTTTATGAAAAATCTAAACAATTAGCATCATTAGTTGGACAAATGATGGTCATATAAATGTAAGTATTTCATAAATGTGTGGTGAAACTATGAAGATAAGTGGGGTTCATGTTCATTACCCAAACGCAGGTACGCTTAAGTGATGTGATGCCATGTGTTTGTAACTTCAAACTCTCTTCTGCATAATCAACCTGTTGTTATGGCTCCAAGTGTTTCTGTAACATCAGCTGAGGATCTGTACTGAACATCAGAGAACAGCAAGAAACCTTTCAGCTGAATTCAAGTTACAGCTGCTTACTTCTGTCGAAAGAATTGTAAATGTATGCAGCTGTTGAGTATATTTTGTTTTCTCTGTGCTATTCCTTTGACCTGTTCATACTTAATTTATTGTGTTTGTATCAGTGATGTTCTCACCTTTTGAGAGACCTTACACTTGTGAAGATGTTGTGGTTTAGTTGAAAATGTGCAGACAGCTTGAAATGTCAGTTGACTTGGGTAAATACAGGTGTTGTGGTTTTTCTAAGCACTGATGGTGTTAACAAGAGTGTGGACAGTCCCTCAGAGGCCTTGCAAAGGCTTCTACTGGGGAAGAGGCAATCTTAAAGGATAAGTTCTGTTTCTGCAGCTTTCACATTGTTTATAGAATGAAGTAGCACAATATACTCACCCAGAAGGCTTTCCTGATCCAAACAGTGCTTCGGGAGATATTTAGATCCAAAATCGAGCAGTGGACATCCATATAATGGTAGCACATAGGGCATACAGCGCCGCTCCTAAAAATGCGTTAATCGTCCAAAAACTCATTAGTTTCACCAATATTTCATCATGGTCCACTCAGGCTACTCCTCCATTACAGTCTGTGTCACTCCAGACATGTTTTGTGGCTGTACTGACCTCTGAACTGAAGAAGAAGAGCACTTGCTCCGCACATGCGCAGTGCGGCTCATTGTTTCAGGGGAAGACCGCCGGCTACACAACAACTTTCTTCTTCCAGTTTTGTGCAAAATGGACGAATATCTATCGGATGAAGATGTTGTGGATAAGAACTTTGAATATGATGGGTGTTCTTACAGTTTCAAGCCAGAGTATACAGATGAGGAGCTCATCGAAAGGAGGACACGGAGGCAAAGAGAAGATTAGCTCTCCAGAGAGTACTGCGCATGTGCGGAGGCATGCATTCTTCTTCTTCAGTTCAGAGGTCAGCACAGTTACAAAAACATGTCTGGGGCGACACAGACTGTAATGGAGGAGTAGCCTGAGCAGACCATGATGAAATATTGGTGAAACTAATGAGTTTTTGGACGATTAATGCAGTTTTAGGAGCGGCGCTATACATGCCCATGGTGCTACCATTATACAGATGTCCGCCTCTCGATTTTGGATCTAAATATCTCCTGAAGCACTGTTTGGGTCAGGAAAGCCTTCTGGGTGAATATATTGTTCTTCTTCATTCTATAAACAATGTGAAAGCTGTAGAAACAAAACTTTTATATGGATGTCCGCTGCACAATTTTGGATCTAAATATCTCCCGAAGCACTGTTTGGATCAGGAAAGCCTTCGGGGTGAGTATATTGTTCTACTTCATTCTATAAACAATGTGAACGCTGTAGAAACCGAACTTTTCCATTAAACTTTACAAATACTTTTAAATACAACCTGAGAAGCTTCTCGTAGTTTTAAGAATGTCTTTCATCACTTTGATATCTAGAAAATGTCATTTGGGTCTGATCCTCTCTCTCTGAAACTTTTGAAAGATCTGCGAGACTTCACCTCACAGAGACATGATGATGGTTTACTTTTAATTATTTTATTCCCTTGGTTTTATATTACAGTTTTTGATCTGATTTTAAAGTCAGTGTCATAACCAAGGTTCAAGATTTTGAACTTTTCAATAAATTCCTTCACTTTTGGAGAGAGCTTTGAAAGATTTCTTTTTTTTTTCTTGAAACTTTTAGATACAGTACTTTTACAGGTGGTTGGTTAATTCTTCTCTAAAAGACACTCACTCCACATGATTTCAGAGGATTCTCCAGGCAACACAGCGTGGTCTTCTAGGCAGGTAAGGTAAGCTCCACACCACAGTTTATATCACTGACCGACCTATTAGCAATTGTTTTACACCTTAAAGCTCTTAACATCATGCAAGTCAAGAAGGTCTGCAGTTTGTTCAATAGGATAAGAAATCCATTCTGTATCTTATGCAATAAATCCATAAAATGAGCCTCTGATTCTGGTTTGTCTGTCAGTTTGGTTTATTAATGCTGCAACAACCTGTGGAACAACATTTAAAACAATTATTTTATTCATTCATTTTTAAAACATAGTTTGCTTCTTTGAGAGATATAGCTGTCCAGTTCCCTGCCTTGGCTGGGAATCTACTGTATCTTACCCCTCTTTCCTGTTGTCCTGCCATATTCGTATTCTACTGTAAATCTCCTGTATTACGATAAAAAATTATCAAAAAATACTCTGCCTCTCCAAACTGAACTCAGCTACTAGCCTAGCAAGAATGGGGTGGTAATGCACCCAAGTGATGGATGCCATTTAGGTGAAAAAAAAAAAGAAAAGTCCCCTGAGAACTGCCACATGCAGTAGCATGAGTAGTTGTTGCGAGGTTAGTGCCAACAGGGGAAAAAAAAAAAAACAAAGGAGAGAGATGGATGGATGTGACAAAGGAGAATGCATTACTGCCAAACAAACAACAAAGAGTTTACTTAGGGGGCTAGTATGGGATGGGATGGCTTGCAGTGGGTGCCAGAAAATTTCCCTTGTTTTCCAATCCAAAACATGGCAGGTATTATGAGAAAAACTCCCTTCATTAATGATTTGATTGTTTCACCTATTGCTGTTCACCTAAAGTAAAGGACATGATGTGAATCAAACTACAGGAAAATTTGGAGGGAAAACTCAAGTCCTAAGTGAACAGACTTCTGCCTCACAGAAAAATCAACATTCTTTTTAAGGAGATCATTATCACTAAGTTTACGTTTAATAGGATGATCTGATGACAAACTTAATCTGATAACAGCTGTACCTGCAGAATGTGCTGTCTTGTGTTTATTTGTGTTTTATTTCTAAGTTTATTTGTAGAGCGCAATTAATACACAGGGCAATTCAAAGTGCTTTACAGAACACAAATGAATGAACTTTAAAAAGAAGGAGGCAGATAAGATCCTTTCAGTCATATATCAGACAATAAGATGAGTGCCGGACGGCTGTTACTGATATGTGAAGCACCACAAAGCTAATGTTGCTTACCTGTCCAGCACGAAGACATCGACATCCGCGTCCTTTTTCAGGTATTTTAGTTTGCGGAGTTCCCTCCACCATCAGAAAGCAACACCAAGGTTGTCTTCGCAACCTATGACTCCCTCTCCCCACTCTGTCTGATCTGCGCATGAGTATGATCGCCCCCTGGATGTGGGGGGTGTACCCTGTTTTGGTAACTCGGCCCGAGCCACAGTATTTACCTGCTGAAATTCAGAGCCAAGGCTGTGTATTGAAACTGGACTTTTTTGTCAACATGCTGTCAGTGGTGACATCTTGTGGATAGAGAGGGAAATACAGTGGTTTTGACAAATAGTGCATTAGATTAGAAGATTGCTGACAGCACCTTTAAATAGAGCTGTTTTGAGCCTAGATATGAACGTGGTCAGAGTACAGGACTGTCTCACATCCTCGGACGGACTGATCCAGATTTTAGCATAAGTCTGGAACCCTAGGCCCATATTCACAAAGCATTTTATCTTACCACCACAAGGACTCCTAAATGACACTAAAAGTTCCTAACCAAGAGTTTCTTTTAAAACCTATTCACAAAACTGCTGAGACCAACTCTTACTAAGGAATTCATAGAACTCTTAAGCTAAAAGAAAGGGGCGGGGCTCACCCTGTTGCTATGGATGATGCGATTGTTTTAGGAACCACTTGACTTACAATGCTTACAGTGATAACCAGTGTAACCTGTGCAACTGCACCGACATCTTGACTCTTTTTGTATTCTCGTGTTTCACATTCAAATTTAAAGCTGATTGGAGCTGATTCCATTAGAACTACAGTAGGTGTGCTTTTGTCAAGCCATGTTTCAGTTAAAAACTCATAACTTTTCCTAACTTTCTCCGAACTTTTCTGAAAAGTTGGTAGTCCTAGTGTTTGCACTGTTTCAGCTCTTTCAATTCCAGCTAAATTACTGGTGAAATGAAACTTAGAATCTGACCTTTGTATGTAATTCATTTAAATGCAGAGTTTCCTGGAATCAAGAAGTTACAATGAAAAATAAAATCAGTGAACACACCTTGTGGTAGATGACTGTATTATACGTAAAACTGCTCCCCTTCTGGAGTGTGTTTGACTCTGGGATTGTTAAGTATGACTAAAAGATTTTATTTTCAACAAAAATCATCATTGCTGTCACATATATGTTTTTTGATTATGTTTTGAATACAGCAGTTTCGTCTTACAATAATTCCAGTTGGACCTTTGACCTTTATATTATGTGTTACTATCAGTTTCCTGGTATTTTGCTGAGACATTGGTCATTTCCTGTAGTCATTTTTTAAATGCCATTTCTTAATTTTATTTGGCTGTGGACTGCACTCAGAAAGGAGGACAAGGCACATGCTCCCCAAACACACAAAGACATAGATGCAAACCCACAAGGCCCCTCAAGACTTCCTCTAGCATTGAAGTAAAATTATGGTGTATGTGTGTGTGGCTGCTAACTGTCTCCCCAATCTGTCTCTACATTCACAGACAAGGTGAAACATCACAGGAATGTAAATATGTCTTAAGACAGAGGCATGAAAGGAATTTAAGATATTTTTGATCACCAGCCACTGTAAACATACTGCGACAATCATCAACATCAAAAAACATGAACAAGTTTCAACATGCCATGACTTTTTCTGAATTGATACCATGTAATGAAACTTCTTTGACATTTTTGTATTTTATTGGTGGGTACAAGATAGTCTAGTATGGCTAGATATTTATCTGATATTTGGGTTGTTTTTTTTCCCCATTGTATTTGTTTGCTGTTGCCAATATGTTCTGTTTACCTGCAGAATGTTCAGTTTTAACTGACGACCGCGGGCTGTTGTAGCATCAATAATCCAAACTGACAGAAAAAACAGAATCAGGGGCTAATTTAGGGGATTTACTGCACAACTTACAGTACTGATTTCTTGATCTGTTTGGGCTGAAACAATTCTTATTTCTGAGTAAAATAAAATCTTTGACTCATGCTTAACAATCCCAGAAAAGATCAATGTCTCAGCATTATGCAAGGAATCTGATAAAAACACATGATTCAAAGGTCAAAGGTCCAACTGGAGTTACTGTAAGACAAAACTGCTGTATTAAAAACATAAGCAAAAACATATGTGCAACAGCAATGCTGATTTATGATGAAAATTAAATCTTTAACTCATACTTAACAATCCCAGAGTCAAACTCAATTCAGGAGGGGAGCAGCATAGCTCATATTTTGGTTATCTGCAACAGGGTGTGTTTACTACCGTTGTTTTCCATTGTAACTTTCTGATTCCTGGAAACTCTTCATTTCCCCCATACATTCAAAGATCAGCCTCTAAGTTTCATTTCACCTGTGTTTTAGCTGGAATTGAAAGAGCTGAAACAGGGCAAACACCAGGACTGCCAACTTTTCAGAAAAGTTAGGAGTGGATAATCCACAGAAAAGTGCTCCCACAGTCCACTTATACACAATTGTAAACACAAAGCATGTACACATGCAGCTTCTTCCTTCTTTAGATTTTCTTCACTCTTAAATACCTCACATGATGAGAGCAAGACACAAGACAGTACATTCTGCAGGTAAAATAGCTGTTATCAGATTGATTTGGTCATAAGATCCTCGTATTAACCCATAACTTAGTGATAATGATCTCCTTAAAAACTATGTTAATTTTCCTGTGAGGCAGAAGTCTGTTTACTTTGGACTTGAGTTTTCACCCATTCACATTCACATTTCGTCTTTAGCTTTAGGACGGTAAGAGGTGAAACAGTCAATCTATTAAGAGGGTTTCTCTGCGAAAGCAAAATCTGTTTTGAAAAAAGAGTAAAATGAATTTCTTAATTGACATCCCACGGACTGTTGCAGCAATAATATAGCAAACTCACAAAGACAAACAAGAATCAGAACCTTCTTTTAGGGGATTTATTGTGTAATTTAAATAATTCATTTCTTTATTTTTTGGACTTAAACTAAGAATAAAAACATGAAAAATTCAAAGTCAAGAAGTTTGAATTATGTTACACAATCGTAACCTGAAAGAACACACTTTTTAAATATGACAAACTTATAGAAGAGCACATGGCATTGTCAGAGTGAAATGTCAGCCAATGGGTGACAAAGGGCACAGACTGTAAACTGCTTTCAGTGCGAAGGGACATTCAGAGCAGACCTTTGACAGACTCTGAATTAAGTAATGGTTGCCATCTACAGGGTAAATATGCATGTAAAAGAATAGGTATCTATTTTTAAGTATCACTACAATAAATCTTCTTGTCAACACCAAGAAGAACAGGCAAGACTTGTTTAGCTCCTGTGAAATGAATATGTACTCATTGTTCATAAAAGGCTGACCTCCAAATTAAAAAAATTGAAGCCTGACTCGAGGAGAACAAACTGCAGACCTTCTTCACTTAGATGATGTTAACAGCTTTGACATGTGATCCCTAATGGGTCAGTGAGCGATGTAAACTGTGGTTTGGAGCTGATCTTTCGTGCTCGGAGGCCACGCTGTCTTGTCCAGAGAGTTCTCCAAAGTCATGTAAGTGTCTTTGAGCCGAGAATTAACTAACCTCCTGTTAAAGTATCTAAAAGTTAAAGGAAAAGTTCGGTTCCTGCAGCTTTTACATTGTTTATAGAATGAAGAACAACAATCTACTCACCCAGAAGGCTTTCCTGATGCAAACGGTGCTTCGGGAGATATTTAGATCCAAAATCGAGCAGCGGACACCGATATAATGGTAGCCTGTAGGGCATGTTAGCGCCGCTCCTAAAACTGCATTAATCGTCCAAAAACTCATGTTTTTCACCAATATTCCATCATGATTTCCTCCGAATGGTCCGCCATTGCAGCCTGTGTCTCTCCACACAGCACTGTGTGGCTCCACTAACCTCTGAACTGTATACTGTGGCTCCAAACTGTAAGGACACCCATCATATTCAAAGTCCTCCTCCACAACATCTTCATCCCATAGACATTCGTCCATTTTGCACAAAACTGGAAGAAGAAAGTCGATTTGTAGCTGCCGATCTTCCCCAGAAGCAATGAGCCGCACTGCGCATGCGCAAAGGGCATGTAAACAAAGCCGTCAGTTCAGAGGTTAGTTCAGCCACACAGCGCTGTGTGGAGAGACACAGGCTGCAATGGCGGTCCATTCGGAGGAAATCATGATGGAATATTGGTGAAAACATGAGTTTTTGGACGATTAATGCAGTTTTTAGGAGCGGCGCTAACATGCCCTACAGGCTACCATTATATCGGTGTCCGCTGCTCGATTTTGGATCTAAATATCTCCCGAAGCACTGTTTGCATCAGGAAAGCCTTCTGGGTGAGTAGATTGTTGTTCTTCATTCTATAAACAATGTAAAAGCTGCAGGAACCGAACTTTTCCTTTAAGACACAAAATTCACTCAAAACTCTTGCCAAAAGTTTTAAGAATTTACTGAAAAGGTCAAAAACTTAGCAAATGTTGGTTATGATATTGACTTTAAAACCAGATCAAAAATCATGATACAAAATCAAGAGTAAAAAATAAGAATAAAAAGTATAAAAAGTAAAAACCATCATAATCATGTCTTTTTGCAGTCTCAGACCTTTAAAAAGTTTCAGGAGGGAGAGGATCAGACCTAAATGGCCTTTTGATGTTACAGTGACAAGAGACAGTCTTAAAACTACAAGAAGGCTCTCAGGCTGTATTTGCATTTATACACTAACCAGATTAAAAAGTATAAGATGGTGCCTCTCTCTATTCAGCAAAAACAACTGGCATGTCAGCTCGTGAACATTTTCCACTTTACAAGTGATAGACAGCATTTTCACTCCAAGTTCAAAGTCTCTTAAACCATCCCATGAGCTCAAACATCACTGATACAAGCAGAATAAATGAATGAAATATGAACAGGTCAAAGGAATAGCACAGAGAAAACAGAACAATTTAACAACTGCATACAGTTTCAGTTCTTTCAACAGAAGTAGGCTGCTAAATTCTTGAATTTTGCTGAAAGGTTTTTTTATATTCAGATCCTCAGCTGATGTTGCAGAAACACTTGGAGCCAGAACAACAGGTACCAGAAACACACTCTGAGAGTGCAGACCTCAGCTCTGTTCCACACAGAAATTTTGATTTCAAACAAACATTATTGTCCCATATTTTTTTTATATGTAGTTGGTGCATTATCACCCTATTCTTACGAGGCTAGAGACCAGGGTTCAGTTTGGAGAGGCAGAGGAATGTTTTTTATTGTTATTATTATTATAATTATTATTATTATTACTATATCGTGACACAGGAGGTTTACGTGAGAATACTAATATGGGAGGACAGCGGGAAAGACATATGAAATATGGAAAATACTGTTGTTTTCCAGCCAAAACGGCAGACTTAAGAGCTATGTTGAGAATTGCAGAGAAACTATCCCTACCCTGATTTCTGGTAACTACTCCTCCTTCTAATCAGAGCATGAAAAGAAAGACAGAGGCGGAGAAGGCAGAAACAAAATTTTGGACCAAGCCAGAGCAAAAACGAGAGGTTATACGTACTTACTAATTTGCCATGTTTGTTTATTTTTTAAAGATTGCTATGATAATGTTTTGGTGTTTTCTTACCACTGATTTTACCCCTGATATACCACTAATATTTTAGCAGAAAGACTGAAGAGCATCCACAGCATCGAGCCCGGCCTCATATCCTGGTTGAAGGACTTTTTGTCTGAGCGGACCCAACATGTGAGAGTAAACAGTGTTTTATCTGTTGTTCTTTTATCTTCCACTGGGTCACCACAGGGGTGCGTCCTCTCTCCTCTTTCGTTTGTATTGTAAGTTCGCAGATGACTCTGTGTTTGTGTCACTTCTTTCATGGACAGTTACCATGATCATGGCCCTATGGTATCTGAGTTTGTTGACTGATGTGACACCTCTTTTTTTAAATGTGAACGTGTCCAAAACTAAGGAGATGATTGTAGATTTTAGGATGAATCCTACTTTCTTCTCTCCTGTCATCATTAATGACCAGTCTGTTCAGGTGGTTCAGGAGTATAAATATCTTGGGACGGTGCTGGACCACAGGCTTATGTTCGAGTCTCAGGTGGATGCTATATGCAAAAAAGCTCATCCGAAGATGTATTTTTATAGTAAGCTTCCCAGTTATAAAGTGGATAACACGTTTATGAAAAGGTTTTATTTGTATTTTATTGAGTCTGTTTTGACCTTTTCTTTTATCAGTTGGTATGTATGGAATCACAGGAGTGCCAATATTAAAAGGAAATAAATGTGGAAATAAAAACAGAATCAATAAAAGAAGTTTGAGTTAATCCCATCCTGTGATTCCATAGGTATGGAATGCTCACCCTCAAAAACAGGAACAGGCTTTAAGGCATCACTAAAGTGTGTTGCAGAATTGCTGGCGCCACACTTAATGACCTGGCCATGTTGTACCAGAGGCAGACTCTGAAGAAGGCAGTCATGGATGATCGTAGTCACCCCCTGCATGCTGAGTTCAGGTTGCTTCCATCAGGTTGCAGATACTGTGTTCCAAAAAGCAAAATCAATAGGATGCCGAATCACTCCCTGTAATAGGCCTGGGCAATATATCGTTTGAACATCATCACACAGCCCCCACCACCCTGTGGACAGCCCTCACGAGTAAATTTCAACACCCACGATCCTGGCAGCACCAATCTCCACTCATTCCCCACGCCATTCAAACTCAGATTCAGGAAATAGCATAGCTGAGCATGTCCGAAAATGCTGAAGGGGACATTGAAGGAGGAAGATGGTGGCATTGTCGTGGTTGTTAGCGTCATGTCAGTCCGCGTCTCGTGCTCTGATCTACCACTCGGCGCGGCCTTGTGTTCCGAGTCAGTGTGGGACGAAGAAGGATTTTACCTGGGGCATTATTTCCATGAGGGAATTCCTGGAGAGTCTCATCCTCTTCCTTGTCAGGAGTCTGTCAAAGTTGGCTGAATATCCCCCAGAATGACTGACCGACCATAACCCGACAACGGTGCCATGAGTGCCTCTTGAGTGTGTGTGGATGCTGAATGTCCGTCATTGAACACCGAAAAAATATAAATCTGTTGTTTATCTTGAGTTGTTTTGAGAGTGGGTCTGTGGTAAAACGTGGACTGGGTTTGCATTGCCAAGCCTGATTACAGTTGGTTTGAACTGGATTGAACTGTGGGTGAAATTTATTTTGAAAACCCGGAATGGACTTTATGTTTGAACTGAACTGAACACTGAGTCTACACGCGTGCACAGTGCACACCGCTTAGTTTTGTTATTTCATGATTGGTTTTGTCTTGCATATTGCATTGAATTTAATTAGAAAAATTCTACTTTGCCTTGTTTTTTCTTTCTGTTTGGTTGCTCCTGATATACTCCTGTGTTTTATATTTTCATTAGTCTATAATAGGCACAAAGGTCCTGATGAGATATTACAATCATTTTCTTCAGCATTTATTTCATAGAAGGTTTTTTTTTAATATTTACACATATATCATCTACATTTATGGGGAAATGAAAAAAAGCAACTGAAATTGAAACCTATTCTATTTTGTACAGGCCTCTTGGATCCCTTTTATATACAGCAATCTTGATAACTCACAGATGAACCTCCTTAGCCTGGATTAAACGGTATTATATCAATACAATGGTGTCATTGTGAGTCAACCAAGTTCTTCCCAAACAGAGCTATTCAAGTCATCTGGTGAAAATTCTTCTATTTTTAATATCGCAATATATATCACAATTTATCGCAAACCCTCCAAAAATCGCAATGTCAGTTTTTTCCAATATCGTCCAGCCCTACCCTGTAATGTTGCTGTATTTACTGCTTTTTAATGGATTATTTATTGTATTTATTGTTGCTATGTTGTCTGTGTGATACTGCTGGCTGTAGAACAAATTGCCCTTCAGGTATAATAAAGTTTACCTTGACCTTGAGTGAGACATCAAATATTTTTTATATAATATTTTGATCTGATATGTTTTTAGAGTGCAATCAAAAAAGTTAGTGGCTGAAAACAGACATAACAGTTCCTGTGTGTAGTTTACTTTAACAGTGCACAAGGGGACGTCTATAAAAATAAAGAAGGAACCCTCAATGTGAACCCCCAGCCCACCCCCCCATCCTCCATGTTTCCTGGTCATTGCTGCCATCAGACACTCAGAGGGTCAAACAGGCCTCAGCTGCTTCTCTCCATTCAGCACATCTGAAACAGTCACAGAGTTAAACAGCAAAGTTATAAGAATGACTGAGTGTCCCACTACCTTTAAAATGAGCTTTTTATTGTCTGTCAGTCATCTCTTCTTTTTAAACATACCTAAGCATTTGATGGTCCAGCTTCCTCTGGGCGTCTGTGAAAAAAACTAAACTGTGAGGAAATTCAGCTGCTGTTAAACATGGAGGGTCTTATTTTGACATTCAGATTAAAGCCTTACCTCAACTGTGAGGGTCTTTGTTTTTCTTTTTGTAATTCTTTCAGTTGGTTATGGTACTCTGTCACTGTTTTCAGCTCTTTTTCAACATCTAAAATAAAAGAAAAAAGTTGAAGAGGCAGATTCCAGAAAAATGTTCACCTTCATGTGGCACAGATGAGGAATGCTGCGTCACTCTGACATTAGGATGTTGTTCTGAACTGGAAGGTTTTCTGTTGTTTTGGGCAGAGAAGAGAAGATCTGTGCCATTTTCAAGGGACCGTTTTTTTTTTTTTTTTAAGATAATCTCAAAACTGACTCATTCTGAGGAAGAGAATGAGGCCATGTCACAATCAAGTTGAATGGTAAATGTCTTAACAATTATGACACTTTTCTGGTCGTTCAAACTACCTTAAGGTCACATTCACACACTGATGTGTTTCTTTCTAAAGCCGGGCATACACTGTACGACTGTCGGCTTGTTTTGAGCCGATGTGCTAGTCGTGCGACTATTTTTTAGATCGGGCCGAATTTCAGCTCAATCGTGTGTCATGCTTCGTGTAGTATACGTGGGGTAACGACAAGAGATTGATGTCTCATGACGTGCTCACGATCACAAATCTGTGATCGCAAGAAAATCAAACTTGTTTGAAATCCTGGCCGCTCCTTGTGAAGGTATCGCACAGTAGAAGCAGTGCTACGAGTCGACTTGCCTCAACCTCTCACACAGAGCTTGCGCAATACGTGATGTCAAACCAAGCGACCGGGACCCACTTCCGGGTGCGTCTTCTTCTTCTCCTGCCTATATTTGATGTTGCGGTCAAAACATCATAGAAGAGGAATGATACAGAGTCCGACGTGTGGTATGTGGACGTATTGTGTGAGCAGTGAAGTTGCATCAGAGATCTGGTTGTGTAGTGTGAGAACATGATTCATGGGCTGCGAACTTTTGAACTTTGCGATCTAGTCGTGCAGTTTGAGATGGAGCTGCGTCAAACAACTTAAAATATCGCACAATGTATGCCCGGCTTAAGTTTTGCATAAACATTTGTAAACACATCCTTGCCCTTGACCTTCAGCACTCCTAATGAGCCTCTCACTCAGCTCACCTGTGTCACAGCCGTAGTCTGGGGCTGCAGTCGAATAGTCACCTCCTAAGCCCTTTCCTATCTACTTTTCCTTAACCCTGGTGGAAAACGTCACGAGGTTAAGGAAAGGAGAAAGGAGAATTCAGAAGGACTTAGGAAAGGAAAACTGATGTGCAGAGAGAATCCGACTACACTTTCACTACACTACGTCATCATGAGACAGCGGATGTTACTGCTGCGGTGAAACTACAATTTTCCGAAGGTGGACTACAAAAGACGCATCATGCATCATGTATCATGATGACAATGTTGCTCATTTCAGACAACATTAAACATAATAACCTGGTAAAAAATTACATCTGCATATCCAATGTTGGAAGTGAGGATTTAAATAAATCTGTCCTCTCAATATCAACATGAACAGCAATCAGTACATGAAAATAAATGAACTGAATGACAGAAAGGCATAAATTGTTCAGCCCACAATCTAATAGTGCACAAATGATTGATATTAAACCACGTTTAAAACATTATCAAAATCAAATGTCTCATATCCTGCTCTCTTCAGAGATTTAGACTACTGGAAAGTTCAGGCAGGTAAACTTTAGAAAGGATGAACAGCAGTTGTAACTCACATTGTTTGTGTGATTTGTTCGTCATTATTCGGTTGAATTCGGAAGCAGTCGGAATACGCGCTGTCTATAAAAGCTGTTGCAGCGGAGAATTGTGGGACAGAATAATCTCCTCTCCTTTCGTAAAGGATGGTCCGGTGTATCCTATGCTAAGGGAGATAATAAAGGAAGCATTAAGCCACCTTTCCTATGCATTAAAACTATTCAAACAGCTCTAATCACAAACTACTTCCAGTTTATTTCACTCCATTAGGAACCTTCCTAAGCAAAAATGACTTTTCGACCGCAGCCTCAGCCTGTCACTCTGCAGTCTCCACCTAATCAGCCTAACTCCATTCACCTGGGCTCCTGAACACACCTGGACCTCATCCTCTGCAATCAACCCTGCCTACTTAAACCCCAGCTCCACGATCACCAGTTGTCAGATCCTCTTCGCTCTCATGCCTTCCTGACGCTGACTACCTGTCCCTGAGTCCTGATGTGTGGTGGCTGTCTGATCCCCAGCATACGACCCTGTTTCGATCTGTTAATATCTGCCTGAAAGTCCTGATTGTAGGTGGCTAACAACCCCACTTCCTGCTGCTGACAAATGAGTGAGTCTGAGGCCCCATCCACACGAAGCCAAACCAAGGTCTAAACGCATACATATTTTGCCGAATCTGCGTATCATCCATACGAAGACGGCGTTTTGGGGGTCTGTAAATGAACATTTTTGAAACCAGGTTCCAGAGTGGAAAGATTTTGAAACGCCGTATACACAGCTCCGTGTTTACTGGCTCTCCGTAACTTTTCAGATACGCTTACGTCATAGTTTCATATCGTCATTGACATGCATGCGCCACACGCGGCAACAACAACAACAACAACAACAATGGCGACGTACTGTGTAGCATATGTGCTAATGAAGCTAGTGACCCTACTATCCCTGTTGCAGCAAAATCTCCTTCTTCTCAATCACCACCGAGTTGAACAAACAATTATCGAGGACACATCACGGCTCTTTATGTATACACCCCGGAAAAAGACCCGCAGGACAACAAGGTGGAGGTTTTGGGTGAGACCTGGTAGGACCAGTAGCTGGTGGGACAACTTCGTAGACGGTGTTGTCCTGGACGAGGAATGGAGGGAAAACTTTCGCATGTCCTGGACATCTGTCGTGGCACTCATGGAGGAACTACGTCCGAACATCGAAGGCCAAACAATGAACATGAGGACGCCCATAGATCCACTGAAAAAGGTCGCAATGACGCTCTATTATTTGAGCGACGAGGGGAGGCTATGGAAGACTGCTAACGCCTTCGGTGTGTCGCGGCAGGCTGTGTCTGTCACTGTCAGGCAGACCTGCAGGGCCATCTCCATCCACCTTGGTCCCAGGTATGTCAGATTACCGTTTACGAAGCAAGACGCCACGGATTTGGTCGAGGGCTTTCACCGTACTCATGGCATACCCCAATGTTTGGGAGCAGTTGACGGGACACACATTGAAATTAAACAGCCATTGGTCAACTCCACGGACTACATAAATAGGAAGGGAAAACACACTCTGAACGTGCAGGCAGTCTGTGATTACCGGTACAGATTCATGGACGTGGTTATAAAATGGCCTGGCAGTGTACATGACGCACAAATCTTTGCCAACTCCAAATTGAACCTGTCCATGAAAACTGGCAAGATCCCTTCCCTGAAGAGACGGATTGTGGACGACGAGAAACCTATACCTATTTTCCTTCTTGGTGATCCCGCTTATCCACTGCTACCTCATCTGATGAAGGAGTTCTCAAATGGAGGGTCAACACCACAAGAGCAGTACTTTGGCCTTTGTTTGTGTAGGACACGGATGGCTATTGAGTGCTCATTTGGTAGACTGAAAGCCAAGTTTGCTGCACTAAGAAGGCCGATGGACATAAATTTGAATGACTTGCCCCATGTCATATATGCCTGCTTTGTCCTTCACAATTTCTGTGAGGTTAGCAAGGAGTCTGTGGATGAAGTGTCTGTCATAGGAACAATGCAAAGCGAGAAGGACTCACAGCCTCTCACACAGTCCAGCAGTTACTTCACAGAATGTAATGAGGGGGAAGGAAAGAGAGTGAGGAGAGTGGTCATGAAGTACCTTGACCCTTAAATGCCCAACAATTTTTCTGAGTTGTAAGGCATATAAATTTATCAGTTGAGTCCCCCTAAATAATGATATGTATTTATTTTTCCATTTTGTACTTTGTTTAAAATAAAATAGCATTTTCATGACTGGCAACAATGGTACTTGTGTGTCAAGAAAAGTGCACAACGGCGCGTCATTTTTTTTACCTCGGTGAAACACAAGCTAATGGAAGAAGCCCTTTAAAAAAGAATTTAGGACGCTTATAAAATAAAAAATAAATACTTAGTCATAATAATGAGATTTAAAGTAATAATTATGAGAAAAAGAGTCATATGTATGAGATAAAGTCATAATCATGAGATAAAAACTCATTATTATGAGAAGAAAGTCAAAATTATGAGATCACAAAGTCATACTTTGCGTGTAGCTGTAGGATCGGCCATGGACGTGGGACACATGCACAAATAGTATCTCATAATGTGGACTTTTTATTTCGGAGTTATGACTAAGATTTTATAGTTTTTAGTTCCCTGATTTCCTTTTTTTTGTAAATGCAGAAATGGGTTCCCATACTGATGATAACAGAGATAAATTGCTTAACAAATAGAAAGAAAATGATTTATGTTAACGTATCAAAATCCTACAGCCAGGCTTTGAATACCTGTGAATTTATTTAGCTCGGAGGAGTATTCTAAGAGGACTTAAATGCACCAGCGTTCCTCATTCCACAATTTGAAAAAAGTTAATTATGAGAAATTCTGCAGACAGTGTTTTCCTTTAATTAGTGACAAGCGATGTTGCTACTTTTGTTGCCACTCACATAAATGAGCCCATGAACAAATAAATATTTATCCCAGGTAGTATTTTTTGGGGGAGGGTTACTCAAGAGACTTGAATGATTAAATAATCATAAATATGTTTTGGGGGAAAGCATTTGAAATTTATGAAAATGACCTCTTTTCAGGACAATTTGAATCCTCCATGTCTGCCACCAGAAGGGGCAGGAAGCAGGAGATGTTATGTATGACAGACAGGAACTACTTGAAAACAATTCTTTTATAAACAGAAATATTTTTCTAAGTTGTCTACTAAAACATAAGTGCAAAAAGTTGCATTACTACTGCTGACATTTTTTGTTGTGAGTCAAAAATGATAGTGATACACTTTGGCAACAATTGTTGCCGGTGGGGCAGAATGGGTTAAGGACAGAGTAAAGTAGCAGTGATAAATTATTTTACATTATGACATTGATGACAAAAATAATATTTTGGAGGCTATTTTTTAATGTTTGGCTAATTATCCTGAATGTACGTTGAATGTGTAAGGCTTGTATTTTTTCAACCACACAAAATGTGGTTGAAATCATTAAATCAAAACAAAAATGTGAACAAAGTGTCTCTTTATTACAGTGCAAAAACTGTGCGAGTGCAGGGCGACAGGATCAAATCTGTCCAATATGGCTGGTACACATTTCTTTTTAACATAAATAAGAATCATCAACTCGTTTCCTTTCAGGTACTTGAACAACAAACTTAAAACTAGGGCTGGGTATTTCCAGCAACTTCACGATACGATTTGTATCCCGATACACATAAATTGTGAACACTGACTACGCTTTAAGCAAAATTCTTGACAAGTTTTGTTTTTTCTTATAAGAAGAAAAAGAAAATGGATGCGTTTTAAGTGGTTCTACAACTTGACAGACATAAATTCAGATCCTCAAAGATGGTAGACCTAAGTTTAGAACATATGCTTCATTATGTAGCTCGTCTTCTACCTTGAACCGTGCCACTGTTAACATTACCCAAAGTGCATTTACAACTGTCAAAATTTTTTGGCCGTATCGATTCTGTAGAATCCGTATCAATACACATATCCCAAAGGAGTGTGATACAATATTTGCCAAATTGATATTTTGAGCACAGGCCTACTCAAAACAAGTGCAAGATTATGACACCAGTGACACATCTCAATCATCTCCCAACAGTGCTTGAGTGTATGAAAATGAGGGTATATGTTGTTGTAAGATGTCTTGTGATTGTGGTGGTGGTGTTGGTGATGGTGGTGGTGGTGTGTGAGGTGTGTGAATGAACGCTGGTGCATTGGGTTGTGGGTTTGGGTACATGTATGATGGTGAGTGTCCCTGGTATTGTCCATAAACACTGCTGCTATGGTGGGGGCGTGCAATGGGAGGCTGGAGAAGTAATTCTCTCATCAGAGTGAATCCATCCTGTATGGTATTGGTGATGTTCGCAATGTTGTTATTGATTTGTTCCATGTTGGAAGTGTTGCGTCTTGAGGTCTCCTCCATCAGCTGTAGCATCCTCTTTTTTATTTGCAGGTCTTCATTTGCTATGTCTGCAGGAACATTTCTCCTCAGCCTGTCCCCTCTGTGGCTGTTCAGCTTGTCCTTAAAAGACACAAAGAAGAAATGAATTTGATTAACAAGGGAATAGCAAGGGCCTATTAATATATTCATGTACATAATAAACATTACAGGTGTTATTTAATCATTTACATCAATTTTGTTGCAGCAAGGCCAAGCACATAATTTGTTTTTATTAGATAACTTCTGAGCTAAAGTTCATTTATGGCTAATTCTACATTCTACATGTATTTTTCTGTTACTGTCCCTGTTGTTTTACATTTTATAAGTATTTTGTTTATAAAAAAACGTGATTTCACCTATCACACAATTTGAAGCCATCAGCTTGGTAATATTTGCATTTTAATCAATTATTTACAAACCCAACCACAAAAAAGGGCACTGATGGAGGGAAAGTGCTGTATATTGAGTTTTAAAAAAATCCTTTAAAAAACAAGTAAAAAACGTTGAAATAACAATCAAATGTATAATATGAATTACATCTGAAAACAAAATGCCAAATAAATATCATAGAATGTATTTAAAAGTAGTCGTCCCCTGCAGTCATGTCACTGGTGTTACCATGTGACAAAAGTCTTTTATTTTGGAAAAAGAAATCACTCTGATGACATCACTTAACTTCATTTCTTGAAGATCTATTCGAAGAGGGAACCCTGGTAAGAACATTGTTCTTTTTCAGTTTTCCAAAATATTTACATTTATCTCATGATTTCATATGAAGATTTTAGTTGACGTCACTGGTGTTTCCAACTTTATTGGCAGGGAATTAAGATTACATAATTTAGTGAATAGGTCATGACTGGCAACATGCCGTGTCATGCTCTGCAGAAGACATTTGAAAACTGTCACTGGTGTTACATTTCTTGGGTAACAATAAGGAACACCAGTGACAATCAGATGTGTGGATACACTTTATTAAATAGTACTTTGTAATAAATGTACCCCCCAAAAAATTAAGCTTTCGTTTATGTGTATTCATAAAGTCAATGGCATATGTAACAATGTTGTTGAAGTTTAAATGTTAAAAAAAGAAATAAAACTAAAGACATCTTGCCATCCCAAAAATCCACGTTCCCGTAGAATGACCCTTTTGTTTGTGTACTACATACCTGTACAAAACGATTTTGTATTGGGTGTGTTATGACACGTTATGACCTACCTGAAGCATCTCTCTGCACTGCCTTACGACTGCAGATGGCAGCGGACTTTCGGCTGAGTCTTGAGACTGTGGCGAGTCAGCGGGCTCCTCTGAAGTCACCAAACTCTGTGAAGAAGCTGAACTTTGTGTGGAAGATGATTCGATGAGGTCCGCCGTCTCAATGCCTGATTCAATTGAGCGCATAGCTGGTGAACCCCCCCAAATCTCCGTGCAGAGTTCAAAAAACATGTAGACCACACGACCAAAGCCACTCTTTCTCCCACTGTCCACTGCCTGCCTGTATTTTCCACGGATGTTTTTCATTTTTGCGGTTAGTTGGGGTTTCGTAATGGCTGTGGAGTCGTGAGGAAAATCTCTGTCAGTGGAGTCCCGTGGATATTGTTCCTGAAAGGCCGTCATTATGTCAGCGTATTTTGACTGACATGTCTCCCAATCAACGCCTTCTTGGATTTTTTTGGCTTTATAATCCAATGTCAACCTAAGCAGGAGTTCAACCTCATCGTCCGTCCAGACTAATGTAGAAGCTTGCCCACGTTTCCCACTCATACTTCCCGGCATGGTCTCTGTTTACAATCTCTGTTTACAACTTTTGCCGCAAGTGCGCATGCCCACTGTTTTTTCGTCTGTTTCCGCTTGTTTCCGTCATATCGTTACAGCGCCCCTAGAGGTCTGGCATGTGTTTTACATCGTTTTGATGCGTATTGAGTGCATTCATGTGGACGCACACATTTTCTGAGACGCCTTCGTCTTTATGACGATCGTTTTGGAAACTGTTAAGCGTTTTGGCTTCGTGTGGATGAGGCCTGAGTCGGCTTCTCAAAGACCCAAAGCGACCATAGCAGTGCGTGGCTGCAGTGTGGCTGAGAGAACAGCAGCATCAGTTTCAGATCTTGAGGTCTGGGTTCAATTCCCTCTCCTGACACAACTACTCTTGAGTCTTTCAATAAAAACTGTTTATTGTGAACTCTGCTTGTTGTCTCGCATCTGGCTCCTTCCGATCTTTGTGACAACCTGTCCTCAGTGCACCCAGCTGGTGCTCATCAGCCAGGGTAGTTTATAAAAGGTGGCTCTTCCCCTCATTTTCGTGTGACACCAAAGAGCCAACACCTTCAGTTGGTTTTATTTTGATTTGTGTAATGAGTTTTGTGAGATGGTGTGTGACTCTGTGTCTTTGAGGGAAAATGAGTAAAAGCAAGATTTGTGAGATTTGATCTCTTGGAGAATTTTGTACTCTGTGTTTTCCCCCCACCAAGCAACTCTACTATTATTTAAAGCCTTTTTGCTTTAGTTTGTCCATTCTTGGTAGAATTAGAGATTGGCTGTGTGGAGTCATACTGCCACTCCACCTTTTAGAACCCAGAGGCTATTTTGTTTTTTTCAAAAAGGTGCAGATTTTCTTTTTGTTTCCTTGTCCATGACCCCTGTCCTTCATGTGACGTGACTTGCAGAAACATAACACACTCATTTGGCAGCAATGGGAGCAACTTAGGATTTAGTGTATTTCTCAAGGACACATTGAGCTGTTACAGCCAAAGCTGAACTCAACACCCTCCAACTGTTCACAGAGCGTAACACCAGACTATAAGCAACTGACACCTTTATAAAAACACAAAAGGCACCTGTTGCTGTATGCCTCAGCACTTTTATAGATCTTTACAGACCTGGATGGAAAAACAAAAGAAAGCTCAGGCAGACTGCTAATGAGAGTGTCTGGTCTTATGGAGAAACATCAACATCAACAACTGTCTGTTTACATGTCAGGTTCATGAACGCAGTCTTCAGGATGAGTGAGTTCACTCTGACATCAGTCAGAAACTGACAAGGTTCTCGTGTACATGGATAAACTCAGTGTGTATGAAGGTTTAAATAGTTCTTTAGAGCAGTTGACAAAAAACACCATGGGTGTTGATGTTTCTTGAGTTTGGGTAACTTCAGGAAGAAAACTTTAGTGAGAAGCAAATGTCATGTCGTTCAGTTTACCTGGAAGTGACTCAAAGTTTGTTTTGAGTGAGAGCTCGATAGCGTCCTTCATGTGTTCCTCCACTTTCTTGTTGATGTCGTCCTAAATTGACAAGAAATATTAGACAAATGTTTTACAATCACATTATACTGTTTGTTTTCCAAACTCTTCTTCAATCATATTTTGTCGTGTTCCTTGAGGCCGTTCTGACAACAGAGTCTGTAGAGAAAACGGCTTGCTGGTGATTCTGTCAAAGTATTTGAGTATAATACCTAATACAAAATCAATGCAAAATAAATATATAGCCCTGATTCACTCTGAATGTGTTTAATTACATCTTTCATTTCCTAAATGTTGATGTAGTATAGCAATCTAAAGCTATATCTGCTTCTCATCTTGTAGTTCTAACAGTCTAATTAAGAATATCCTAAAATTCTTGACCCTCTGGCTGTGTGAATGTTTTGAAAGTGGCTCTCAGTGTGATCTGAGTGCATCATCTAAATATGAAATATAACAAACAGTCAGTTTCCTCAGCTCTGTCATCATGTTTTCTTTGGCCTCCTCAAAGATCACATTCTTCTGGGCCTCAAAGTGGTTCTGGATGATGGTCTTCATTTTTGCCATTGAACCATCTTTTTTGCACCGTTTTGCTTCTACAATAAAAAGAAGATGTAGGTAATCACATTTCTCTGTCATGTAAGAAAGTTCATGTTTGAGGTACAATGTTTCATCAGCGTTTTATCTTACCATTATAACACGGTGTCATGTTTTCCTTGATTGAAGTCTCCAGACTGTTGTAAATTAATTTCTTACGATCACGAATGGTCTTGTTGAGATTTATCTTCATTTGTTCTTCCTATTAAAATGTAAAAAGAAAAGGATGCCCGGTCTGTAAGGCATTTCTGACCGTAAACAAGGGCTGTCACAATATCAATTTGTCATCAAACAATTATCCCAGCTAAAACTATCAAAACAATGTGACTGAATTGTTTCTTCAATTGTTTCTTCAATGTTTGCCTCCATTTTGGTCAACTATTCTCAACAGGTGTATAGGAAGATGGAGGGAGACTGTGCAATTTCAAAAGTACAATAATAAAGCTGAAACTAAGTGATCATCAAAAAAATTAAAGAACCTGAAGGCAACACCCTATGATTGATTCCTCATCCTGCGAGCACTAAAAATCATAGTCAGTCTTTGACAAATTTGCGGTCAGGTTTTCAGAGCAGCCAATGGCTGTGCCCAGACATTCTGTAACAGACTGCACATAGTCGACCTCCGGTCTTCATCATCTACTCCATTTGCACTGGTGTTGTGAACATGTGGACCAGAACCTGAACATGGAGAAATGGTCAATGATGAGTCCAGATTCTGCGACAGCAGTTGGATCATTGGCTCAAATTGTGGAGAGGATGTGGGAAACATTACACTGACTGCTGCACAGACAGAATAACTTTTATTTGGTGGAAGCACTGTGATGGCATATTACCCACTGGATGAAAAAGGCTTGTCATAATTGGAGGCAATCTTGCTGGAGAGAAATACCAAGATAAGGTTCTGCAGCCAGTGACAGTCCTCTATGTCCACAGTCTGGGGATGAACTGTATCCTCCCAGATAACACTTGCACACAAATTGGGGTAAATTAGAGACTACTCTCATTATCTGTAAGAGTAGGAGATGGAGGGGCCTTCTTGCTGACAAGACCTGAAATCCATTTGACATTTGTGGAATTGGCTCGGGTGAGCTGTTTGTGCCAAAGTGATCAACACATCCACACTGGCTGACTTGTGAATGTTTTGAAAACTGGATGCCATACAGTGAGTGACCAGGCTAGTGAGCAGCAGGAGGAGGAGGTGCCAGGCTGTTATGCCTGTATATGGTTCTTCCACACACTGCTGGGACTCCTGTTTGTTAAATGAATAAATAGTCATATTCCCAACATGTCTAATTACTTCAGACTTGACTCTTCCAATCCACAAAACAACACCAAAAAAGAGTCACCAGCAGATTATGCTGTTTGGCACTTGCAGGGGGAATTTGGCAAAATTTTCAATAATGCAGCCCGCATACTCAGCTCTCCTGCTCATCCCAGAAATTAACTTTCTCTAAAAATTCAGCACCATATAAAAGGGCTTTCTAACAGTAAAAGATGTATTGTCAAAAAGCTTTGGCAAAACAGAGAAATAATAAACCAAACACTAAATCCCTACTTGTTGCGCTACTGTTAGATGTGACTGGCTTGAAACAGTTTGATTAACAAAATGGACTTTGTTTTTTATGTTACGTCTTTTTTGCTAACCTTGGCAACAGTCTTGATAATATCACCCCTTTGTTTGGCCTCTGCCCTAAAGACCTGCTGAGACTAAGGCCCCATTTACATGACAATGTTTTCACCAGAAACAGGTTTTTCCTTAGCATTTAGAAAACAATCTGCATTCACACGGTGTTGTGAGATGATCTATCTGTTAAACTCTTCAAGACAGAGAACAGACTTCCTACTCACTAAGCTATTTAGACCAGGACAGGATGAAACTGTCAACTTTGGAGGATCATTAGATCCCCACAGTCTTAAAGGACGATCATACAAGACTGTCTCCTTTGTCTGGAAGTGTGGTGAGATTCACAGGAAGGAGGAACAAGACCCCCCTCTTTCTAATTCCTTTAACCAAGCTTGCCAGGTTGACCTTTCAACCCCCTTGCCAGCCCTGGGACATTTGCATTTTTAAAGACATTCCCTGAACTCAGTCCACTACCAATCTCTCCACAAACCCTCTAAACTTATTGTATGTGTCCAAGCAATGTGATTTCCTGCTATGTTGCGAAATGTATATTATTTGGGTTCAACTCTGATGGTTCTACCACCAAGACTGACAAAATGGGAATTCCTTCATATAAAACCCAAACTCCATTCCCCCAGCAGGAAAACTACAATTGATCAAGCACTGGCAACGAACAATCAGCTCAAATATTTGCGAGCAACTGAACATTACTTGTATGTAATGAACTATGTTGGTAATCACTTTTGTAAAGTTTGCTTGCTCTAGGCTTCCCAGCTATATAACCGGTATCCCGGAAGTCTATACAATATAGCTTTGTATAATCTAGTAGTTATTAGTGTCACAATCTCAGTCTCAGCCTCAGTCTCAGGTGGGCTTTACACGAGTATGAATTTGTAAGACTCCGGTAAAAAAAACTATCGATCTGGTGATACTGAAACGAGGAGACGCGTATTTGTCCATGACTCCACATCTTTTTTGAAAACGGGTTTGCAAGTGGATATCTGCGTATTCGTCTTCATGCCGTAGTTGGTATAAACAGATAAGTCCGGAAAAGACGGTGGCCTCATAGCACCCCTCCACGCTGTCACACACTCCAACAACAACAACAACAATGGCGGGTTCCAGCAGCTATACATATTGCTACAACTTTTATACCAACATTTGCTCACAGAACACCAACAACACCACCTTCGGCAACAACAGCAACAAGGTCTCACGCAGAGATGAAGCATGTTACGCACGCATGAGCACTTGTTGACGTGGAATCCACCTTGGAGCAGAACTGTGATGTTACGAGTGTAGTAACCCAAGAACTACATTACCCAGCATGCAATGTGGGTTGGGAGCATGCGTGGAAACCCACAGGTACGTCCCGGCATGGATTTTGCATTCTCAAGTAAATACACAAGCCTATCTACAATATGATGTGTAAACAGCGATACATGTTTTGATGCCGACGCCAAGACAATAAGGTGCCGTCCCTGTGTGAGGAGGGCCTTAAAGGTTCATTCAGCGATCTTCTAATCTTCTAATCTGATGCAGTATTTGTCAAATTCACCGTAATTCTCCTCTCCATTCACAAGATGTCACCACTGACAGCATGTTGAAAAAAAAATTTGGTCTCCATATACAGCCTTGACTCAGAATTTCAGCAGGTAAATACTGTGGCTCGGTCCGAGTTACCAAAACAAAGTAAACCCCCCCATGTCCAGGGGGTGATCATACTCATGCGCAGATCAGACAGAGGGGGGAGGGGGAGTCGAGTTTATGAAGGCGAAAGTTAGCGAAGAGAGAGATACAATAGTTATGGTAGCAATGGCTGAAAACAGCCCAAAAGAAAGAGGTCAGAGGAGTGAAAAGAGGAAAAGAAGGGCTATGACCAAAAGAGCAAAGACCCGGGTCAACATTGGTGTTGCTTTCCGACGGTGGAGGGAACTCCGCAAATTGAAAGACCTGAAAACGAACGCGGATGTTGCCGTCCATCTGCTGGACAGGTAAGCTAAGCAGCATTAGCTTCACATAACAGTAGCAGCCGTCAGGCATTCATGTTATTGTCTAATCTGCCAAAATGTACTGTTGTTGTGATGTTTTCAATAACGGCAGTCGAGTTGTCTGACCAGTCGGGGTTTCCTTAGCTACGTCAGCTACGCAGTTTCTACGGCCGTTTTCGCCTCCCGAAAGCTGACTGCACGTCAGTCAGCTTTCGGGAGGCGGGTCTAAATTGGAATATAAACAAACCCTCCACTCGTTTTCTCCCACATCGCTGACTGCACCTTTAATCTCCAGTCTGCCTCACCACTGCTGCAGCTTAATCAGGTCAACTCACCACACCTGTGTTCCCGGCCACACCTGCACCTCTTTGTCTCCAATCAAGCAACCTACTTAAACCCCAGCTCCACACACAGTCAGTGTCAGACTGTCTTTGCACTCATGCTGAGCACTTCAGACCTGTCTCTCGGATTGATCACCCATTGCCGACAAGTTTCGTCCCTGATCCTGCCTCATACTCCTGACCCTCGGCTTGACTACAAGGAATTGACTAGCTTCTGTTCTTCACTCACCCGTCTGCTTGAGTCCCTGGCTATTGATCCTGCTTCCGTCTCTGACGCCGAGTTTTCGCCTGTCCTGATCTGCAGTGACCTGCCTGGTAATGATCCTTCTGCCGGTCTTCGACGCTGAGTTTCCGCCTGAGTCCTGATTCGTGCTGGTCTGCCTGGTAACTGATCCTTCTGCCTGTCTTTGACGTTGAGATTCGCCTGTGTCCTGATCTGTGTGAGCCTGCCTGGTTACCCCCCCCCCCCCCCGCCTGTCTTGGACAACGTGAGTTCGCCTGAGTTTCCTCTCCGAGTGTTCCTGAACACCTCTGCTCGTCAGTGAGTGAGTCAAGCCTCAGCCGCTCTCCTCTTAAAGGTACAGTGTGTATTATTAAATGCAAAACAAAAAAAAATATAAAATAACAGACTTGGTAAAAATGGAATATATTATTTAAAATTATATTTAAAGTACTTTCTAATCAGCCTTAAATAATTAATGTTTTGTTTTCGTTACCTTAGAAAAAGTCATTTATATCAATCTAGGAGTGGGTCACCCGTTTATGGGGGCCTCCATCTTGCGTCGCCATCTTTTCTACCATAACCCAGAACGGACAAAAATACGCTTTCGCGTTTTTTTTCGACGCCTACCGGAAATGCACAGTTGTGAAATAGACGAAGAAGAAGATAGTAATTACCAAGTAGCTGTGCTAATACAAACAAACATGGAGGACCACACATACAATTTGCCAGCAGAGGAGCATGAAACTTTGTCAAAGAAACGAAAAGCCAAGAAACGATGAAGCCAAACGCAATCGGGACAGGCTACGACAAAAAAACAGGGTCAACATCGGCGCTGCCTTTCCCAGATGAAAGTCCCTGAGGGAGATGTTTGTAGACAGGCGCAGAAGTTGCCTGTTTTTTGCTGGACAGGTAAGACTAAGTGTCGAATTGTACTCTTATATGGAGCCGAATTTATTTGTTTACTTTCGGGAGAAGTCGGAGGAAGACGCAGAGAATGTATCTGCTATGAGAGGCTTATTTCACGGCCACAAGCAATTTTCTGTGGACAGAAAACATAGGCTGATAACTAAGCTATATAGCGCTGTTGATGAGACAAAGATAACGATTTTCACCGTACTCCTTAATTTTATTGTTTGCTCCTTATTTGTCATTTAGTAGCACATGTACACATTGGTAAGGTGTACTTTTTAGGATACTTTGGTCTCAGGAAAGCCTCTGTGTCATTTGTCAGACCAAATGGCATCAGAAAAACCCCCCCTCAATAAAACCTCCGTCAGATAATACGGCCTCAGGCTTCAAAATGAAAGTCATCAGACAAAATACTGGAAAAACGGACTCAAATAAAAACAGTGTCAGGTGGTTACAATATCATAATCATCGTTATATCATATATGTCAAGTCGTCTTGAGACAGCATTCAGCTAAAAATCAGCCTCTAGCAAACTTCCCATTTTCAAAATAAAAGCATTCTTCATTATCTCCTATTAGTTCTTTAACGCTTTTGTAAATTAGGCTCTTGTTTTGGAGCCGACCGGAAGTTTCTCCGATAGCATAATGGCACGCTTAACAGAATGTCCGAAATACCGAAATGAAATTTGTATCCGTGCGTTTTATGGCTCAAATGACCACATTTTGGTATTCTACGTGGTGACTTTCGCGCCTGAAATACTCTCTAAATTTTCAAATGTGGCGAATCAACAGAGATATTTGATAGCTTGGTAGCTGGAAACACTCGTTGACGACGCCATGTTAAAAAAAAACACTTTTTGTCCTTAGAAGGCCACCGTAGCTCAGGGGTTCTCCGAAAGGGAGGGGGGAGCGCCGGAGTGCTGCAATCTCAAACCTCACCTTTAGATGTCGCTAAAAACTACACACTGTACCTTTAAGACTGTGTTACCCTTTGTCTGAGCGCCTCCTGTGTGGCCGAGTGGCGAGAGCGCTCGCCTACAGATCCACCCTCACAGGTTCGAACCCCGCTCAAGTCTCAGTAACTCATCTGGAAAGACTGTGTTCGCTCCTTGTCTGATCATCTCCTGTGTGGCCGAGTGGAGAGAGCATTCGCCCACAAAACCCAGGCGTGCGGATTTGATTCCCGCTCAGAACTGTGCACTTGAAGATTTGTGAATAAAGACTTTTCAATGTTTGCACCTTACTACTTTCTTCTGGGTCCTTCCTGTAAACGTGTCAATTAGTGTTGTTACATCTATCTATCTATCTATCTATCTATCTATCTATCTATCTATCTATCTATATCTATATATCTATATATCTATATATATCTATATATCTATATCTATCTCTCTCTCTCTCTCCATCTATATATGTGTATATATATATATATATATATATATATATATATATATATATATATATACATACATGTATGTATATATAACCATTGAATCTTTCCCTTATATTTTGGATAATAAGTGTTGGGTATCAGGACATTCAGGATGAGATGATCTTATTCTTTGTGTCGGTTATATTGAGTGATTCCCAAATTATAACTCCCTATTAGCAAAAACTTATGCTTATCAAAGTTTGTGAAAGCTTAGACTGATCCGCCCCGGCACTGTAACACACACACCCACTTTTAGAGTTTAAAAGCTGGAGGTGTAGTCTAAGCACTTTACTTATTCACTTATTCTCTTCTGTTTGACTTCTTCTGCACTTCCTGCTCTTTTTTCCATGTCTCTTTGACGTCACATTTCTTTGCTTCACTGCTTCGCCTCTCGCCTCTTCGTCAGTTAAAGATCCTATCTTTAACTTTCTTTTTTCACGTGCCCCATCGTATTTTTCTTTCCACGCCTGGTGGTGCTTCTTCACCTGCCCTATTGCTGACAAGACTTTTCCGCTGTTTTTGTATAAAGTCAGCACTGTTTGCCGTTTTTCAACTTTGGCGCAAGTTCTTCGAAGATTGTTCTTTTTTTTAATGAACATTCTACCGCCATCACTTTGTTTGATTTAAGAAGTAATTTCGTGTGGCCAGTGAAGATTCCTTTTTGAGTTGAAGTAAGCTGCTGAAAGAGTCGAGATTCCTGCCCGCCACGTCCTCAGCTGAGCCGACCCAGAACCGAGAATCCAACTCCCACTCCATCCTAGCACCGAATCCTTTCCCGAGATCCTCAGGAGCACCAGACGGGTCCAGCCTGCCTTCGTCAAGAGGCCGCTGCAACCACATCATCCCTTGTGACTTCGGACTCGCGAGAGACCTGCGCTGCGTCAAAGTAAGAACTCTCCTGGATGTTCAGCCAGAGGGGTTGGTGTATCTTATCTCGATCGTTCAATCAGTTAAAAACCCCTTTTTCCAAAACACTTAATACACGATCCCTCAAATTCCTACCTCGCCTCATCACTCAATATAACCAGGTTCAATACAGTTATATATATTATATATATTATTCCAATTTTTACCAAAGAAATATTAGTTTCTCACTTAGTTTAATATCCTGCAAACTTATTTTAAAGAACAAACATCATCCGAGGCACTCCGATGTAATTAAAATCCTTTATTGTGTCAGGGACATGTCAACGCGTTTTGACTTCTCAGAGTCTTCATCAGGACATGATTAACAACACGAAACAGGTGTTTAAATTACCTAGGAAGTGTCATGTGATATTGTCACGGGACGCCATCACCTGACATCAGACCTTAAAAAAGACATATACAGATGAAACATACAAGGAAAACATACAAGATGCCTGGTTGCACAATCATAAACAAGCTACACCAAACAATAATCAGCAGTAATTCATTAGACCAAATTCAATATGAGAAATTCATTATGAAAAAATCATTTATGAAAAAGGAGAAAAATCAATTTCTTCATTTAGGCCTGGGAAGGGGGTGGCTTTTAGAGTATAAATCCAAAATGTTTCATGTTGTAAGAGACGTTAAGGTCTGTCCCCACCCCTTAAAGATCTAGGAATTACTTCAATAGCCATGATTTTGAGAGAATTTGGATTGGTATGTCCTGCAGAGCTATAGTGTTGTGCCATTGGGTAGTTTGGGTTTAGAGTTTTTATGGCATACTTGTGTTCTGCCAGTCTTTCACGCATTTTTCTCTTTGTTCGCCCAATGTAAAAACAACCACATTCACATTCAAGTCTGTACACAACAAAAGTTGAATTGCAGTTCGCAAATTCTTGGCAGTAGTAAGTTTTGTTGTTGAAAACGTCCATAAATTTATTGTCTCTTTTAATATTGCTGCAATGGTTGCAGCTCCCACATCTGAAAGTACCTGTGGGTTTAGGGAACCATGAAGTGGTGGTAGGGGCGGGCAAATGGCTTCTGACCAGGTTATCCTTTAGTGTGGGGGCCCTTCGTAGACAGAAATTTGGAGGTTCAGTGAACACAGGAGCAAGGGAGGAGTCGCTTAGTAAAATGTCCCAGTTTTTGTTGATGATTCTTTTAATTTCATAAGACAAATTACTGTACTGAGAAGAAGATTTTAGAAGATTGTTGCCCATGCTCAGCTCTAGTTCTTTTTTGCAGAAGATGTTCCCTATTTAGAGTTTTAGCTTTGTTAAGTGCTTTGTTGATGACCTCTTAAAACTATCAGCCTGAAGTATAGTGTTTTTGTCAGTAGTTTTCCTGAAAATTGATGTATGCAGGTTGCCATGACAGTCAACAGTGATCTTCAAATCCAGAAAACTAATGTCAGTTTTGCTGTATTCAATGCATAACTTAATGTTTGGATTTGTAGAGTTAAGATAATGATGGAAATTTATTAACTGTTCTTCCGATTCCGAGAAGATAAAAAGAGGTCATCGATGTATCTGCCATACCACTGAACATAGTCTATGAAGGGATTTTCTTGATTGAAGATGAAAGTTTCCTCCCAGAGTCCCAAATAGAGTCCAGCATAGTTAGGTGCATATGCTGCACCCATGGCAGTGCCCTTAACTTGCCGGTACAGTTGGTCCTGAAATAAGAAAACATTGTTTTTCAGAGTCCAGTTAGTTAATGTTATTAAAAAGTCTGTGGGGGGGCTTTCAACATCAGGTCTCTGGATTAGATAATGTCTTAGGGCTTCCAGGCCGTCGTTGTGTTCAATATTTGTGTATAAAGCCTCAACATCCATAGTAACAAGATAAGAGTTCTCAATAGTTTTTATCTCTCCCAATTTCTTCAGTACATGTGTGGTGTCTTGTAGATACGCCTCCAAAGACTGAGTGAGTGGTTTTATAAAGTAGTCAATGTATTTAGATGCTGGTTTCGTCAAACTATCAATGCCACTAATAATCTGTTGGCCTGGAGGTGAACTAAGATTTTTGTGAATCTTGGGAAGTAAATAAAATGTAGCCATCTTGGGAGCTTGAGGAGAGAGAAAATCATACTCATTTTTGTTGATCCAATTGTTTTGTAATGCATTGTCCAAAATGGTTATAAGTTTAAGTTTAATGGTGTCCATGGGATTTGGGGAGCGTAGTAGTTCTGGTCATTGAGCTGTCTTAAAGCTTCATCAATATATTGCTGCTTACCCCAAACCACAGTGGTGCCTCCCTTGTCAGCTGCTCTTATGATGATGTTCTCATTGTCCTTCAGCCATTTCATTGCCCATTTTTCACCCGGTGTCAGATTGGGGACAGTTCTTCTCCTGTTGGAATCAAACAGTGTCTCCACGTCACGGTCCACTTTTTTCATAAAGGCACTTAAACAGGCATTGTTGTTCAGTGGAAAGAAAGTCGATTTGGGCCTGAATGGGCTGAATGGCTCGTTTGATAAGTTCACAGTCTGTATGCTAGATGTAGTGTTAGCATTTTTCGTGTGATACCAGGCTTTGAGATGCAAGTTACGATAGAATCTGTACAGATCGACTTTGGTTTGAAAATGGCTAGCTTTATGTGTAGGGGCAAAAGAAAGGCCTTTAGACAGTACTTTGAAGCAGTAAGTAGGGAGGGATATACCTGAGATGTTGATCACGGTTTCTTGGTCTGTGTTCGTCTGAAGCGGCGTGGACGTAGATGGTAGTCTGGAGGGAGTCTTCCTTCTCGGTCTGCCTCTTCTGGTCTTCCTCTTCTGGGGTTTCTGCACGCCGCGTTGTCTAAAAAAGATGGTGTTGGGGTAGATGACAGCGCGTCCTCGTCCTCGCTAGTCGTAGCACTGCTTGGTAGACTGAATGAAACAGAACGGGTACGTCTGTTCCTGGAGCCAAAACGGGTGTTGGAATGTGACCAGGCGTAAACACTTCCCTCTTTGTAGTCCTGTCAGTCTCGTTTGAACTTTTCCATATTAGTCTGTGCCAGTGTTTTGGTGAGTTTCTCTGTGTCCTCGTGTATCTTGTTTTCCGTTGCTTGTTGATTCTCGTTGTGTTCTGCAGTTGTCGCGAGAGTTTGTCTGACTTCCTCGATTTTGTGACGTAGTTCCACTCTTTGTCTCTTAGCTTCCTCAATCAACAAAAGCATAAGATCCATGGAGTATTTGTTGAGGATCGCTTCCCATTTGTTCTTAAAATCTGGATTGTCTTTTCCAAAGGAGGGAAACTTTGTGACTCTCAGACCCCTGGGAATCATTTCTTCCCTCCAGTAATTGGAGAGTGTGATGGCATGGAGTTTGAGCCTCTTGTCTTTTTCTAACAGTTTCTTAAGGTCGTGATAGGTAGAGGAGGGCTCCGTAGCTTGTGTCGAGGTCATGTTGAACAAAGAGTCTTTAACAATGTCTTTTCCTTGTTGATCAGTGAAGAAAAACATGCTGGTCTGAGCTTGAGACATCTTGGTGATAAAAATATGAGACTTTGTAGATAAAAAATATATATCAACTTCAAACAGCGCCCAGATAGAACGTCCTTAAGATGGAGCAACTCACCGGACTCGTCCAAAAAGTCAAAAAAACTGAAGAGAATGGTAGGGGTGAGTGCTTATTTGGTGCAAACTTATTTTGAATGTCATTTATTCCCTCTGAATTGTATTGTTCTCTTTATTATTTCATTTGGTTTTAAGTAAATTCTTCCTAGAGTTAAAGTCCTGCCTTTTGGAGTTTGTTTTGAAAGTCCAACATCCCCATAAAGAAAGCTCTGCCCTTCAGATTTAAGTTTGATAAGAATAAAGTGTGAATTACTTACTCTACTTCAACAAAATTAAATTAGCCTGATCAATAAATCAGTCAAGGAATGAAATTTTGCATATTTTGTATAAATAGGATGGTGCCCCGTTTGAGTATTATCTGAATAAATCAATGATTAAATTCTAAAGTCATAGCAAATAAGACCAAACAAATTATCGCAACACACGGACACGCAAGAACAACTGAAAATGCCGAAGCGTGTATGCCCGACCAGTAGATGGCAATGTAGGTTTGCAGAGAAACATCAGTGTTGTAGCCCACATACACTTTCTTGTTAAGACAACCTTCTCACAAACAACAATTGCGAGTAGTCACACAGATACACATGAGTTTCTATTCTAGACAATAAATCTGTCTAGATATTTTTGTCTGGATAGCAAACCAAGCACGATAAGTAGCACACATGTTGATCGGTAGACATCCAAAGCTGCAGTAACCTCAGCATTTCACCCTGAAATGCAGAATCTACACTGAGACAAAAGTGATATGTTTTCAAACCTCTTATCTCTGGACCCTGGTTTCAAAAGTCTATGGATTCAGGCTCTCCATGGACTGTTCTTGTGTAAACGGGATGTGAAAACACAATGGAACTCTCCATTTTCAGATGTTTTCATTTGCGTGTAAAAAAGGCCTAACATAAGATTGTATCATACTTTACCTCTGTGCTGAGATACTTCAGTCGCAGTTGCATCCCAGTCACATCTTTGTACTTCTGAAACTGTGTGTCTGTTTTCAGTGTAAAGGACTTGATGGCACCATCGAATGGATCACAGCTTTGAAGATTTCTGTAAAACGACCAGAAGAACATTTTAAACTAAACAAGAATCTGCCTGCAGTGAGGTGGCAGCTGCACTTGAACAGCCTGTTAATTAACCCTAGATCTAAATGTTTGTGTTTTAATAGCCCATGTTATGCTTTAAGGGTTTATATGCTCTGTAGTGCGTAGAACATGTCTCCTCCAAAGAGCACTCTACACAGCAGAGCAGACATCTGCAGCATCAGGATCTTCTTCATGTTTTAGTGTCTAAAATATTTTGTTCCCCCAGCCCCCCTGAATAGACCTACCACTGTTAAGTCCTACCACAGTCTCATCATCAGTTTAAGCTCATAGGCTTAAGGCAGCAAGCCCACTGCAGAGCATTTAGGGGGAGGCAGGAGCTCCAACAGAGCATCTCAGACAGAGGAAATACAGCACAGCAATACAGCAATATCAGGGGAGCTCTATATTAGAACATTAATTTTCTGCTCATCCCAGGTAGACACTATGACTGTGCTCAGCAGCCTGACCTCTCTGCCCCCTCAGATCCAATCAATTTTAAATGGGAGTGAAACAGAGCTGCATCTGACTCTGTACAGTAGGGCTAACTGAATTGCTCAGATGTTTCTGATGTTCAGACACAGGTATGGAGCAGGAGGAGGTGGAGGCATGAGTTTTATACCCATTTCAGTCTGGCCAAAGAACCCGTTTAAAGGTTTTGATCGGCATTTCCACCCAAGTTGACTGACCCTGTGAACGACACAGGTTTTTATCAGCTTGCCTCCGATCCACTTTAGTGGGAATATCACACCTGGGTCAACTCGCAAATTTAGGTCATGACATAGGCGTAACGTGCCCATGGCACAACATTGTGCCCGTTCCTCCCGTCTGTAACTTACGCGACTCTTTGCCATCTCATCAACAAATTCCATTCACCTTTATATCATCAGCGCAGAGTTTGCCATTTTTAAGGAGGGACAAAAGAATGAAAACAGAAAACAGCTGACCAACATGTCCCTGCTCCTTTCTGTAGTTTACATGGACGTGTTTCAGTCTCAAAGGATTTCATCAGTATGATGTTTTTAAGCTTTTTGACTGTTTTTTTCTCCACCAGAGGAGAGAAAACAGCCATGCAGCTCTTCTGCTGCTGATTAGACCTTGGTCTGCAGGCAGTGGTAAAGGAGTCATTTGCAGATTGTTAGTTGTTTAACGTATTGGAAAAACCCATGTTGACCCACTAATTTAAGTGTAAAAGCAGTTTTAGTGGATCTTCAAAAATAATCTTGTTACTTGTAAGTATCTTATTAAAATACTATCAACCATTTCTAACAATATCAAACATTTTGTTTGGGCAGTGTGACCGTAACTTGGCAGAATACAGAACTTCGAAGGCTACATACACCAGCGCTCACTTACAGCTGATGGATACATGAAAACACCGGCATGATAAGGCAATCGACAGACTCTATACTCCATCAGCAGTGGTGTAAAGGAACGAAGTAACAGTACTTAGTTACAGGACTTAAGTATGTTTTGGGAGTATCTATACTTTACTTGAGTTTATATGTTTTTTGCAACTTTCACTTTTACTTCACTACATTAAATAATAAAAAATGATACTTTTACTCCAGTACTTTTAAATTGGCAACTTAGTTACTCACTACATAATAAAATGTGAATATAAACGACACTTATTTTCACATTTTATTTTAAAGAGGACCGTACAGACTGTTCATGCTCTCGGGCGAATATCCGACTCTCTCGACTCATCTCAGTGAGACCACGCACGCAGCCTGCATATGATCGTCAGTGTCGACAACAACCGACAGCGTGATGGAAGCAGCCTCGTCCACTAGCAATTGCGGGAATACCCCATGGATGTATTATAAGATCATATGGACCTACTGAAATCATTCCCTGCCATCTGCAAGCTGTCAGTCAAGCTGAACACACCTCTGCCTGCCTCTGCAGCCTGTGAACGACTGTTTAGCATTGCAGGACTTGTATTCAGCCCGTGAGGAGCACGACTGAACCCATGCAATTTTGAAAATCAACTTCTGCTAAAGATGAACTGCAACTTTGTGGACTTTACGTAAGGGAGGAATGGAGAGAGGGAGTAAGAGGTGAAGGGAGCTGAGGGAGGGAGGAAGAGTCAAACTTAAAGCTGGGGTTGGCGATTTGATTTAGATACACTTTTTGTAATACTGGTTAAAATGGTCTTTATGACCCGATGGTAATCAACTCATAATGTGTTCTTAAAACAGAGCGAAAAATATCCGCTATCTACAGCAGGAGTAAAACAGGGAAAACCCCAACCAATAATCATGCTGGGACACCTGCTTTTAAACCAATCAAATCCCGTCGCCATTCTGCCCGCCTACTGCGCGTGCATTTTCCTGGCGTGCACAGACTGGGTGCGTGTAGCCGAGCTCATACGTATCAGAATCCGCGGGAGAATGCTAACCTTTCGTTTGGCGGAGCCTTGAGGAGATACTACTTTCAAATTCATGCTAGTTTTCCAAAATCGCCAACCCTAGCGTTAATAAAGCTTGGAAGAGCAACAAAAATTTGTACCTGTTCTCTTTGTTTGTACTTTTACTTTTAATACTTAAGTACATTTAATAGTAGCTACTTTTAAGACTTTTACTTAAGTGATTTTTTAATGAGTGACTTTCACTTTTAGTTGAGTATATTTTATATAAGATATCTTTACTTTTACTCAAGTATGGGTTTCAAGGACTTTTTACACCACTGTCCATCAGAGCATTGATCAGCAGCAGCACAAGAAATCGATGCACCAACCAAGCTTATTAAACACACCCTGCATGACAGGATGGCTTTTTGTGCTTCATGTGGATGTGTCTATATGGAGCATGGTTGTCATTAATTATGCATTCAATCATGAGACACCAATTCTGCTGCACAGTAAACTGTTTTCAGACAGACTTTCACTAGTTGTTAGTCACAGAAAAAGAGGAAACAAACACTGTAGGCCCCTGTTAACAGACTGAGTAACCATCGACTATTGGTGCTCATCCTACAATGTGGCTGGTACGTAGTAGCATAGCATGATTGTGACATGCTTGTTTATTTTAATACACAGCACTTTGTGTTAAATTTTATGTATGAATAGTGATTTATGAATAAAGTCTGATTGATTGATGTGAAAAATCAATATTGTTTAGCCCTACTCTACAAAGACAAACTTTTTATTTTTTATTCAACTTCAATCACATCTTTTGCATAATCGACACCCAAGATATTGACTTCCTTTCTCCATTCAGGTAAAAAACATTCTTTAATTTTCCTGGCATATGGAGCCCACTGTTTCTTGGTACACATTAATGGCTGGAACTGACTTCAGGAATCTGCCCTTTTTATTGCACAGTGATGAAAATAATGAAAGTTATGTCAAAACATGATCATGGGATAACTAAAGCTTTCAGCCTTGATCTACAGCCAAAGCAAAACAGCAGATAATGATAAACAGGGAAAATACCAAGCCCAACACAGCAGATGGACAATTCCATATATTCACTACAGAAATATTTCATTAGACCATATGGGAAAGAACCAATAGAAATGTTTTTCAGAGGGCATAACCTTTAAAAGCAACTACAGCTGGTGACTTAACAGTTGTTCTGTTAGTCACACTCATCACAGACCAATCCAGATAAAGTCCTTCCAATCTTTTTCACGACCAGATGAGTCAGGGAGTAGATCAAACTCTTACCAAGACAGGTAGGGAGTAGAGTGAAAACATGACTTCCCATAAAAAATATATTTTAGTGCGATTCTTTGCCCCTCTTTTAAAGAAGATATTAAGTGTTATAAAACTGCAGATATTGCCGCATCCACTGAGACCACTTCAGAATCCGCCATTGTTTTCAAACATGTAGTAGCTTCCCACTGTCGTAATGTCTGCAGATCCTGCCTCTTTCCTAAAAGCCGTCTTGCTTTTAGCAGAGTGAAGTTGTTGAGGACTGGAGCTTGGCAGGATGGATCTACATGATTTCAGATAATCAATCAGACAGGTCCATCTGCACAGCAATGTTAGAAATTACCAACAATATGAGGTGATTAGATGATACTTTCTTAGAAGTATCATCACACTTTTTGTTAAACAGCCCAGAATGTCCACACTGATACCACTTAAACCCTCTGCTCCTCCTCATCCTTCAACACCGCAAAGACTACTAGAGAGTCAATTGCATTAATTTGAACAAACATCTAAACTTGTCTAAATTTGAACTATCACACCACTGGAGAAACCAACCTCTGATTCTTCTGTAGTTTTCTCACCTTGGCCATTTGGGAGATTAGTTAGGACATACCTGGGCGTTTTCACTGAATAAGTTCTGTTTAAAATAAGTGAACACTGCAATCAATCACTGCTCTGGCACAAACAACCACACCAAGCTACCATGAAAGAGGTGGTCTCACGTTGTTTTTGATCAACCAATTCAGCAGTTATTTTTGCAATGAGGACCCAGGAACCCAGGAAAAGGGATGACGGGTTAACTCATCACACTACTGTACAACAATCAGGTGCAGCAGAATTAGTAACAATATCTGCATTACTGCTGACAGGTGACCAAAATGATAACAAAGTACTGCTTAACAATAACGTTTATGATCCCACAGAGCCACTTTCTGTGCACAGGCACAACAAAAACCATAAAAAAAACAGGTTAACTTTACTCACCATCTCTGTCGCACATCATTGGCAGGACACGACATTGACTGATTCCAAAACTTTTTTTCAATACCCAGAACTTAGTCCAGTTCGGTTTAGCTGGGGAATTTAGCCTTTTTAAAGCTGCTCCCTACTTAAACACATCACCGCTAGTTTCTCTGCTGAAACCTGTACTGGTGTTCTGCTGTGATAAGTTACCATGCTATATTGTGACGTATAATATTACTGAGGTTATGATACGATATATATTCTGATAAACTTAAACTGGAAACATTGACTGTAATTTTAACAGAATAGGAGGGTTTCAGTCACGTGATCATTATGACGTATGAAGAGGGCGTGGTTTCAGATGGAGGGCAGGAAGTAAACATGGAGTCAAGAAAGGAGACCGGCGAAAGTTTATATTGTTCGGATCTAGATCCAGTTGCTAGAGAAAGATATATTCAGCTAATCAACAGATACATCGGGCGTAATCCATACCTAATGAAGATGAGTGAGTTTTCATCGGAGACAAAAGATTTACCTGCAGTTGAGGACATCGACATCGCAAACTATCTGGTGATTCAAACGTCTTACTTCACCAAGCAACAGATGAAAGCGTATAAAAGTATGGAGGCATACAATTTTTTTGTCTGCGGATGGGTCCACAATCTCGGCACCAAACGACTAGAGGATGGTTATTGTTTGGTCTTCGCAAGGGTGAGTCTTTCTTCTTTTTTATTTTATGTGTAAAGGTTCAGCTATCAGTCGCGGTTATGATGTACACAAACCATGGAAACAAACACGCAACAAATCTTAACGGCGACGTTAGCCCAACAGTCAAAGAACACAAGGACGTTATTTTGTTATATATGGAAACGTTGTTCTGTGAGCTTTTTGCATTGTTCACCTTTGTGAACAACGACCTTCGGAACTCTGTAAAAACGCTTGTCCTTTTCTTGGTTAGAGCGGTTGGAGCACCCGTAAACAACACAAATCATTGGCATCTTAATTGTTCCTCAGTTGTTTCTAATTGTTTCAAGTTCTAACGTTACTTTACTTCCTGCCCTCCATCTGAATTGCCCGCTGTCGCTATGCAACAATGTGACGTCACGTGAAACCCAGCTATTGAAGACAAGCTTAGCTTTTTTTTAAAGAAAAAAAGAACAAGCATGAGTTTTAAAGTATTCTACAACTTAAGAAACTTGAATTCAGGCCCAAAAAATGGAAGACCTAAGTTCAGATTTGAAACATGTGGTTCATCATGTAGTTTGGCTTCTACTTTGAACTGTGCAATTGTAAACATTATCTAAAGTATATTGACAACAACTGTCAATATATAGAGGCCACATTGATTCTGTAAAATCAATACGCATATCCCCAAGGAGTGCTTGATGATATTTTGCCATATGGATATTTTGAGCACAGGCTTAGTGTCCTCTATGGTCTGCTGTAGACATTAATGGGTGCTAAAAGCCCTTCTTCGTTGTGCACAGAACTTATTTACAATTATTTTGCAAGTCATGCCCTACAATGATAAATATGTTTATCTGTATTTATATGTAGCAGCATAGGAGTACATCCATATCTCCCTATGCAGCGTGTGTTTCACTTAAACAGAGCTCACTGCTGGCCAATCATTGTGTAGGGGGAGAGACTTTAAGCATCAATCCTCCCCCTGTTTCTTTTTTTGCACTTCCGTCTGTGTACTTCCGGGTCTAGCGTTCGACTGCGACAGAGTGATCTGTGTGCTGCTGGAGCATACGTGTCTGTCTGCGTCGTATTGTGGTGAGACGCATAGACATTATATACGTAGACGCCTCATTGACTGGCGCTGCCTATTGGAGCTGACATAGGTACCGGCCGCCATCTTGGATGGGTCTCACATGAGGCCCCAGTGCGTTTATTATACTGAGAAAGGTGTATTATGCCCAATTATAGTGAGCATAACTCAGTGAATTTTTACCCGATTTTCACACCGATATGTTTGTTACAAACGACAGAGATGTACTAATAATACAGGCCGCTGTCACACATTTAAATACATTCTTTCAAATTAAAATAGTTTTTATTGTGCTATTTTTTTGTCGTGCAATGAGACAGTACAGTGAGACGGACAGACAAAATAAATAAATATATATATATTTATATATATGTGTGTGTGTGTATATATATATATATATATATATATATATATATATATATATATATATATATAAAGTAATTCACAATGCCAACTTCACACATATTTTCTAATACAATAATAATACTGGTAATAATTATATAATTATAATAATAACTATTATAATTATCATTATTATTATTGTTATTATTACTTAATCGTAGTAAAATGAATAATAACGATGGCAACATCAGCCACAATAATAATGAAATTAAATGAAACTCTAATATGGATGCTTATACGAACAAAGATTTAAAAAATAGATAATAAGTAGAACAACAGTAATATTAATAATTTGTTATAAAAGGGAGCAAAGTCATTTAACACTAGCAGCTGCAGTATAATGATAGTAACTGTAAATGTAAATATATCAGTAAATAAAACAAAAAGAAAGTATAAAAGAGTAATAAAAATAAATGTAGGATGGAGTATTAACAAGCAGAGGAGGTACAATGACAGCATTAGCGGCAGGTGATATGATGGTAGGGACAGGGAGGTGGTGTCATTGGTGTGGCTGTGGTTGTACAGAGAGAAGCTGTAAAGGGGTTAATAAATAAAATACAGTAAAATATGGATAGAATGATGTAAAAGAATGAAGGATAGATGAATGAAAAGGAGGAAAAGTGAAAAGTATGTAGATGGTGAAATAATAATAATAATAACAATAATAATATTAATAATAATTAATTACAATAATATAAGAAGGGGATCAAGAAAATAAATGAGTAAGTCTGATGATTAAGTAATAATGGTAATATAGTATTGGTAATAGTAGTAACAACAACAGTATTATGATTATTATTATTATTGTTATTATTATTATTATTATTTTCATAGTTTTGTTTTGTGTGCTGTGAGAATATTCAATAAACAACAGTATTATTATTATTATTATTATTATTATATTTTATATTTTGTTTTGTGTGCTGTGAGAATATTCAATGCAACTATTTTCGCACAGGCACACTTACGCACACACAAACCAGACATCTTATATATAAATCATGTTAACTTAAAACTTAAATATGTTTACTCAGCTGTGTTGGAATAAAACTAAAAATAGTCATCTGCTTTCAATATTGCGCCGTTTACTCACATTTTACGCTGCACAAAATACCAGCATAAATGCGTTCACTCCACATGTTTCTGGTGTTAGACCGGAGTGAAGAGACCCATCCAATATGGCGGCGACGACCGATGCGGTCCAGGCCGCAATGAGGCGTCTACGTATATAATGTCTATGGTGAGACGCACGTAGCTGCCTGGGGCTCTCTCTCTCTCCCTCCTCTCGTGTGCATGTGTGTCTGCTGCTGCTTGGAAGGTGTAATCTGCCTGAATGCCAGCTAACGCTGCCGCTGCATGTGACGTCATTGCCAGCCGCCTGAGAACGCATGCTGCTTTGTCTCCGCTGCTTTGTCTCCGTGTTTTGCCTCCACTGCTTTGTCTGCACTTTCGCTGCTTGCCTCGATTGACTGCTCTTCCGCTGCTGTGCTACGGCTTGCTACTGGCCTGTTCTGCTACTGCCCGTCTCGTGGCTTCACCTGGCTGGGAGCTTAGCGCTGGCAGCCTCTGTCTGCCTTCTGGACTGCTCTGTCTGCTGTGATCAGCTACTGGCTGGACTGTGATTGACTTGCCAGGCTGCTCAGCCTCTCCTGACAGACAGACACGACGTCCAATTCCTTTATTTTAGAGTTTAGCTTATATTTTAAGTGTGTGTTTTAGTGGCGGGGTTTTATATCCCTTTTTGTTTAGAAACAATTGAATAAGTTTTCCTTCTTTTTTGTTTAGATTATTTCTATAGGTTTACCTTTTTGGTTTAGGATCATTTTGACTTAGTTATACCTTCTAGCTTAGTTGTCTTATTTGATTTTGGGTATTTGGTGGGTTTTCTTGGGTAATTCTTTTGTTTATCATAGGTTGTTTTGCCTGTTTAATTTGTGTGTTTAATGGTTTAACCTTCAAATTAGTTAGTATAATTTTGTTATTTCTATGTAATTGCTTTATTTTGTTTTCAACCCCACTAATTGTTTTATTCCCTTTTCAGTTGCTGAGGACCGGTGGTGGTGCTGGTGGTCTGGGTGGCAGTATCCCCTCCTTCTGTGTGCGGTGCTCCCCTGGGATTTGGTTATTGCACAACCCTGAGTGTGTGTCACGTGTACCTGGGTGCTTTTTGGTTTGTTTTGGTGGATCCCTCCCCCATTCACTAGCCCATTGTCCATCTGGTAAGCCTCAGCACCTGATTAGGTTTCCCTCTCCCCCTTCTTGTGTGTTTGTGGAGTTTTAAAAGAAAGTAATGTTGAAAAAATATTAATAAAATCTATTTTTATAATGTTAGCCATGTCTCAAGCCTCATGAGTATGACGAACCTGTGTGTGCTTTAAGAGGGAAAAGCAAAAAGAAATTGACTCTCTGGGCTCTAATTTCGTAGACCAGGCGCAAGCGCAGGCGCACCTGCCTGCGCCGGCCTTCGCCGCGCGGACTGGGTGTAGCCAGCGCACTTTGCAAGTTTCCTGCAGTGCTAAGAGAGGCGCAGTCATGGCGCAGAGGGGGCGCAGAGGTTCGCGTCCACGCCCACGTCTCTGCCTCCACGTGCACATGTCAGAGTAGGAGGAGAATAGACGTGAGTGGGATTATCACAGCCGATCGCTGTCTTCACCAATCAAATGAGCGCCTCTCCTCGCCTTTAAATGCGCTGCGGCCGAGGCGCAGCGTCTGATTGGTCTGAATGATTCCCGCTGCTGGAGACGGTCAGAGCTGCTGTCATTCAGCATGAGAATGGACAGCGGGGCGCGTCACTGTGTGGGCCAGCTCCCGGGACAGATGTAATCTGTTCCTTTGTCATTAATAGGAGTAAAAAAAATAAGAGACAGTTTCACACCCGCTGGCTTATCCATTCATAATACTTGTGATCCACCTGCATTCCTGGTTTGTCATCGCCAAAATAGCAGAGCCTTTAGTGATATACTGTATACTCTCCTGGTTTCTCCCCCTCATCCTCCTTGCAATGATGTACTCCATCTTTTTAGATCGCATTAAAAATATAGACTAAAATAGAGGGATAGGGGAAATCACAGGTAAATCCTGAGTGAAAGACATTTATTTTCTCTCCTTTTTCTTCGTCTTTTTTCTCCCTCTTTTCTTTGAATTTAATGAAATGAGAGAAGCCAGATATATACTCAGTATCAGATGTTAAGGCTGTTTATTGTTGACTTGTAAGATGTACATCAAACTTCCAGCTGCCGTCAGGTTAAGTTTCCATGATGACAAACGGCTTTAATCCGACATCAGATGTGACGGGACAATTAATATAGATATAAATGTATCTGCTGGTTCAGAGGGTTACATTAAATAGTGATTGCTGTGATTGTTTATTGCATTAAAATGTGCCTGACACTTTGGAAACCTGCCTCTGAGGCGTGCGCACATGTGCGCTTGTCACCAAATTACAGCTGCGGAGTGTGCGCTCCGCCCTGCGCCGAGGTTAGACCAGGTTGGAGCTGGCGTGCTTTCAGCGCACTTTCTGCACTGTTTTTGGCACGAAATTGTCACTGTGCCAACATGAATCTGCCGACACCTCCCCCTGGTGCGCCATCACCTCCCCTTGGTGCGCTGTCACACCCACCTCTGCGCAGACGGTCTACCAAATTGCCAAATTGGCAGCGCACGGCGGTACACCGCACGAAATTAACACTGCGCGGGGTGCGCCAGGCTTGCGCCCCCTGCGCTGCGCCACGAAATTAGAGCCCTCTGGGTGAAATTCCCAGGGTGGCGTTGTCCGGTCCTTGAAAATCTCTGGTGTAAGCTAGTATTCCTCCACTTGCTACCACACCACATATAGAATATTTAATCTCTGTATAATCGTGAAATTATCTCTTTTTTGGTTGCCTGATGGCTTTTTTCTCCATGATGTACTTCTGAACTCAGCTCCCTTCATAATACTGCTGTGTGAACATGCAGCAATCAAACATAAATATGCAAATTTGAAGTGTTTTTCGTCTTAATTGGAAGAAAACAACTGTGCTGTAGGTGTGAAAACCACCTCAGTTTCCCTTATCCGATATGACAATCCATAATTCAAATTATTTATTTTGATTCAAAGAATTTATTTAAAGTTGTACAATAAGCCTAGATTTTCTCAAGGCTCACTTAAGAATAAATTTTCTGTCACAAATGATGCAGAAGACTAGTTTATGGTAAGCTTGTATTAGTTCAAAAAATAATGTTTAAATAAATTTTGGGATTAATTTGGCCAAGGAATAAAAGACTCTGATAAAAAGATGGTGAATTAAATTTGCATTACTTTGCTTTTAATATAACACAGTTTTCTGTTTGCCACAGCTTTAAGAAGGAATTTCTTGTCCTTGTTTGAAATTTCTTACGGGAAGGTCTCGCTGAATTTCTCATCAATGCTCTCCTTCAGCCATGAAGCCAATGTCTCATTGAGATTTAGGTACTTTTTTTTTTTTGTTATGTGGGCGCCACTGTTTTCAACAATACACTTCAGGGTCCTGTGAAAACCACTACCTTTGCCCTTCCTCTGAAAGAAAACAAAACAAAGCAACATTTCAAAGACAGCCAAAACTTTGAAACAAGCTGCAAAATATGTGGTTTTAGTATCTGAGTAAAATGTTTAAGTACCTTTGGATTTAGGAAGGAATTCAAAGCCTTATCACATAAGGTCAAGGATTTCTCAACCCCTCTGCGGAGGCAGTTGTCAAAATCTTCACAGGTTTCTTCCAGGGACTTGAGGAGAATCTTCTTCCCAGAAGCCAAATTTTCATCTAGCTCTCTGCAGACAGCGTCTTCATTCTCAGACTGGAATAAAAACAGAAAACTACTTCTTAAACTCAAAACACAAAAACTCAGGTGATATTTGTTTCATGGAAAGTAAGTGATTCTAAATTTCAGTCATGACTTAAAAGAATTGTTGGTAAAAACAAGCCACAAGATCAGTTTAAAGTCATCACAAGATACAGTGAATTTATATCTGCTTAAGGTCCCACAACCAAGCTGCTTTAATAAAGTTCTATTTTGAGCCAAGGCATACATACCCTACATGTCCTCTAGCAAGCAGCATAAGGATCAAGCTTCTGGATCCTGCTGCTGCTAAACAGTCTTACTTGAATTTTACCAAATACACAATTTATGTTTTGTCCCAGATAAAGATCACACAGTTGCTCCTGCTAATCAAGTATTTTTGACAAAGAATATTTTTTTTTCCTTATGAAGTGAACTTATCATTGAAACCATGTCATCTGTCTTTTTAAAGTAAAATAATCAATATCAGCCAAATATTCACTCTGAAGATGAACTTTTGTTCAGATCCTCTGCTTTTTTCCTAGAGTTTTTAAAACAATGAATAGGGTCTGTACAATGAAAAAATGTACATTAATGCTCTCTGCGAGATGAGAGCTGCTTACCACTGATATATGTATAACAGAGATGTCCACGAGTCTCTGATTTAGAGTCCGAGTCGAGTCACGAGTCTTTACACACACACACACACACACACACACACACACACACACACACATACACATACATATATATATATATATACAGTATATATATAAATATCTCTCAATCTCTCTCTCTCTCTATATATATATGTATGTATATATTAGGGCTGTCACTTTAGTGCATTAATAAGATTAATTAATTACACCGAAAATTAATGCATTAAAAAAAATAATCGCGATTAATCATAGCACACAAACATTTTGATATTGTCCAGCTGGAGGACCCGTACATGGCAGTGGCACGTCACTTCACACATGCGTCTCTAGTCAAACCAAACAAAGCCCAGGTGACAACAGAATGGCATATTTAAGACTTAGTCTTGTTTTATTTTTGAATTTATTTATCTATATTTGTACAACATTCTTTAATAATGCATCAGGCCTAATTGTTTTGCTGGGTGTCCTCAAACCTCGATTTTTTTCTTATTTTGAATTTGATTTATGAAACACACTTAAAGTGTAATTTGAGTTGCCTGATTGAGCTTAGAATTGTCTGGACAAGTTGCCCTGACTTTGGTTTTATTTAGTCACCAATAAAAATGTGGATTTACAAATCTTCACTTCTTAGTGTATTCATTTGATCAGTCATGCACTACAATTTTATAATATCCTAGAATTCAAATTCTTTATTTGGGTACTTTAAGCAGATTTGAGATTAAAATGCGAAAAATTAGATTAATTAATCACAAATCTCGTAATTAATTAGATTAATTTTTTTAATCGCCTGACAGCACTAATATATATATATATATATATATATATATATATATATATATATATATATATATATATATATATATATATATATATATATATATATATATATATATATATATATATATATATATATATATATATATATATATATATATATATATACATATATATATACATACACATATATGTTTAGAAATATGAAGTAGTGATGTAGCCTCTGGCAAATGTACAATATATCCAAATTTCTATTCAGACTTTTTTCTGAAGTGGTGGTAGCCGTGCTGTTGGAAGTTTGTGTAGCAGTAGGTCAGTATAAAGGGTAGCAAAGCTGGCGGGGGAGCATTTGTGCTTGCCTTGATGGCTGATAACTGACTGACTGACTGATGACTGATATGTGGGTGGGACGGAACCTCAAATTCCACGAAAGCCGCGCAGTGCGGTTTTGCACCGATAGACCCACTGAAGGCACAGAACAGAGCCGTGGCGTGTAGCCCCATAGGCTGATCCCCGGAGAGACACAGGCTCTCATGAGAATGGCTATGTCAAACGCTCATAAGACATGTTATAGACTGAGAAAAGAAATAGACAACACCTCATTTGCTTTTCTAAGGTCCCTTTGCTGGTCCCAATCACACAGCCTCGTGATTTATTCAACTTCTATCCACCTATAGCTGTGTAGAAAAGATGTTTTGTGTCATGTTAGTATTATATATTTCTGTACCTCTACGGTTCACCTTTCTTCGTCCATGGTGTCGTGTTGTCTCTGGCACGCTCTGACCGACTGCTGACCAGATGCTCGTGCCTCCCGTTTTGACGTAATGTCAACAACTGAGGAAATTTACGTGCAAGAGTCCTGCATTGTATTTTATTTTGAAACCTCCGGATACTCCACATGGGGACTTCCTGTCTGGTGCTCCCTTAACGACAGCAAATTTACGAGGTTTGGAAGCGGCCGCGAAGAGGGAGAAAAGCGAGGCGAGGTAAGAGGGGAACAAACGCTCCCAACACACTCAAAAAACCCTCCATAAAATCAAGATTGCCCACGAGTCTTTAATCTCAAGTCGAGTCAATTCACAAGTCTTTCAGGGTCGAGTCAGGTCAAGTCTGGAGTCTCCAAAAATGCAACTCGAGCACGAGTCTTTAACTCGAGTGCCCATCTCTGATGTATAAAGCTGATAGTCTCCTCTGATCCTGAACATTCGGAAACTCACTGAGGTGGTTTTACTTTGTAACATTCTTATTTCATTCAGTTTGATGACATGAGCTCAGAATTTATTCACCTGAATCAACAGGTAATGTGTGATTCTCTGGACCTCAAGTTCTGTTGACTCTCCATCAGAAGAAGTTTCTCCTGCAGAGTCCAGCTCATACAAGTGTTCCAAAGTATCTAAAGTAATCGTCAATCATCTTTGCAGCAGATATCGTCAGTTCATCCTGTTTGGTAGTGGCAGTTTCCTCTTGTGAAGCAAGCTAGTTGTTGCTGCTGGTGGAAGGACACATCGGCTGAACTTCTTCTCAGAATAGTGCCTAATCAGATTTTACACTCACACACACTGACTTCTGCTATGGACTATCAGCAACCTTGATTGGAGTAATTAAACGGCACGTTTGGAGGGACTGCAAGCAAGCAGAGCTACCACATATGTTTCTATAATGTTAATGGGCCCACAGTTTACCAGGTTACCAGTAGTTGTAAGTTGTGAAGGACTGGGGTGTTAGTTACAATTCCAGTAGTGTACTGCCTTAACTTATCTTAGAAACCAAGGCTCCAAGAACAGCGCCAGGCTTTCTCTTATAGCAAAACTTCCTCCTTTCCACTGTGTCTGTGAGCAGAACTGTGCATGACCAGCACTCAGTGCTGATTGCTGGTCGCTGTGCCCTGGCTTTGCAAGGGAAGCTGGGAAATGTAGTGACATAGGCTTGAAAAACTTTGACGTCAATTTGCAAATAAACTGCAATTCCTATGGTGCTGTAAAAAGAAGGGATTTTTCTCTATGAACCTAAATGTCTTTTTGTGATTTCTACTTGGATCAGAACAGCACACAAAATTATTGGCTTTTGCTTTGGACAAAACCATACCACTAATAAAAATGTTTAGAAATTTGCTAACACCCAAACAGACATACAAACAAACAGACTCTGGTAAAAACATAGCCTCTTTGGCAGTGGTAAAAATGTGTCTTTTTATATAACTTTTGACTTGAGATATCTAGAAAACAACCAACATGTAAATGTTAAGATAAAGGTTTATGGTTGTATGTTTTTCCAGTCCAAGGGTCTTCCCCTGACATGTTTATTATCTAAAACCCCTTTGTCCCATCCCATCAGGGGTCTGCAACCTTTCCAATTAAAAAAGCCATTTTGACCAACAAAAAATCTGTCTGGAGTCACAAACACATTTGAACTTTAAAATGAGCAGTACCTGCTGATTCTGCATCTAATGACATCAGATCTATAAGTAAACTGCTCTGCCACCACATGGCTGCTCTATAATGGGCCATGTACTTTTGTTGCTTTAACTTTGTATTAGTATTATACCATATTATATTGAAATATTTAATTTAGAGCTGAAATGACAACAATGGCGCATTTATGTTATTTTTATTGACAAACCTGATCACCAAACTAATATTTACCTGTGCTAATGCTGTTATTCTTTTTTTTTTGCTATTGTTGTTATTTAGTTTTTTCTCCACAGGATCTTGCAGTGGAGAAATCATAAATATTTATTTTACATCATCAGGTGAGGTCTGAGGGTCTTCCCCTGACATGTTTAAATTTTAATTATTTCTTTTCTGCAGTCTGATCAATTTGCACAGTTTCATAAAAATCAAAAGATAGTTTTGTGATTTTTGAGGTGCTTTTGAAAATCTCATCAGTGTTTCAGAAGCTTATCTCAATCCATTTTTTATTTCATGTCAATCTTGATTTCTTATTAAAAATGTCAGATGAATAGATTACACAAAAACTCTCACTCCTAAGTTTGTAGTTAGTAAAAATGAAAAACATCCAGCAGACATCTTAATGTAGAAGTCCCCCGCTTCAAAAACGCGGTCACAGTTGCATTGACTTTTTTCTTGTCTTTTCCAAAGCTTTATTTCTGACAAAGTTTAAATCCCTTTACAGTAGCAACCGATGTTTTAAAAGTAAGAAGGTTCATCAAAACATCTGCATAATACTTTAAATACAACATCACGAATGAGCTCACAGCTAAAGAAGCAGCAGCGTCCTGCTCTCCCCCCAACCTGCTTCAGGTCACACAGAGGTCATGGGAGGTGCATACAGGATGCAAAGTTGATGATTGAAAAACCAAAAAAATATAATCATTTAATAAAAAAAAGCACACATTGTTTACAGATAGTGCTAAAGCATGCAGATACAACATCAACTGATCAGAGTTTGCTACAAGATAAAAAACAATGTTTTTCCTCTTCTCAGCTATGAACCTAGAGAGTCACTGGTGAGGGGAAAAAGAGCTGCATGTGGCTCCGGAGTCAAAGGTTGCCGACCCATAAATCGGATAGTTAACACATACATCCAAAGATACTTCTCCTACATTCACCTGACATGAATGTAGTCTTGGCCAGGAGAACTTGATGTCATCAGAATGAACCCACCATTCATCAGGCATTTTGACCCTCAACTACAACAACCTCCAGGAGGTGGGTCGGCAGTGGTGGCCAAATCACTGTCCATCTTCTCCTCCTGGCTTCCAGCTTAAATCCTTTCTCCTGCTCCGTAACCAGCAAGAGGCCCTTTCAGCTGCCTGCCCATGCTGTGAGCTGCTGCCTTTCTCTCTTTTCCTGTCAGTCCAATTGCTGTGAGCATTCTCCACGCTGACTGGTCAGTGAATCCTCTACATCTCAACCTCGAAGAGCCAAGCCTGCCATCCTTTCCCGGTTCACTCATGTAGAATGTCCTGGTATTTGGTGCTTTTTCTTTCAAAGGCCTGTTCACACCCTTCCTTCCATGGGACTGTAAGATCTATTAGGATGATGTTTTCACCTCTTCAGACCACACCACATTCGGACTCAGGGTTGTCTGGACAATCTGGCAGATTTGCAGTCTTGCTCCAAAGTCCACCTTCATTTCCCATGATTGAGCCTTTTGTAGCAGAGTGGTTTTGTTGTTGTGGTGTGTTTTAGATTTCCCCTCCTCCCTTACAAACTGAATTGTTGTTACTTCCCAATGTGGTTAGCATTTCTTCTTTATCTCACACTCTAAGGCGTCAGTAAGTGTCACAAGCACCTTGTCATGGTGCCACCTGTACCTTTCTTGGCTGAGTTCTGTTTTATACAGTGTGTGCCGCCATGGTGCCCCTCTCCCCACAGAGCTTGCACAGTGGGTCCTCTCACATGCCCCACTTGTGCAAGCTAGCTGAGGTTGGGATTATGTCATACACTGATCTCAGCAAGAAAGATAAGGAATGGCTCCTGTCTGCCCACATGCTTTTTCTCTAGTTTGGTCTAAATTCTGGACTAGCCCATTTCGTCAAGAATTTAGTTCAAAAGCTAGCCCCACTGCCCTTTTCCTTCATCCTTCATCCTCCAGGTTCCTTACCTCCTCTTGGACCTTGGCTCTCCTGTCTCTGGTTCTTGCCTTCCCCCACAGTTGGAAGTGGAAGGTTCCAGGACCCTGTCTTCCTGTGCATGGTGCCCCAATGATATGTAGCTTCACTAGGGCTGTAATCAACCAAAGAAATTGTTGGTCGACTGAAACACAGAAATTGTCGACCAAAAATCGACTAACGGGGGGTTAGCAGAGCATGGCTAAGCAGAGCGCGGCTCAGCGGGGTGAAACTGATATCAGCATCTGCTCCTTGTTCTGTTTTAGCCCAGTTTTTGCTTTTTGTCCCTTTTTAAAATGTGACACAACATGACGTGCTGCAGCCACGAGGCTTTAAATCCAGCGCGGACTGGGTGAGGGATGCTGCCGTTGCAGCAGGCAGGTGCCCATGCAGTTATAAAACGAACAAAAGATTATTAGACTAGAATATTGAAATGTTCTTAATATAATAAAAATATTTAAATATTACAGTTTTAAGATGATATGCTGTGTCTGTAGTCGAGCTGTGACAGGCAATCTGCTGTTTGCAAATTTTGAATTCCACATTTTTGCCGTCATCTATTTTGGTAAAATTCAGCCGCATTGCCGATGCCTATCACATGCTAGAGGACTGAAATGACTGATAAATACAATAAATAAATACAACAAAGTGGTGTTCTGAGACAGGCAGTTACCTGTGAAACGGGGCTGCTCAGAAAACACCTCCATTTCACTTGATACTATTCTCCTGATAAAAAAAATAAATAGACACATTTGGTTGACCAATCAGAATTTCGGTCGACCGAGCACGTATTGAACAATTAGTCGACCAGTCGACTAGGACTTTCTTCAGTGTGCTCTCGGCTTGTGCAACAGATGAGTCAGCTGCCTACTTGCACCCTGATCTTATGATGATGCCTGCATGTCTGATTTGAACATCCTGGCAGTCTCTGTGTGTCATTATGACTAAGCACTTGGAAACTTTGAATTCCTCAACCACGGATGATAGTAGAAGTTGGAACTTAAATAGAGGTCTACAACCATTGAACTTGAAGGGATTTCATACCACTTTTGGAGGTATTTGTTGATCTTCCTCTCCATTCCCCAGAAGCCCTGATTTTTCAATCCTCTTCAACCATGCCTTTGTCTTATTTTCTGTACCAGTGATGTTGTTCTTGATAGTAAGGATGTCATCACACCACTTCCCAGTGCACGTTGGTATTTTCTCAATTGATGGATTCACTTCCTTTTGCACATGCTGCTTGAATCTGTTGTTTCACATTCCTGATCACTATACTTCTGGATTTTTTTCAGCTTAAGATTCATTCTTTTTTTGAACAAATGTTTTATTTATATTTGTGCGCATAACAAATTCCAAAATAGATAATTTTAGCAAAACAACACAGGAACAGTTACAACTTGGCAGACAGGTCTATGGACTCATCTACACCAAAAAAGGAAGGCAGATCAGAGTTCAGCGAAATGGTTTCTTTGGGACTATAACATAATATAAAGTGAGGGGAAGAAACAAAATAAACTTAGTATGATAGAATGAGTAAGTAGAGATCCAAAATGTACCTATATACGCATTCACACACACACACACACACACACACACACACACACACACACACACACACACACACACACACACACACACACACACATATACCCCCATAAACATATATATTTATGCATATATAAATGTACACCTCCCCACATGTACACAGACACACATAATGACATACATCCATTCACCAAAACAATCTTATATATACAATTTTTGCCAGGATATATGAATATCCAAACACATACCTACATATCTATACATCCCAGCATACACACTCATTCAGAAAGCAAATATATCTGTATCCAGATATATACAAAATGAATAGAAATAATAAAATATTAATAATAAGCATGAGAAAACATGATGTCTACATGTAAAGATACATATAAAAAGAAAAAAAACATTATTTCTATCCCTCTTCTCTTACTTCTCATCTATCCCTTTCTCTCTCTTCATCTGCTCTTCCCCCTCCTCTTTATTTTATTTTTCTCCTCCTTTTTTCACCTTTCCTTTGCTTGATAGGTTAAAATGATTAATTACAGGAGCCCATAAAGTCAGGAACAGGTTCAATCTACAGTGAAGTTTTGCTGTGATCTTTTCCATGAGAAAAACTGTTTTTAACCTCTCTTTCCATTGGTGAATGGTGAGGAGAAATGGGTTGAAGCCAACATATTGTAATCATTCTACTGGCTACCAACAAAAGAATACTTAATAAGTGGGCTTTCTTTTTGTCCATAGCTCTGTCAGGAACTAAATCTAATATATAGTATAGTGGGTTCAATGGAAGGTCGACTTTCAGGATAGAGCGTATCTCTGTTTGAATCCCCGTCCAGAAGGTTTGAAGTACTGGGCAGTCCCAAAAATATGGGTCACCTATTTGCATACAATTTCGCCAACATAAATTTGACATGTTTCTATCAAATTTCAGTGTCATTATAGGAGTTTTAAAGTACCTTAGTCTTAATTTTCTGTTGGATTCCTTCCATAAAGGACTGTTAGTTATTTTATGACTTTTTTCACATACTCTTACCCATTCTTCATCTTCAATAACAACATTCATCTCCATTTTCCACTTCCCTTTTATGTCCAGAGAATTACCTGTTAAGTGGGTCTGTAAGCCTTTATATATATTTGAAAATGGTTTCTTGATATTTAAGACTACTATGCATTTGATTAAAATTGTTCTATGGCTGAGGGTGATCGTTTCAAAGTATTCCATTCCTTATGATATTTTAAGTAAATTCGTAACTGTAAATACTAGGAGTGGGAGAAAAAATCGATACACCTAAGTATCGCGATTTTTTTGTCTGCAGATTTTAAAATCGATATTTTTATTCAAAAATCGATATTTCCCCCCCCCTACACACACACACACACACACACACACACTATAGGCGCTAAAGTCGCCAAATTGAGGCAAGCGACATTGCTGGATAAAACAGGCCATAGCTGTTAAAATAGTGCTGAACAGTGTTCCTACTTTTCACCAGCAGATAGTGGACAGATGACAGGTTTCTATTCAAAGTTTTGGCGTAGCTATATTTATTTTAAAACACACACACCGGACCGAGGGACACGAGTGTGGCTGTAGAGGCTGTGGAGCGGAGCAGAGAGAGAGACACAGAGTGATAGAGACTTAGTAAAGTACTCACGATGCCGAGAGTACTTTGTCAAGTACTGTCTGACTCTGAATCTGAGGAATATTTACTCTCTGAGGATGACGGTCAGTCGTCCAGTGAGAACCAAACTGGCAGCGCGAGCGGAGCGGCTCAAGGCCATTACAGTCCCCGAGCAGTACATACCGAGAGCTTTTCCTCTCCATGGCCGGCGACTGCCGAAGAGGGTACATGCCTGGGATGCAGGGAAGCTCAAAACACCGCGAAAAGTGACGGTGTTAGCGGAGAATGAGACCGCAGAGCTCTGGTCAAACGAGGGAGAAGCCGGGGGTAAACAGTGCAGACAGCAGAGGCGTTCATGGTCGGCCCGTAAATTACAGCGATGACGATGGCTGGGAAAACTAACCACTTTGAAACTATAGCCTTTTTAAATCTTGATAGCAAAATTGAATATTTCTTGAAAAAACTCTGTTGCCTGAAGGGATAATAAGCCACTTTTTATATGCAATCCAGGCTTTTGAAGAGAGAGCATGAACAGCTGGTTAAAATATATTGCTGAATAAATCCTAAAAACAGACTCAAATGTGATGTGTATTTTTCCTGATATAGTCTGTAGGCATCATCATTGTTCATCTTTTTCACTGGTTTTAAAAAAGCTAACTAAAGATTGCAAAAATCGGCAATATCGTAGAATCGCAATTTAAATCGTATCGGCACCTAAAAAAATCGCAATAAATCTAATCGGGAGAAAAGTGAATCGTCCCAGCCCTAGTAAATACCTGTAAAAATCATTGGATAGCAATCTATATTTATCTTGTAGTTGTTTGAATGATTTGAGGTTTTCTCCATCAAACAACCGATTAATAATAATTTATCCTTTGTTTGCCCAAGTCCTAAATTCTATGTCTAATTTGTTTGGCAATAAGTAAATATTATTGGCATTTTTTATAACTCTTGATTAAAGGAGACATATCATGCTGATGCATGGTTTAATACTTACATATAATATAATAAATTTGAAAACAAGACCTTACACCCCCTTAATTTTCAAAAAATGAGATATTGTATTTTTTCTGATATCCTAGAACGAGATTTGATGCCTCTGAAAATAGGTCATTGCGAGATGACCGCGAGATTTAAATCGTCGTGACGACACGAGGTACATTTCTTTTTATTGGAGTAATCTGATAAAACAGCTCCTTCTCTGTGATGTCCGTTTGCCACAAAACCGTCACCGAGGAACACATCCACCCAGCAGCAGTTTATAGCTCCCTAGCTCACACTCACTCATTACCAGCTCTGGCCTGTCGGGGGACTCAATACGTGGTCACTGCTTTGAGCCTGCCGGAAAATACAGTAGAAGAAGAAGGACAGGCTGGCTCAACCCTCTCGGCAGCTCTGACAGAACTGACCAATCAGAGCACAAAGGGCTGTGACGTTGCGGGGTAACTGTAGGTCATCCTGAGATTCGAGCGTTTCAACGAGAGCTTGATAATGGCCTAAAATGAGGATTTTGAGAACGCTATTGTGGGGCAATGAAGGAACTAAATGACTTGTACTGAGGGCAGAAATGCTTTACAGGCATCCTAGTCTGGCATAGTGAAAAGGAGAAACAAGCATGATATGTCTCCTTTAAGGATGCACCGAATATTTGGTGGCCGAATAGTGCAAAAAAAGCCATATTCGGCCATCGGTGGAGTGAGGTAATAGCAAGGCTGAATAGTGCCCCCCCCCCCCATAGGGTCAGAGACTCTCTTATCCACCCTGCCAAAAGCAACACAGTCACACAGGGTTAAACTCTTGACGAAGTGCTGTTGCACTCGGCCGTATAACATGGATGAAAAGCTGATGGCTGAGCCCGCAAATAAATGGAGGACAAGTGACTAAATGTATTTCACAGAACACACAGCCTGGTCTTTGATTTTAAGTTTGCCATCAACGGTGTAGATATAAAACTACGTCCACACAGCTCTCCTCAGAACATAGAGAACTGTTAATGTCCACTAGGAGTGGGCGTATTGATCTTAATATCAATAATATCGATACCAAGCTGAGTATTGGTATCGGATCGATACTAGCGCGATGAGAATGATACTGCAGTTTCTCTTATGTCGTCTTTTCTTTACTTTCCTCCGCTCCAACCACCGCTTCTAAACGGCGCACCTCTCTCCCTCTCTATCTCTCTCTTCCTCTCTGTCTCTCTGCTGCTCTGTGCTCACTCAAGCACACTCAACCCCTCCCCCTACCTGGCTGCTCTCTGTGCTCCACCAGAGGACAGAGAGTCATGAAAACAGATACAAAAGGGCAACCCAAGAGAGGACTTTGTGAGCAGAAAGCCAAAGGTTAAGGTTAACCAATGGAAGGTATTTTTTGTTGTGATGTTGACATTGTTATATTTATACAATTTTTACATTGCTGCTTTTTTTTGTTATTTTGCACTTGTGATTTTTTTTCTTGAACATGGAATAATTTATTACTTTTATACAGTTAAAATTTTGCTCTATTGTTGTGGTTCATTAATAAAAATAATTTTTATTGAGTTAAATCTTTGTGCTGTGTTTTACCATAATCATAATCAACCAACTCAAGGCAAAATTACAAAATTATTCAATGATCATTACATTTCATGTAAAAAGTATCCATATCGGTATCCGTATCGGTATCGGCGATACTAGCCCTGTTTTTACTTGGTATCGGATCGATACCAAAATTCCCAGTATTTCTCACCCCTAATGTCAGCTTTGCTCGGAGTGAAACTTTTTGTTTACTGAGGTCGAGAGAGCACCGGATGTGACTGAGAGTCAAGCTGCGCTCACAGCGCCCTCTGTTTGACGGAACGGTCCACTGGTCCAGACCTGATGTGTCGCCACAGTCAATATTTTACATTCAAATACTTATTTACCATTCGGTTACAGATATTTATTCCCATATTTGATCGGTTATTCAAATATCGAATATAAAGTGACAGCCTTAAAGCATTTGTATAAAAAGGACAATTATTTATTTATTTGTTGGTATTATTGGTTTATTGGTATATATCCATCAATGCACATTAGTGTTTTTTAATGCATGTTTTGTTTTGCTTGAAGGCTTAATATGAATGAAAAACTTTATTATGCTTTTTTTGGAAAGCAAAGGCTACTGGAATATTAAAAAATGTCATAATATTCAACAAACAATTACTTTCTTTTAAAAACATGTCTAAAAATGTACTCTAAGCTATTAATTTACTGATAAAAGATATAGTGAACTACTTTGCCTCCGCATTGGATATTCGGTATCTGGTATTCGGTATTCGGTATTCGACCAAGCGTTTGTGTTTTATTCTGTTTCAGCCACAAATTTTCATTTAGGTGCATCTTTGCTCTTGATATCATTGTAGGGGCTCCATTTTTTTCCCTGACAGCGAACCAGACATTTTGGGTGCACTTCATTCATTTTTTATCTTCAACTCCCTCCACTTCTTTCGTTCCATGAATGGGAGGTTCTTGAGGGGAACCGAGGGACATGCATGCTTCTCTAGTTCTATCCAGTTTGTTTTCTTATCTTGTAGCACCCACTCCACCATACCACACAGCTGTGCAGCCGAATAATATAGTCTTAGGTCAGGGATGTTAAGTCCGCCTTGTTTCTTTTGATTAAGTAATAGTTTTTGTAGAATTTAGGTTTTTTTTATTCTGCCATAAAATGAACTCAGCCTTTTATCAATCATTTTAAAAGTAGTGGAGGAAATCCCTATGGGTAGTGCCTGAAATAGGCAAAATAATCTAGGAAGTATGTTCATACGGATTACTTCGATTCTGCCGAAAAGGGAAAGAGGGAGTTTTTGTCACCTTGACAGATCCAATTTAATGTGTGTAATTAATTTACCATAATTTGCTTTATCCAACTGTGAAGTTTCATGGGTGATATCGATACCTAAACACCTGAATCCTTCTGATGACCAGTTAATTTTTTTCTGTAACTCAGATGGCCAGTCAACAAGCACCATGACCTCAGATGAAGCACACTTCCCCAAAATCGTCCAAACAAGTTAAGAGTGTTGGTATAGAAATTACCCCCCTTGGATGTTTTACCCTTTTAGTGCTTTCATAAATCAATCATGGTCAATAAAATTTGGCTTTTTTAACACAAAAAAATATTGGAAAAAACTTTTTCATGTCAAAGTGAAAACAGATTTCTACAAAGTAATGTCAATGAAATAAAAATATATAAAGAAATATCATTGTTTGCATAATAATTCACCCCCTTTTTAATTAAATTGTCTAATTCAATAGAGGTCCATCAAATTGTTGCCAATAGTCTCAAAATTCGTGAAATGAAGATCACCTGAGTGGTGTGGGTGTGTTTCAAGTGATTGAGGTATAAATCACCTGTGTCTGAAGGGTCCAGACTGTTGGATCAGTATTCCTGGCTACCATGAAGACAGAAGAACACTCCAAGCAATCCAGGGAAAGGGTTATTGAGAAGTGCAATTCAGGGGATGGATACAAAAAAGTTTCCAAGGCATTGAACATCCCCCTGAGTTCAGTGAAATCAATTATCAAGAAATGGAAGGAATATGGCACTTGTGTGAATCTACCTAGATCAGGCCGCCCTCGTAAACTGAGTGACCGTGGAAGTAGGAGACTGGTGAGAGAAGCAACCAAGACCCCTACGACTACTCTGAGGGAGTTACAAGCTTCAGCTGCTGAGATGGAAGAGACTGTGCATATAGCAACTGCTGCCCGGGTTCTTCACCGGTCAAAGCTTAATGGGAGAGTGGCAATGAGAAAGCCGATGTTGAGGAAAATTCATATTAGATCTCGACTACAGTTTACCAAAAAGCAAGTGGAAGACTCCATGGTCAAGTGGAAGAAGATTCTTTGGTCTGATGAGACCAAAATTGAGCTTTTTGGCCATCAGACAAGACGCTGTGTTTGGTAGAAACCAAACTCTGCACATCACCAAAAACACACCATCCCCACTGTGAGGCATGGTGGTGGTAGCAACATGCTGTGGGGATGTTTCTCAGCAGCCGGACCTGGAAGGCTTGTAAAGATAGAGGGCAGTATGAATGCTGCAAAATACACTGAAATCCTGGGGGACAATCTTATTCAGTCTGCAAGAGAACTACGGCTTGGGAGAAGATTTATTTTCCAGCAAGACAATAATCCAAAGCACACTGCAAAAGCTACACAGGAATGGTTAAAAAAGAACCAGGTAAATGTTCTGGAGTGGCTGAGTCAAAGCCCAGACCTCAATCATATAGAGAATTTGTGGCTGGACTTGAAAAGGGCTGTTCATGCCGATACCCGCGCAACCTGACAGAGCTTGAGCAGTTTTGCAAAGAAGAATGGAGCAAAATTGCTGTGGGCAGATGTACAAGACTGATTGAGACTTATCCACACAGACTCACTGCTGTGATTGCATCCAAAGGTGCATCTACCAAATACTGACTTGAAGGGGGTGAATAATTATGCAAACAATGACATTTCTTTATATATTTTTATTTCATTGACATTACTTTGTAGAAATCCATTTTCACTCTGACATTAAAAAGTTTTTCCAATAAATTTTTGTGTTAAAAAAGCCAAATTTTATTGTCCATGATTGATTTATGAAAGTACTAAAAGTGTAAAACATCCAAGGGGGTGAATACTTATGAGAGGCGCTGTACATAATGACATCATCTGCCTACAAAGATAATTTATAAGTGCCATGTCCAACTGTAATTCCACTTTATTAGGGTTTTCTCTGATGATTTCTGTCAGTGGTGCTATGCTTAATGCAAATGATAAGGATAAACAAAAGGCTTTAGACATATACCCATTTCCTCTTACTCTTGATATGGGTCCAGAATAAAGCACTCCTGTCCACTTTATGAAATCAGAATGAAATCCCATTTAGTTGAGGGTATGTTCTAGATAAAGCCAGTCCACTCTATCCAACGCATTCTCCGCAACTAAGTAGCATTGATGTCTGTTACCTTTGTTTTGCAATTGAAATTATATTTAGGGTTCTTCTAATGTTATTTATTCCCTGTCTCCCAGGTATGAAACCAGTTTGGTCAGGTTTAATTATTTTATTAATACATCTCTGTATCCATTTTGCCTATATGGTAGTTTAAATTTGAACATTATTGAAAAGTAAACTTATTGGTCTGTAGGAGGCACAACTTGTGGGATCTTTTCCTTCTTTTGGAATCTCAGTAATTATTGCTTCAGACCATGTTTTTGGTGGATCTTTTAAGTTCAAGGCATAATTTAATACTCTTTGCAGAAGGGGTGTAACTTCATCTTTAAAATATTTGTAGAAATCCCCTGGAAACCCATCCACTCCCGGGGTTTTATTATTCTTCAAATTCTTTATGGCTTCCTCAATTTTTCTTTTTTGTAATTGGGTCCTGCATTACTTTGGACTCTTTTTCTGTTAATTTAGGTCAATCAGTTTTCTCTAAAAGTGTTTTAATTTTTTTTTGTTTTTATCTCTTATCCCTGTTGTGACATAAATGCAGAAAAAGCAGCAGCTATGTCTTTTTCATGACACCTCAAATTTTTAAAAGAGAGGTCCCACATTTTTGAGACAGTTGGATTTGCTTAAACTTTGTGTAGCTGAGATGCCAGTAGTCTGCTAGCTCTGTTACCAGATTCATCGTAATTTTGGTTGGCAAATCATAATGCCCCTTCTACTTTATTTGTCAACAGGTCATTTAACGTTTGTCTGTGTTGATTTAGAGATTTTAATGTATCATCACTATTCATCCTTCTGTGCTCCAGTTCTAATTTCTTTATAAGTTCTTCTAGTCTTCCTTGTTCTTTGATTTGTTCTTTATTTAGTTTGGAAGAGATCGCAATCATTTTACCCCTAAGTACTGCTTTTGCAGTTTCCCATAAGGTTGACACAGAGACATCTCCGTTATCATTATGTTTTAGGAATTCATTCCATTCTTGTTTGATATTTTGAACTACTGTGCTGTTATTAAGGAGAGAGACATTCATTCTCCAGAGTTTGGGTTGTTTGTCATTTTCTAAGTCAAACAACATTACCACTGATCAGTGGTCTGATACTGTTATAGGTTCGATATGACATTCTTTGACCCTATAAGCTACATTTTTTGGTACAAAGAGGAGATCAATTCTAGAGAAGCTCTGATGTACTTTGGAGAAAAAAGTATAATCTCTTTCTCTGGGGTGCTTATGGCACCAAATATCCACCAAACCTAACTCCTCTATCATATTGCATATTCTTTTTGTGTTTTGTAATTTTGGTTCTTGATCAAGAAGGCCTTTATCCAACTTGTGGTTCATTACACAGTTGTTATAATAAACCCTCTGCATTAGCACCCAAAAGAGTAGAACTTTCTCTGAAAAAGCCAGCATCATCTTCATTTGGAGTGTACAGGTTTAAAAGTGTTGTTTTTGTGCCTCTCGATGAACCCACCACCATGACATAAAGCCCATTTTTATCTTCAATTACTTTCTCTGATGTAAAGCTTAGTGATTTGTGGCATAAAATTGCTACACCTTTTTTCTTTATGTTATCACAGGATGCACTGTAAACCTGCCCCACTCATTCCCGTCTTAATTTCTTGTGTTCATTTACATTTAAATGGGTCTTCTGTAAGAAAGCTATTGAGCATTGTAGTCCTTTTAACTGATTCAAAATTTTCTTCCTCTTAATAGAATGGTTAAGACCATTAATATTATGGGCCCTTATTTTGTGGCGCAGCGCAGGGGGCGCAGAGCAGGCGCACCCCACGCAGTGTTAATTTTGTCTGGCATACCCCTGTGCGCTGCCAGTTTGACAATTTTGTAGACTGTCTGTGCAGAGATGGGTGTGAAGGCGCGCCGGGGGAGGTGACGGCGCATCAGGGGGAGGTGTCGACAGATTCAAGTGGCGCAGTGACAATTTCGTGCCAAAAAACTGTGCAGAAGGTGCGCTGAAAGCTCGCCAGCTCCAACCTGGTCTATTCTCGGCTCAGGGCGGAGTGCACCCTTTGCATCTGTAATTTGGTGACAGGCGCACATGTTCGCACATGTCAACAAGCCTCAGAGGCAGGTTTCCAGAGTGCCAGGCACATTTTAATGCAATTAACAATCACAGCAATCGCTATGTAATGTAACCATCTGAACCATCATATTTGTATCTATATTAACTGTCCCGTCACATCTGATGTCGGATTAAAGCCGTCTCTCATAATTGAAACTTAACCTGACGGCAGCTGGAAGTTTGATGCACACCTTACAAGTCAACAATAAACACCCTTAACATCCGACACTGAGTATGTATGACTTCTCTCATTTCATTAAATTCAAAGAAAAGAGGGAGAAAAAAGACAAGAAAAAAGAGACAAAATAAATGTTTGTCACTCAGGATTTACCTGTTCTTTCCCATATTCCTCTAATTTAATCTTTATTTTTAATGTGATCTAAAAAGATGGAGTACATTATTGTAAGGAGGATGAGGCAGAGACACCGGGACAGCATACAGTATATCACCAAAGGCTCTGCTATTTGGCGATGACAAACCAGGAGTGCAGGTGGATCACAAGCTTGAATGGATAAGCCAGCAGCTGTCTAACTGTCTCTTAATTTTTTACCACTATGACAAAGGAACAGATTACATCTGTCCCGGGAGCTGGCCCACACGGTGACGCGCTTCGTGGCCTCTGATGCGCGCCCCACTGTCCACTCTCCTGCTGAAGTGACAGCAGCTCTGACAGTCTCCGCTGAAAGGATTATTCAGACCAATCAGACGCTGCGCCTCGGCTGCAGTGCAATAAAAGGCAAGGAGAGACTGTCATTTGATCGGTGAAGACAGCACTCGGCTGTGTTAAACTCACACCTTTTCTCCTCCTTCTTTGGCATTTGCGTGAGGGGCAGGGACGGAAGCGTGGATGCGCTCCTCTGCGCCTTGAGTGTCGCCTCTCTTGGCACTGCAGGAAACTTGCAAAGTGCGCTGGTCACACCCTGTCCGCACGGCAAAGGCCGGTGCAGGGCAGGTGCGCCTGCGCCTGGTGTACGAAATTAGAGCCCTATAACTGATACAATTCAATGTGCTCATGTCTTTTGGTTTAATTGAGCAATAATCATATTATTTTTAATAACATTTAAAGATATCTGTTCTCTCTCTTTTTTTCCCTTTCCTGTTCTGTCATTTGTAAATGAGGTCTAAATAAAAGTCTTGGTGATAACAATGTAGAGCTGCCTACCAAAAGAGTTTGAATACAAAAAACTTATGAACAATGAACTCTATCCAGTGGGATACCCCTGAAATAAACTGACCACAACCTTTTTTTTCCAAATATGGTTAAATCAGAGGTTCTCCATTCCCGGTCTTCAGTGGGCAGAGAGCCGTGGCTCTCTGGATGTAAAGCACCAAGTGATGGTTCCTTGGGTAACCCCAGGGTAAAGTTCACATCACCTTGTTGGCAGAGTATTCTGAAGTGTTAACATGGCCCTTGTTCATTCTCCTCCCTGTAGGGACCCATGCACTCATTTAAATACAACCAAGTTATGTCCATAACCTAACTTAATCGTATGGTCTTCATTTAAGACAACAAATGAATGCCTCTCACTTTCACTGTTCATATATGGATTTAGACTGACTGTCTTAGGATTACTGATGGTCCATCTGATCAATTTCTTCTACCTCCCCATAGATGGTGGCTCAAATTCCTGCTGTCTCTTGTGGTTGATTCCTTCTCCTGCCCCTCTGTGTCATCCAACCATCCTGCAACAGTTCTTTTTCCAGCATGTCTTTTTCATCTGTCACTATATCCACACCAAGTTTTTTCAGCATTGCTTGTGCATCCAGGAGTGAAGGGAAAACTTTAACACCCAGGTCTAAAAGAGCTTGAGTTTAGCTGGGTACGGTGACTGGGCTTTAACGTTCTTTTCTTTAAGCTTTTTTATTACCTCTCTCACTTTCTTTCTTTTCTTCTGAACATCAGATGAGTAATCTTGGTCAACATACACTTTGTGTCTCTGGTATTGAAGGTCTCGTTGTTTCCAAGCCTGTTGTAGTACTGCCTGTTTCACTCTGAAGTCGTGGAACTGTGCAATAATGGCTCTCGGTGGAGCAGCTGCATCCGGCTTCGGTGCTAGCGCTCTGTGTGCTCTTTCAAGTTTAATAACCACATCATCCTGCAACTCTAATGAGTTATTAAGAACGTCAGTGAGAAACAATATCATATAATTATCTTTGGCCCCTTCAGACACGGCATACAGCCTAATGTTATTACGGCGGAGCCTGTTCTCCATATCATCACATTTTGCTGCTAGGTTAGCTTCCCTCTTTAGCAGGTAGCCCAGCACCCTCTCATGTTGCCTGCTTCTGTCCTCCGTAGCATTCACTCGGCTCTCTGCTTCACTCACTCTTTTGTCAAGGCCCTCCATCTGCTGTTTAATCTCACCCACAGACGATTCCAGCCTGTTGAGTGAGGTTTTTGGGTCTTGGAAAGAAGCTCCATTCTCCTGTCAGAGTTTTCTAAGCTCCGCTAGTATCTCTGACTCACCGTTAGCTCTGCTATTATCTTTCAATGGCATAGCTTGGACTAGCATTAGCTGCTTCGGGCCTGGTTTTGTATCATCATGTCTTGTTGATTTCAGGTCTTTTTTATTTGATTTCTTACTTGAACTCATCGTACTGGAATTTTTCTAGTTCTGTCTGGTATTCATTTGTTGATTTTATGTCTATAAAATGCTACATAATCACAGGTCTGACGGAGCCGAGCATTCACGCGTCTGTCTCTGTCATGACGTCACTGGAAGTTCCCTTAAACTTCATTCTGACCAACATTGTCATGTGGTCCAGAAGAGTTAATACCCATCTCTCCTCCACATTGGTTGTAGTCATCACAGTAAGGCTGCCCATGTAACCTCTTATTGTGGGTTGTCAGATGCCTGACCCCATTTTCGGACCCCAGGCTATTTTTCCTCCAGCCAGACAATAGTCAAGTTGCATTTGCCGGCTCTGGCTTCTTGGATCATCTGACTGAGGACACTCATATGTTCCAGGCATTCTAAGAAGCACAGGATTTCACCTTTCTGGATTGCAGTGTTGATGTATCCATTCTCTAACATGTATGAGGCTACCTCTTGGCCAGTGCAGAAAAGAATACTTTCTATGTTACACTTAGTGAGATTGATCTGAATTGATCAGTGGTTGAGGGGTTCTCTTCCTTCGGCACAAAGTATCCCTCTGCCTTTTTCCAGCATGGTGCCCTTACTCCTGACCCTCAGAAAAAGCTTCCAACACCTCCGATGGAGCATCATGCACTCCTTATATACCTTGTAGGGTATACCATCACCTTCTCTTGGAACTCCTTCCAAGATAGTTCATTAATGCTGAGCTCTTTCTCCAAGGGTCTTTGTGCTGACAATGCTTGGGTTGGCATCCAAGATCTGTTAACTGTAGCTGGGTCTCCCTCAAAAATGCCTCCACATCTTTTCTGAAACTGGCCAGCTTTCCAGATTCCACTTCTCCCAGCGGTGTCTTGGTGAAGCAGAATGGGTCTTTGGTGACCGATGATCTTTCAGAATTTCAGATTTTTTTTTAAATAGGACAATACGCTCTGAAGAACATTTATATGTAAAAGCATGGGAGTCGAGCGGCTAATTTCAAGTCCCATTAGGTGGTTGGTGTCAATCTGGCGCTACTCCTCCCTCAGAGACCATCTGGCTTGGTAAAAGGTTTGATCCTGATTGACTCGTACATCGTACAGCTTGAAGCCTCATGCCAGTCCTGTTTAGGTCCCACCTAGGCTCCTGCCATTAGGGCCAGTCCGAGCCGCTGCCCACCAGTCAGGGCCGGCAGTTCACCACCGCTACAGCCCACCTCATTCAGGGAAGGAGCTCCATGCCTCCAGGTGAGCATCAGCCTACAACTCTGGTGATAGGGGACTCTTTTATTTGGAATATCCAATCCAACGCAGCAATACCTTGGTGATGTCGCCATTCCGTGACATCACCACCAAGGCCACCGAACTCCTTGCAGCCAGAGCAGCCATCACAACAGTCATCATCCACGCAGATATAAATGACATCTGCAGACAGCAGTTCAAGCTCCTGAAGCACGACTTTGTCCCCCTAATCACAACACTTCAGAGATCCGTGAAGGACATTTGTTTGCACAGGTAGGTGTTTGCACCTGCTGGGCTCTAGGCCTGCTGCACTTCCACTGGTGCCCATACACTGTCACAACACTTCAGAGGTCCTTGAAGGACATAAGCATATCCTGCCCAATTCCCACCTGAGGTCATGACTGTGGGAGTTTCAGCCAGCTACTCGCACTGATTTGAAAAAATGCTTCATTGCTCAAGGCTTCAATGATACAATGCTCGAGTAGGTCATCTAGTGGTCAATAAAATGAAGTGCAATTGAACTGATGTTGAAGTCATTGTTTCAGGAGTCATTTGGTGAGTCGTTTTTGTACTAGAAGTTCACAGTAGGTCCTAAGTCTACATTAGTCATACTACACCCTAAAACAAATCTAAATATCACATAGCTTAAAAGATTTTGATGATGATTTTGAAGCCAGATGTCTAAAATTATTTTTTAATTACATTTATAAATAATTTGTCATAATTAGACAAGAATCGAACCCACAAATGACAGTCATGAGTTCACTAAAGTAGGCAGTTCCCTTGAGAGGGCGCTGGTTCGATACACTCAACTGTTTCATAAGTCACTCAACTGTTTCGGACGTCACTTATCATGTGACCGATACACGCTCCGGCACAGTGCTTCGATACGTTTGTTTCATGAGCTACGGTGCATGTGTCGGAGCCTCGGGTGTCAGCGGACCATCACTAACTACTGATGTCCTGGGTCCTAGTACCGCTCATACTGGTTCCCCATTCAGAACAATAACTGTTAATGAGGAGCCAGGATCCATGCATCATCATCAGTGCCAAAATAAATATCAACACCAGCAAAATTTGAACATTACCCTAAACAACCATTCTGCAGTCTCTGCCTCTCATCCTCTCACACCACCCAGCACCATCTTCCTCCACCCATGGACCCCCTATTTCTATTCCAGTGATCACCAACACCAGACATTACACAGTAAAACTGGACCCACTTATAGCAACCTTGAATACATAAAAATACATCGACTTTTTAATTTAATGACCTGATTTTAAATAACAATATTGATTTTATGCCTAACTGAGTCATGGCTTGGATCAGCTCGTCCAGTTGCTCTCGATGAATCGTCTCCACCTGGTTTAATTATTCATATTGGTGGACCCCCACCCCGTCTAAATGGTGGACGGGACGGGGGGACTGCAACGATTATTTTAGCTACACATGGTATTAAAGAGGTTTTATTTCGTGGCTCCCCTGAGCCACCACCTTATCGTGGTGGGAGGTTTTGCGTGCCCAATGACTCCAGGAGCTATGTTGTTGGGGGCTTAATGCCCCTGGTAGGGTCACCCAAGGCAAACAGGTCCTGGGGGAGAGGCCAGACAAAGCGTGGCTCAAAAGACCACTATGAAGAGGAAGAAAATTGACTCCAAGTTTCCCTTTCCCGGAAGTGGGTCACCAGGCCCACCCCCTGGAGCAAGGCCTGGGGGTGGGGCTCTCAGGCGAGTGCCTGGTGGCCGGGCCTGTGCCCATGGGGCAGCCCGAAGGAGAGATGTGGGACCCCCTAGCATAGACCCACCACCTGTGAGAGGGGCCGTAGCAGTCGGGTACCTTTTAAGCTGAATGGCGGGGACCCTGGCAGTCCGATCCTTGGCTGCGGTGTCTAGCTCTAGGGACGTGGAACGTCACCTCTCTATCAGGGAAGGAGCTGAAGCTTGGAGGAAAAAGTAAGTATACCCTTTGTAATTTTGAACATTTCTGCCTAAATTGGTTATAAAATGTGGTCTGATCTTAACTCAAATCACAAGAATGAGTAAACGGTGTCTGCTTAAACTAATACCACCCAAACAATTTCATGTTATCGTATTTTTATTGGCCATAAGATGTAAACATTCACAAGACAGGGAGGAATAAGTAAGTACATCCCCCTGGCTAAGGATCCTCCAAGAGCTAGTAAGTCAAATTTATGAGTCAGGTGTGAGCCAAGCTGAAGTTCAATTACTGAGGTGTGGCTTAAAGCTGCCCTGCCCACTGGAAAACACACACCAGTTAAGAGTTGTCTCTTGATGAGGGGCACTGTCTGATGTGCACCATGCCTCGCTCAAAAGAACTCTCTGAAGACCTAAGATCAAGAATTGTTGATTTGTGTAAAGCGGAAAAAGGGTACAAAACCATCTCTAAAAGTCTTGATGTTCACAAATCCACGGTGAGAAAAATTGTCTACAAATGGAGACAGTTCAGCACTGTTGCTTCTCTTCCAAGGAGTGGTCGCCCTGTAAAGATGACTCCAATGGCACAGCGCAGGATCCTCAATGAGGTAAAAAAGAACCCCAGAGTGTCAGCGAAAGACTTACAGAAATCACTGGAACATGCCAACATCTCTGTTGACACATCTACAATAAGTAAAACATGAAACAAAATGGGTTTCATGGGAGAACACCACGCAGGAAGCCGTTGCTGTCTAACAAGAACATTGCTGCACGTTTGAAGTTTGCAAAAAAAGCATTTAGATGCTTTACAACGCAACTGGGAAAATATTCTGTGGAGTGATGAAACCAAAGTTGAATTGTTTGGTGGGAATACACAACGTCATGTGTGGAGGAAAAATGGAACAGCACACCATCATCAAAACCTTATTCCCACTTTTAAGTATGGTGTGGGGAGCATCATGGTGTGGGTCTGCTTTGCTGCCTCAGGGCCTGGACAGCTCGCCATCATCAATAGAAAAACGAACTCACAAGTTTACCAAGATATTTTGCAGAAAAACCTGAGACAATCTGTCAAACAGTTGAAGCTCAAAAGAGGATGGATGCTGCAACAGGACTACGACCCAAAGCACAGAAGCAAATCAACTTTAGAATGGTTTCAAAAGGATAAAATAAATGTTCTGGAGTGGCCCAGTCAAAGTCCTGACCTAAACCCAATTGAGATGCTGTGGCATGACCTCAAGAAAGCTGTTCACACCAGACATCCCAAGAATCTTGAAGAACTGCAGCAGTTTTGTGAAGAGGAATGGTGCAAGCTTCATCCTGATCGTTGTGCGCACCTAATCTGCAGCTACAGGAAACGTCTAGTTGAAGTTATTGCTGCCAAAGGAGTGTCAACCAGCTATTGAATCTAAGGGTGTACTTACTTATTCCCCCCTGTCTTGTGAATGTTTACATCTTATGGCCAATAAAAATAAGATAACATGTATGTATTTGGACGCCTCCCTGGTGAAGTGTTCTGGGCATGGTCGGCGTCTCCGGGGTAGAATCAGGACACACTGGAGAGACAGTCTCTCTGCTGGCCTGGGAGCGCCTCAGGATCCCCCGGGAAGAGCTGGACGAGGTGGCCAGGGAGAGGGAAGTCTGGGCTTCCCTGCGTAGGCTGCTGCCTCCGCAACCCGACCACGGATAAGCGGGAGAAAACGGTACGGTAATGGGTGATTTTAGTTCTTTTGAGTATCATCATTTTGTTTTTAGCAGTTCTCCAATAATTTTGTTTTACTGTCTACAGGCCACCCAAAAAATGTTCTTCTTTTATCTGTGAATTCTCAGAATTGTCATCAATCATCCATGCAAAGTACAACAGAATCATTATTTTAGGGGATTTTAATATTCTCATATTTCACAATCAGTCAGATTCTGTAGCTGTGAATTTTTAATACTGATTAGCTGTGAATTTAAACCAGTGTACTTTAGTGTACTTGTTAATTAGCTATATGTTGTTATTTACAGTTTAGACAAGCCACTGTGTTAGCTCTGTTTACTTTTTACTTGCCGTTATATGGCGCCAACTGCTGTTTCAGCTATGGAAGTGCATATTCATGTTCTGTGCAGTGTATAGTTGGACCTAACTCATGAGGCTTAAGCTGCTACCATGAATTTAAGCTACTATGCGGTGTTAATATGCTATTTGCCATTTAGCAGCAAACTCTTTGGCTTTATGTGTATATGAGCTCACTAACTACTAACCAATAATGTGTCTGTTTACCACACATCAAGCTTTGTTTTGTTTTTCTTTTTGCTAGATTTACTCTACATAGCCTTGGTTACTTAAGGATCATAATAACACCATGTTCTGTGAGGTGTTCAGATGGGGGGGGGATAATGAATATTTATTTAATCTGGTTCTATTTTGTGTTTTTGTTTGTTGGCTCTTGAGGAAAAATGTGGTTGTCTGTCTGATACAGTTGATGTCAATCTTAGTTCCTCATCTTAAAATGTATGGCTTTGGGTAATGGTGGTCTGACTTTAGGTGCTACAGGCACCCCTGTCACATTTGCTAGCTTGAATGTTCCAGGTTTGGGCAAGCCCACAAAAATTAGTAAAGTTCTATCCCACCTTCATACTTTAGGTGTACAAATTGCATTTATTCAAGAATCTCATCTGACTTTATCTGGACATAAAAAATAAACAGAAGTTGGGTTTCCCAGTCCTTTCATTCAGTATTTAACAGTAAAGAATGTGGAGTTGCCATTCTTATCCATCGCTCTATCCATTCATATCTTCAGACATAATAGCTTATTCGAAATGGGCGCTAAGTTATTGTGAATGGCGCCCTGTTCAACACTCCTTTAATTCTTGCCAATATTTATGCCCCAAACTATAATGATTCACAATTTTTTGTTAATTTTTTTTCCACTCTACCAACTGTCAATCCACATCATCTGATTATAGGTGGTGATTTGAATTGCTGTTTACACAATTTAGACTCTACCTCAAATAGGTCGTCTGCGAATTATAAGGCAGAAGTAATCAACACTTTTTTAAGGGATTATGGCATTTCAGATATTTGGTGAACTCTTAACACCAACACCCATGTTTATTCATTTTCCTCTCCAGTATACCACACTTTCTCGCACATTGACTATTTCCTTGTTGACAACAAGCTTTTACCAACCATTCAAAGCTGCAACTACAATGCAAGGGTTGTATCTGACCACTCACCTCTCTTATTAGTTATGAAGTTTGAAAGTTCTTCCTCCTGTCTTCCTTGGAGAATGAATAATTGTTTTCTTTCAGATATCAACCATAATGAGTTTATATCTAAGTAAATAGACTTCTTCATTGAAACAAATACTACATCAGATATAAATCATAGTGTCTTACGGGAAACTTTTAAGGCCTACATGAGTGGGCAGCTAATCTCGCCAGTATCATTTGAAAAGCGACAGCGTAATTCTAAACTCACTAATCTTAGCAATCCCATCCAACAGATAGAGCATGAATATGCTTGTTCTCAATCTCCTCATCTGTATAAAGAGATGCTACTCCTTAAATCTGAGTTTGACAATCTTTCTATAACTGAGGCAGAAGAGATGATTATTAAGTTCAGACATATCTTTTATGAGTATGGTGAAAAACCAAGTACACTCTTAGCTCATCAGCTCAGACAGAGGTCTGCCACTCAACTTATTTCTGAAATTTACACTGGCAGTCATGGCCCTTCTGAAATTAATAGTGCTTTTCAAAATTTTTATTCATCTTTCTGTACTTCTGAACAAAACCCCACTCTCACAGATTTACATCAATTTTTTGATTCTTTTCCCATCCCTACTGTAGATTCAGACACAGCTAAGGCCCTGCAGAGCCCAATTACTGAGAAAGACATAAATGATGCTATCACAGCCATACAAAGTGGAAAGAGTCCTGGCCCTGGTGGTTTCTCTGTGGAATTTTTTAAGAGATTTTTTATGAAAATTTTACCGCTCCTTCTTAATATGTATAATGATTCATTTCAATCAGGCCTTTTACCCAGCATGTTACGCCAGGCCAAAATTTCTCTTCTCTTCAAAAAGAATAAAGATTCTCATTGCTGCAGTTCGTACCGCCCAATTCTTTGCTGAATGTTGATATGAAATTCTTGCAAAACGCCTTGATAAAATTTGACACAAAATTGTATCTGCAGATCAGACAGGTTTTATTAAAAACAGACTTTCTTTCTTTAATGTGCGACGATTATTTAATATAATCTATAACATACCAAACCAGGATACTACTGAGCTGTTAATCTCTCTAGATGCTGTGAAGGCTTTTGACACGTTGAACGTTTCAACTTTGGTAAAACATTTAGGTCTTGGATTAAGCAATTATACAATTCCCCATCTGCCTCAGTTCACACAAATAACAACTATTCTCCTAAAGTGAACCATTCTCCTAATTAAATCTGGCCGTCAGCTCTTGTTTGCCTCCCTTCCATTCAAAGTTATAGATGCATTTGTGTATCTTGGAGTTTGTGTCACTGATAAATTCTGCAAGTAGTTTTCAAGTAATTTTCGCCCCTATATTTCTCAAACAGAGATTAACCTCAAACGCTGGACCTCTCTACCACTCTCAGTTACTGGCCACATTAGCTCAGTTCAAATGAACATCCTCCCAAAATTCACATATTTATTTAAATGTGTTCCTTTATTCATTCCCAAATCATTTTTTCATAGACTTGATGCTATGATCTCTTCATTCATCTGGGGTGGTAAACCTCCACATATTCCAAAAAACAACTCCCAAAAAACGCCTCTCAAAAAGCCTTGGTGGAATGGCTGCACTAAACTTTCTAGATTACTACTAGGCATCCAACATACACACACTGGCTCTATGAAGACCCTGGCGCTGATGCCCCTTCATGGTACATCTAAGAATCTCTGTCATGTTGACCCTCCTCTCTGCCAGTCTTAGTTTATTCCTCTATCTCTACATCCCTGACTGAATTCACCAAAAACAAAGTGGTGAAATCAAGTCTGAGAACCTGGTCACAGTTATACCGTAATTTGGCTGGCTGGATTTTTCTTTCAACTCACCCATTAATCTTAACCCTGCCTTTATGCCTTCTCTAATGGACAACACTTTTACTCATTGGCTTGGTATTAAAACTTGATATTAAAAGTTATCATTTGTTCTCAGATAGCACTCTTTCCTCATTTTTATCCTTCCTCATCATTCCATTTTAAAGTCCTGCGCCACTCAGCTTATGCCGTTTTCCACAGAAAGTACTCAAAGAGATGGGGAAGACGTGGCGGCGTTCTCGTGAGAATCAGGACTTACCTGCGCTCCAGCCCTGTGGAGCATTGAGGCCTCCCTAGAGGCTCTTCGCCAAATATTCTGGGAGAGGTCGGGAAGTGCTGGATCCTACCCATCATTCCTGGTTGTCTCTCGTGGAGCCAACTTTACCGATCATCGGGAGCTCCTCTTCCCAGGCGGTCTTGAACTCGCAGAGGTGGCGTGAACCATGATAAACTACGCCTGCTCGATTGGTTCCAGTGGATGGGAACAGAGGAGCTTACTCTGTGCCTGCAGCACAGCATTCATTCAGCATTCTCTGAGCTTCTTCCTCCTGACTGCTCCTTCTTCAGCTCCCCCAGGACTACCAGTAATGGTGGAGGGCTAGCATCTGTTTTTAAATCTGCCTTCCACTGCCGACAATCTCAGTTCGACAGCTTCTCTAGCTTCAAGCTGCAGCTCTTTGAAGTGTGCTTAAAACTTCCCGTGCTGTGTGCACCGATCTACCGTCCACCAAAGTTCAATTCAGAGTTTATTCAGGAATTCGCAGACTTTGCGGCGGGGATAATTTTAAACTTTGATCATCGTGAATCTAGACCCCTGGCCAGAGACTTTCTGGATCTTACTGATGCTTTTAATTTCATCCAGTCGCTCACTGGTGCAACGCATGAAAAGGGACACACATTGGACATCGTATTATCATATGGATTAAAGGTCTCTATAAGTGAGATATGCAAGACACGTATATCGGACCATCTGCCGGTGTTATTTACTGTGACGCTGCCTTGTTCTATGGCTGTTGTGCGTGCACCTTTTCACCGGCGCGTACTTAACCCTTTAACTGCGTCACAGTTCTGCCCTGCTTTTAATGACTCTCTGCCACCTACACTGGACCTTAATGTCGAGGAGTGATCTGACCTTTTCAGCTTTTCTTGCACCGAGATCCTGGAATTGATTGCTCCCTTCAAGACAAGAAGCCTAAAATGGTTGAGTGAACCCTGGCTTAATGATGCTACTCGTGCTCGTCGACGCGAATGTAGATGCGCTGAGCGAAAATGGAAAAAAGACAAACTCCATGTCTCCCTTGGTATTTTAAGAGACAGCTTATCTGAATACCAGAGAGCTGTAAAGTCTGCAAAGACACATTTTATTGCTAATGTTGAGCCCAACAACACAGACCCCATGTACTTTTTTACACATTTAATCATCTCATAAAGAGTTTCTAGCTTTTTTTTATCACCAAAATCCACACCATTAGGTCTTCACTTACTCCCTCCACCTCATATCCTGCCATCTCACCTGTGTGTCCAGCTGTTTTCGAGCAGTTTGAGCCTGTGACGCTGGCTGAATTCTCTATGGTGATCCAACTTTTAAGACCTTCACATTATCCCCTTGACAGCATTCCTTCAAGACTACTTAAAGACGTTTTTAACACTGTAGGACCATATATAGTGAATCTGGTAAATACCTCACATCTGGTTGTGTACCGACTGCTTTTAAACATGCTGTTGTGCAACCCAGCTTATGCCTAAGTCACACATTCCCGTTTCTCATTGCGACTGTGCACGATTGAGGAGGCTGGTGTGATCGCTATGATACGGGATGAAATGACTGTCTCACCCCTGGACACACCCCGTAAATACACCGTCAGTGGCGCTGCTACAGCGCTACAGGGGGCGTTTGTCCTGCTCCAGTTAGGTTAAGACAGCGATATGAGGAGGATTCCATCCCGCTGACAGGACGTCAGCTCCGCTCGAGCTCAGTTCGCGTGACGTAAGCCCCGACTGAGCCCCGTCGCTTGCGCCGTCTTGAACGGGACACAGTCGGGGCTCATACGGATACATCCTTGTCAGTCGTCCTCATAAAGCTTTCAGGATTGGGCCATGATTGAGTCACGTTCAGCCCGACTGAGCTCCGTACATGCCACGCTAATACCGCTCGCCCTAGGTCTGCATTAGGCTTCCATCCCGCTATACTGAGAGCGCCGATTCTCCACGACAGTTTTGAACAGTTCAAAACTGTCGGGACCCTTCCACGTTCCCTGCCGTTCATCCACCACTATACAACGCTGATCCAGACCAAGTAGCGCATGCGCCACGACCAAAGCACGTTTTATCAGGATTATGACAATCGTGCACAATCGCCATGAGAAACGGGAGTGTGTGACTGGGTCTTTAGATCCTACTATTCTCTCAAACTTTAGGCCAATTTCCAAGCTTCCTTTTCTGTCTAAGGTTCTAGAGAGAGTAGTCCTTAACCAGCTCCAGTCATACCTAGAATTGAATGACATTTATGAAAAATTTCAATCTGGGTTTAAACCCCTCCACAGCACTGAAACAACACTTTTAAGAGTTCTCAATGATCTTTTCTTAACTATTGATGCAGGGAACCCTGTTGTGTTGTTGCTTTTAGACCTGACTGCTGCATTCGACACAGTCGATCACCAGATTCTTTTATCATGGCTTGAACTATGTGTCGTTATTAAAGGTAATGTCCTGATATGGTTCCAATCCTACTTGTCTGAGAGAACTTTCTCTGTTCACCTTGGCCAACACTCTTCGTCAGAGGCCCCTCTAGTCTGTGGGGTCCCTCAAGGCTCTATTTTAGGGCCTGTACTGTTTTCTTTATGAGTCAATATCACCATAAGGTGCCCTTGAGACTTCAGAATTTCACCACAAAAAATCTGAGATTTTCCATTTAACTTCACATTTATTGTATTAAGTAGATGTTATGCTGTTAGAAATGCATGTTTGTCAAGCTCCCACACTTTTTATAAATTAACTGCAAGCAGGCAATGTACACGCAAACGGCAAAATATGTCAACCCTGTCATGGACAATTTCAAAATAGAATAAATACATTGTAATTACATTGTGATTATAAAATGTATATTTTCAGAAAGCTATTTGGTCCCTTTCTCAAAATTTATTTTAGTTAATGGGAAAAGTATTTGGATATTAATGAAATTAGGGCAAACTATTTGTTTCTGTATAAAATCAGCGAGAATTGCACTTTCTTTTCTAAATAAAATCTAACAACAATGATATCTGGTCAAACTTTCAAACAATACTATTAGGCCCTCACTTGTTCATAAAGGAATCACACAAAGAGTTTGCTTACTTTTGAAAATATTTTGTTTATTTTCATAGAACATGACAATTACAGGGTGGACAGTAACACGACAGGGTGGACCTTGGGCATGACAGGTTGGACACATTGTGAAAGGTCATTGAATGGCCTCATAAATGCAATGGATCAAAAAGAAATTATGTTAAAAAAATGCCAGAGGTCCTTTTCCCATGTAGGGGGGAATTACCAGGTGAATAGAATGGTTTTGATCCCCTCTACCTACACCCATCAGAACACCAAAAATGTGCCATTAATGTGGCATTCTAGAGTTAAACTCTGTACATCATTCTGCACAGTGAGAATGAGAAGAAAAATGCTTTTTAAGTGGAGAACAATTGATTTGGAAAACAAAATATCACTGAACATCATTGAGACACATCTCTAAACAGTCTCCCTTTCTGCAGAGGTATGGCTCAATTCTGCAGTTGCTGTTCCACATACTTCCATGCAGACGCTTCAATTCGTACAGAGCGCTTGTTCAGAGCCTGTGGTTCTGGTATTAGGCAAAGTACCTGCCAGTCATGGTACCAACAGATGTCATCACGGAGACTTGGCCAATGGAACTTGTTTATGCCATGGCGGTGCATACACTTGACTTTCACACTGTGCCCTTCAGCATCTATGATGACACCTGGGTATGCTTCACTGTCGTAATTAACAACGCACCACTCTCCAATGTGCTTTATCTCAATCATTTCTGGTCTCCTGGGATTATCTGGTGTCTTTCCACATGCTGGGGACTTGTTGGATGAAACAGGAACATTGGCTAGAGTGACCTCTTGAAGGTTAAAGCAGAGACAGTCCAAAACACCTTCCTCCCTTTTACACAGACATGAAATGTCTCTGTATTTCATTTGGTCTCAGACTGATAGCTTGGTGGATTCTCATAGTACCTTTTATGGCAGCTATTGCAGGTACCTCAATCTTGGATTCAATATCCTTCTCTGGGACATAGAACAGCTCGACAGATGTGTCCAGGCTTTTCAGCTTGTCATACAAGCTCTGGGCATCAGGAATGTCTTCTCCATGGGCTACAATCCGATCTGCTGACCTCTTGAGGGCCCCACCCACACCATCTGGTGCCCCCTTACCATGACTAGCCTCAAAGAAATTCCACGTTATTTCTTTGAAGCCATACTTGAAGGGTTCTGTTGAGAGGTAGAAGAAATTTCCCTTTTAGCCGATACTGCGTTGCAGGCCCATCACTGAAAAAATGAAGTATGCTGACTTGTGGGTGTCGTTCTCTAACTACCTTCAGAACTGGATCGAGGTGGGCCCAGATGGCCACAGGGTCGTGTCTTCTGGAGGGTGATATGGAGCAGAAGGTTTGTGGCGCTTGTTCACCAGTGGTGTAGAGCACTCCAGTGTGCAGACTGGCCTGCTTGTGTGAACCTCCAAAATGCACAGATTGTATTTCTTCGCTGTACCTGCATGAGTAATTTTCGCTAAAATCTACATGCAAGAGAGACTCATTGTGCTTCAGGCTGCTCCTGAGCTCCCTGTAGGCATCAGACTGCCATTTTATGTTGAAAACATGGCGCCTAAAATGGAGAAGCCTCTCCTGGAAATCTGAGTTAAGGTCATGCTCTGTTGTTTATATCTCCCTTTTCACTGTGATTGCTGACACCTTCTCATCCTTTGTGACCTTCTCTGTCATCCACTGAGATAGACGGATGATCTCTTCCCCAGGAGTTTTCAACATTGGGTGACAAGTAAGGAAGCATTCACTGCAATCACCATAAGCACAGACCTTGGCTTTTGGGTCGCACATGGTTGCTACAGACATTTCCTCAATATTTCTTGAGGATAGTAACCCTTGGCTCTGCAAGGCATTGGCAATGAGTTGCAAGTTCTCATGTTTTTTGCAGAGACATGTGTCACGGTCAGAAGAAGTGGGGGTTACCACCCAAAAGGGTCTGAGACGGCAAAAGGAGGTGTATGACAAGTGGCCAAGATGCTCAGAGACAAACCTCCTATGCAAGTTCTTCATTGTATCTGTGAGCAACCTCTTTTGCATCTTTTTCTTCAGCCGTGTGACTGTTTGTTTGTGGCCAGTCGTCATTCGACTAACATCATCTCGAAGAAAAAATGATGTAACCTTCTTCCTAATCTCATTTCGACTGATGCACTTCCTCCCATGATAGGTAAGATCCACAGGATACTTTGCTCTCTTCTTTGAGTAGCCAAAAGCAGTCTGGGCATGCTTTTGGAGCTTGTACTTCTTTACAATGTTTCCACTGACCACTTTTGCGATCAACTGCTTCTCTCTGTTTGTTTTTGCATGTTCATATTTTCTTCTAATATCCTCAATCAGGGATGTATGGAAAAGAAGAGCTCTTTTGATGGGTGAATTAACTTTTTACGTGCCAACAAAGCATTCACTTGTGCGTGGTGATTTGGATGCATTTTCTTTCTTGACCCTATGGTACCTCTTTTTATATTTCTCCGTTTTTCGCTTTCTCTTTTTCGAGCTGTGCCTCCAATATTTCAATCTGTTTTTCAGTTTCCTCTTTGATGTCCTTGAATGCTTTCCCTTGGCTGTTGTCTGAAACACAAAATATTTGTGAGTAAGACCGTAAGATGCTAGCAAGTTAGTTGTCAATATGTCATTTTATGGGGACATTTACAGCTGATAATCTTCCTTTAAATAATTTGAAACTTTCTAATAAGACTCATCAGCAAATCTTCCAATGATCTAACCTGGAGGGCCCTGGCTCACGCTGATTTTCAGGAGTTTCAACAACTGCAGGGGAGTTGGGTGGTGTCTCTGCCTGTAGCAAATCACTGGCCCTGTTTCTGGCTCTGGCTCGACTTTTTGCCTCTCTCCATTTCTTTCTTTTTGCCCTCTTCTCTCTCTCACTGAGCTCATTGATACTCTTCTTCTTTCCAGTCTCTCTGTCTGTTTTCCATTTGTCCCTTTCTTTCTCAAGATACTTTCTTCTTCTTTCTGGGTCAGCATCTCGACGTTCCCGATATCTCCTTGCTATCTCAGCTCCTTTTGATCTCATATCTTGAAAAAGACAATTCTGTTGTTGCTCTGATACATTTTTACTATGTATAGCATGTACTGTTATAAAATGTGTGTATTAGCTGTTATAATATGTATAACATTTTCAGGATTTGGCCTAAACTATGCAAATGTCCCTCCTGTCATGAACCATGTCCACCCTGTCATGGAAGCTTTGCTGACAGGGTGGACAATGACAGGGTGGACATTTTTGGCTAATGTTAGCATTTTATGAGCACATGGTGGACCTTCACTTAGCAACATGATTCAGTTAGCAAGCGAACGGTGTACTGTTTAACACAAATATTTTGAATTTCTGAAAAGTTTTTTTATTAATTGATATTTCACTATGACAGAGTGGACACATTAAGCTTGACAACATCTAACTACACACCTAATATGAAGAAAATTACGAAAAATAAGTGTAAATACTTACTCTGCAACTAGCCAATGCTTTAGTCTCCAGTGAAGAATGACAAAATGCTGGTAGTGATGTCACTGAAAACATCAGTGGGTTTCTTAAAGGGGCAGTTAGCCCAAAATGACAGGGTGGACAGCAATTTCAGGGACACATGCAAAATGTTCAATATTATTATAAAAATAGAATATAAATAAACAAAATGTCTTGTTTTATCAAATAACTTGCTGTGACAATAAAACCAAGTAATTTTTTTTTTGATTTAGTATCATTTAACCACTTATTACACACATTGAAGTTTGCAGAACAGTGTGTGGGACATGCCAAAATCTCGTACATCCAAAGAAAAAAATGGTATAAAATGAAGGAAACGCATTTTAAGAGAGAAATTATTGTACTGATATGTGTGCAAGTCTTTGGTCTATTATAGTAAGAACTCAGAATTTCCTTATTCTGCTTTATTTTCATGATGACCAAGTGATTCTGATGAGGACACCAAAGGCACTTTATAGTGATATTGACTCTTATATATGCTTCCGCTGGGGTCCATCTTTAAAAAAACATGGCGTCTCCTTTCACTGTTTTGCAGATGATTTGCAAATATATCGAAGACGAACTGAAGACGAATTTCTTTCAGCTCAGGCTTCTGAGCAAGGTCAAGGCCTTTCTCCCTCTTCGTGAGTTTGAAAGGGTGATACACATGTTTATAACTTCTAAGCTTGACTACTGTAACTCTTTGTATGTTGGTGTTGAGCAGTCCTCCCTCCGGCGCCCCCCAGCAGGTTCAGAATGCAGCCGCACGTTTGCTTACTGGGAAGACACGACTACAACCACATCACACCTGACCTGGCGTATCCTCACTGGCTTCCTGTCAGCTTCAGGATCCAGTTTGAAATTGACCTAATGGTTTTTTAAAGTTGACATGGGTTATCACCCCCATACTTGAGAGAGTGTTTGACACTGCATGCTCTAGTCAGAGCACTCAGGTCAACACACCAGGTGCTTTTTGATGTCCCAAGAGTGAGGCTTAAAACTAAAGGTAACAGAGCTTTCCCAGTGACTGCTCCCACTCTTTGGAACAGTTTGCCTTTTAATGTCAGAACCGCTAAGACTATTGAGAGCTTTAAGTCTCTACTTAAAACACACCTCTTTGCACTGGCTTTTAATACGCGTTGAGCAGGACATACAAATTTTAACTTTTCCTATTTTTTTCTGATATCTACTGTTGTAGTTGTTGCTTTTAATACTTTTTAATATGTCTTGAACCATTTGTTTTTTACTTGTTTGTGTTTTAAGCTGTACAGCACTTTGGTCAACTGTGGTTGTTTAAAATGTGCTATATGAATACTTGACTTGACTCATTTGAACAGCTGTGCCTTAAATTCAAGCTGCCCAGAAGTCATTTTTTTCAGTATTTGCAAGTGCAGGACTTTTTGAGTAAGATTTTGCCACAGTTCCCCTCACTTCCTCCAGTTAACCCATGTGATGCTTTACTTAAGCGCCCAGCAGCTTTTAAAGGTATGACATCTGCACTATATAAAAATTTTTGTATGTGAAGAGTTCCTCCTCTCCTTCTGTTAAAAGAGACTGGGAATCTGATTTAGGTGAAGTTATAGCTGAGGAGCTGTGGCAATCTATTCTAAAAAGGACTCATACATCTTTCATCTGTGCTCGGGATAGCTTTATGCAGTGTAAAATAGTACATCGTACCCATTGGACGAAATTTAAGATGTCAAATTTTTTTCCTGATGTAAGCCCTGCTTGTAATTGCTATAATGTAACTCCCAGTACCCATATCCATATGTTTTAGACATGTCCTGCTCTTGAGGAATTCTGGTCACTTATTTTTAAAACCATTTCTGATTGTCTGGATAAAATAGTTGGCCCACGCCCATTTATAGCACTTTACGGTACTCCCCCGGTCACTCTCACTCTGTCAAAAGCTGAGGCTGACTGTATTGCTTTTATCACTTTGCTTGCCAGACGTCTAATATTACTCAGATGGAAGGCTGTAAGCTCGCCCACATTTACATACTGGATTTGTGATGTTCTGTATTTCTTCAAACTAGAAAAGCTGAGACATTCAATTCGAGGCTCCACAAAGAATTTTAAAAGATTTGGAATCCCATCTTGAATTACATTAAAGAAAAGATGCTTTTGTCTGCTGTTCCTTAGTCAGTGTGATATCACTTTAACATTCCAATTTAATCATCCACCATTCTTTATATTTTATGGTTTATTGTGCATCAGAGAACTCTGCCTGTTATTATAACAGCAATGTTAATTACTACCCTTTTTTTTTAGGAAAAAATGTTATTACTATTTTGTAATCTGTCCTGCTGTGTGCTATGACTTTTTTTCCTATGCTATGGAAGCCCATAAGATATATTTTTACATTTTGTGATTTATTCTGTCTTGCATCATTGTCATCTTGTTTTATTATTACTATCATTTTCTTTCTCCCTATATGTATTGTCCAATGTCGATTTGTTGTATAGAGCCATTTTATTATTTATGTACCTTGTTCTGAAATAATCTAATTAACAAAGTAATAAAAAAAGAGTGATAGGAGAACTTTGCTGGAAAAGAAGATGTGTCTTTGTCAATATATTGCACATCAGATGGGTACAGAAGAAAAGGCGACAGATTCTCTGGGGCTGTTGTGTTGCCTCAGTAAAGTTAAAACAAAAAAGGGGACATTTGCATGGATGGCGTGACTGATGTACAATGGAGTTGTACTTGGAAACAAAGCTGGTAATGTATTTTTAAACCTGAACAGTTGACAAACCCAGTGACCACAATGACATTAGCAGGGATCATTCCTTAAAGTTAGCTGAGTGTTTTTCCCCTCAGAGGAGGCTTCTGCTGTTGGCTCAGCATACCTGTGCTGATGTGGATGTCATACACACAGAGACTGTCAGGGTCCACTGTTACAAAAGCTGAGATGGTCTGGTGTTGAGGTAAACACATACACCAGCACAGGATCATACTGATGGAGTGAAGCACCAGTGTTAAAAACCCTATTTAATAACTAAACCAACTCACTATTGTTACTGAGATCAGAGCTCAAACTTCTATGAGGCCAAATGATCAGCTTTATGAATTATAGGACTCATTACTTCAAGAATAAGATGTGCTTTTGCATCATACATTTGTGCAATATTAATCACTCAAAATATTGAATTTACCTTTGTTGATGTGCTCTCATTTCATTTTGTTTGTTAAAAATATGTTGTGATTTATTTTTGTTGTTCATTTTGGCGTTTCATGTCACGTGATCCTGATTACAGAACTGCCCACAGGTATGCTGTCTCTAATTAATAAAACAGGTGAGCCCGTGCGTGCGGGTAGTCGCTCAGCATTGAACAATTTGGTCGTGTGTTTTGTGCCAAGTTTAAACACTGTGTAGAAATACTCTGCTAACAGGTTATGGGCCCAGATGTAATCACGTAACACAAGGTTTCAGTGACCTGCCAGGTGAAAGTTGCTATTTGTACGGCTTGCACCTGAGAGCTGAAAGTATGAGCCGAAGGGAAAAGGAGACAACAAGTAGTCACTGGGCGAGGTTCGTTTTTGATGATGACGAAAAGAATTATGAGATATGGGAAACCAAGTTTTTGGGTCATCTATGCCTTCAAGGATTAAAAGACACAATCCTAAACAAGCCCGATGATGCAGACGAGGAAGAGGACGGGAAAAACGCCGAGGCCTACGCGGAGCTCATTCAGTTTTTGGATGACAAAAGCCTGTCACTTGTAATGCGTGAAGCCGCAGATGATGGACACGGTGTGCTGAAGATTCTCCATGAGTACTATGCTGGAAAAGGAAAGCCAAGAATAATTAACTTGTACACAGAGTTAACCTCACTGCAAAAGTCGCCCACTGAGGACGTCACTGAGTATGTCATCAGAGCAGAGACTGCAATCACAGCCCTGAGAAACGCAGGTGAAGTGCTTAGTGATGGACTTCTAATAGTGCTGAAAGGGTTACCAGAGACATTTAAACCTTTTGCCATGCATGTAACCCAGAGCAAGGCTGAAGCCAAAATGACTTTTGCTGAGTTTAAGACAAAGCTCCGAGGTTATGAGGATGTTGAGAACATGCGCGCAACTGTGTCTGAGAACAATGTCATGAAGGCAAGAATACAGTTTGGCACAAAGCCCGTGCCTGCCGGAGCAAAGGACAGCAGTTATATGGACATTGTGTGTCACAAGTGCGGTGCAAGTGGACACATAGCCAGATCCTGTTCGCGCAGACGATGGTGCCATCACTACAAAAGCAACACACACAACAGTACAAGCTGCAGACTGAACAAGCAGCGGGATGACGCGAGTAAAGCGGCCGACGAGACAGGGGGCAAGGAGTATGCATTTCGGATATGCGACTCTAAGGAACCAGTGCTGGATGTCAAGAGGAAGGGCCTGATGGTGGATGCAGGTGCGACGTCTCACATAATCACTGACGTTCAAGAAGTTTGACAGCAGTTTCCAAGCCGGGACCCACTGCATGGAGCTGGCGGAGGGCTCCAGGTGCAAAGGAGTGGCCAAGCGCAGAGGTGACTCTGAGGTGTGGCTCATCGACAGCGGGGGCAGGAGCTTCCGAACAACGCTGAGGGGTGCCTTATACATTCCAACGTACCCACAGGATGTCTTTTCTGTGAAAGCTGCCACTTCCAGCGGAGCCACTGTGACTTTCAGTGAGAAGAAAAATGTGCTGCTGCACAGAGACGGTACCAAATTCCCCATACATGAACACAACAAGCTTTATTGTCTGCACACATCAGAAAACATGCAGATGGTGAGAGGCGTCGGGCGGGGGTGGCAGTGCTCGTCTCTCCTAGGCTCGAGGCCTGTGCGTTGGAGTTTACCCCGGTGAACGAGAGGGTAGCCTCCCTCCGCCTTCGGGTGGGGGGACAGAACCTGACTGTTGTTTGTACTTATGCACCAAACAGCAGTTCAGAGTATCCACCCTTCTTGGATTCCCTGGAGGGGGTGCTGGAGAGTGCCCCTTCTGGGGACTCCCTCGTTCTACTGGGGGACTTCAACGCTCACATCGGTAATGACAGTGAGACTTGGAGGGGCATGATTGGGAGGAACGGCCCCCTCGATCTGAACCCGAGTGGTGTTCTGTTACTGGACTTCTGTGCCCGTCACAGACTGTCCATAACGAACACCATGTTCAAACATAAGGGTGTTCATATGTGCACTTGGCACCAGGACACCCTAGGTCGCAGTTCGATGATCGACTTTGTAGTCGTATCATCGGACTTGCGGACGCATGTTTTGAACACTTTCGGGTGAAGAGAGGCGGTGCTGTCAACTGATCACCACCTGGTGGTGAGTTGGCTCGATGGTGGGGAGGATGCGGTCAGACCTGGGGGGCCCAAAGCGTGTTGTCTTGGGTCTGCTGGGAACGTCTGGCAGAGTCTCCTGTCAGAAAGAGTTTTAACTCCCACCTCCGGGCGAAGTTCAACCATGTGGCGGGGGAGGCAGGGGACATTGAGTCCGAGTGGGACTTGTTCCGGGCCTCTATTGTGGAGGTGGCTAATCGGAGCTGTGGCCGTAAGGTGGTTGGTGCCGGTCGTGGCGGCAACACCCGAACCCGCTGGTGGACACCAGGGGGAAAAGGGATGCCGTCAAGCTGAAGAAGGAGTCCTATCGGGTCTTTTTGGCCCGTGGGACTCCGGAGGCAGCTGACAGGTACCAGCTGGCCAAGCGGAATGCAGCTTCGGTGGTCGCTAAAGCAAAAACCCGGGCATGGGAGGAGTTCGGAGAGGCCATGGAGAACGACTTCCGTACGGCTTCGAAGAGATTCTGGACCACCATCAGGCGTCTCAGGAGGGGGAAGCAGTGTGCTGTCAATGTGTCTATGGCGGGGATGGTGCGCTGCTGACCTCGACTTTTGGATCGGTGGAAGGAATACTTCGAAGACCTCCTCAATCCCACCAGCACGTCTTCCAGTGCGGAAGCAGACCTGGGGGACTCTGTGGTGGGCTCTTCTATCTCTGGAGCTGAGGTTGCCGAGGTGGTCAAGAAGCTCCTTGGTGGCAGGGCTCCGGGGGTGGATGAGATCCGCCCGGAGTTCCTCAAGGCCCTGGATGTTGTAGGGCTGTCATGGTTGACACGTCTTTGCAACATCGCGTGGACATCGGGGACAGTGCCACTGGATTGGCAGACCAGGGTGGTGGTTCCTCTTTTCAAGAAGGGGGACCGGAGGGTGTGCTCCAACTACAGGGGGATCACACTCCTCAGCCTCCCCGGTAAGGTCTATTCAGGGGTACTGGAGAGGAGGGTCTGTCGGATTGTTGAACCTTGGATTCAGGAGGAGCAATGTGGTTTTCGTCCTGGTCGTGGAACTGTGGACCAGCTCTATACCCTCCATAGGGTGCTCGAGGGGGCATGGGAGTTTGCCCAACCAGTCCACATGTGCTTTGTGGACCTGGAGAAGGCATTCGATCGTGTTCCTCGCTGCGTCCTGTGGGGGGTGCTCCGGGAGTATGGGGTAGCGGACCCCCTGATACAGGCCGTCCGTTCCCTGTATGACCGGTGTCAGAGTCTGGTCCGCATTGCCGGCAGTACATCTGAGCCGTTTCCAATGGGGGTTGGACTCCACCAGGGCTGCCCTTTGTCACCGATTCTGTTCATTACTTTTATGGACAGAATTTCTAGGCGCAGCCAGGGCGTTGAGGGGTTCCAGTTTGGTCACCTCAGGATCGGGTCTCTGCTCTTTGCAGATGATGTGGTCCTGTTGGCTTCATCGAATCGGGACCTCCAGCTTTCACTGGATCGGTTCGCAGCTGAGTGTGAAGCGGCTGGGATGAGAATCAGCACCTCCAAATCCAAGTTCATGGTTCTCGCCCGGGAGAGGGTGGAGTGCTCTCTCTGGGTCAGGGATGAGATTCTACCCCAAGTGGAGGAGTTTAAGTACCTCGGGGTCTTGTTCACAAGCGGAGGAAGGGTGGATCGGGAGATCGATAGGCGGATTGGTGCAGCGTCAGCAGTGATGCGGGCTCTGCACCGGTCTGTCGTGGTAAAAAGGGAGCTGAGCCGTAAGGCAAAGCTCGCGATTTACCGATCGATCTTCACCCCTATCCTCATATACGGTCATGAGCTTTGGGTCGTGACCAAGAAAATGAGATCGCGAGTACAAGCGCCCGAAATGGGCTTCCTTCGCAGGGTGGCTGGGCTCTCCCTTAGAGATAGGTGAGAAGTTCAGTCATTCGGGAGGAGCTCAGAGTAGAGCCGCTGCTCCTACGCGTTGAGAGGAGTCAGATGAGGTGGCTCAGGCATCTGGTCAGGATGCCTCCTGGACGCCTCCCTGGTGAGGTGTTCCGAGCACGTCCCACCGGTAGGCGGCCCCGTGGTAGACCCAGGACACGCTGGAGAGACTATGTCTCTCAGCTGGCCTGGGAACGCCTGGGGATCCCCCGGGAAGAGCTGGACGAGGTGGCCGGGGAGAGGGAAGTCTGGGCTTCCCTGCTTAGGCTGCTGCCCCCGCGACCCGACCATGGATAAGTGGAAGAAGACGGTACGGTGCGATATAATAAAACTGAAAAATGTTGTAGATGGAATGGAAATTAAGAATAAGGGTAACAAGCCTGTTTCACAGTGTGAAGTATGCACTCAGGGGAAGTTTGTCCAAACTAGGAACAGAGGGCCAGATGTGAGGGCTAAAGCACCTCTGGACATGGTACACACTGACCTAGCCGGTCCTATAGATCCAGTGTCTAAAGATGGTCATAAATATGCGCTTTCTTTCACAGATGATTACTCTAGTGCAATTTTCGTTTACTTCTTGAAACACAAAAGTGACACTGTACAAGCTACAGAAAAATTCATTGCTGATGTGGCACCCTATGGCAAAATAAAATGTATGCGATCTGACAATGGCATAGAGTACACATGCAGAGAGTAGCTACCAGGCATTAATGTGCAGGATGGGTATTTGGCATGAGACTACTGCCCCATATTCCCCACACCAAAATGGTACAGCGGAACGCAATTGGAGAACCCTGTTTGAGATGGCTAGGTGTATGCTAATAGAGAGTGAACTGCCAAAGATGCTGTGGTGAGGAATAGGTGCTTTAATAATCGCACAAAGCAGACACCTTACTACATGCTAACGGGCAGGCAGCCAAACATTGCCAGAATGCAGAAATTTGGACAAGTGTGTTACGCTTACAAACAACAAAAAGGAAAGGTGGACCCTAAATGTGAAAGAGGCATTTTTATTGGATATGATAAAAATAGTCCTGCCTACATGGTGTACTATCCAGCACAAGAAAAGTTTAAAAACACAGACTCGTAGAGTTTGTCGTTAAAAAGAAGAAGAAAGAGGTACTGGATGCAGAAGATGATTTTGACATTCAAAATGAGAGAAAATCTGTGACAATCCCATTAGCTAACCCACAAGTGATAAGAAACCAGGAAGTGTTCACAAATGAGGCAGATGTGAAAGATGAGCAAAATGCTCAAACAGTGAAGTCAGAAAATGAAATAGATAGACAAGAAGAATGCAAACCTGCTGAGAAACGTTATCCTGACAGGGAGAGAAGAAGGTCTGACTTTTATGGTAATCATGCATGTGGTTTTGAGGAGGAAAATACCAATATTGACTACTGTTACAGACTCCTGAGTAATGTTCCTCAAACATACACAGAGGCAATCACCTCAGTCAATGCGAAATAATGGGTTGATGCTATGGATGAAGAAATGCAGTTACTACAAGGCAATGTAACTTTTACCTTGACCACTCTTCCCAAGGGCAAAGATGTAGTGGGGGGTAAATGGGTTTATGCAATGAAAAAGAACACTGATGGATCAGACAAATACAAAGCCAGATATGTAGCCAAAGGATTTAGCCAAAAGAAAGGTGTAAACTATGAAGAGACTTTCTCCCCTACAGCTAACATGACCAGTATCCGTGTATTAGCACAGAAAGCAGCACAAGAAAATCTAGTTGTCCACCAGATGGATGTAAAAACTGCTTATCTTCATGCACCAATTGAGTGTGAAATCTACATTGAACAACCTGAAGGTTATGAAGTTGCATCAAAAGATGGTGACAAACTAGTGTGCAAACTAGAAAAATCCCTGTACATTCTAAAACAGTCAGGACACAACTGGAAAAAGATGTTGCATGATTATTTGTGTGAGATGCAGTTCATACAGAACCCGGCCAATCATTGCGTTTATAGCAAAATTACTGAAAAAGAAAAAGTGCACATGATCATATGGGTCGATGATTTGATTATTGCTGCCAATGATGGCGACGTTTTACAACGTGTTAAAGAAATGTTGAAATCCAAGTTCAGAATGAAAGACCTAGGTAAACTAATGCATTTCCTGGGTCTTGACTTTGAACAGTCTGCAGATTGTAATAAGATGTCACAGTGCAAATATGTACAGAAAATACTGAACAGAATTGACATGTCAAACTGTAAGGCCAGAGCTACCCCTTGTGAACAGAAACTTGACTACAGTGATGATGCTGAATTAATGGATAATGTGAAGAAATACAGAGGCAGTTGGGAGCTTAATATACCTAGCAAGCTGTACAAGGCCAGACCTGAGTTTTATAGTGAGTAAACTATCTCAATATTTTACTAAACCGACTACTGATCAATGGACAACGGTAAAGCATGTGTTGAGGTACTTAAAAGGTACTCAAAACAAAGAACTTTTTTTCAAAAAGCACAAAATTGAAAACATAATCCATGCTTATAGTGATGCCAACTGGGCCGCTGATATTGATCGAAAAAGCACGACAGGTTGCTGTATCAGCCAAAACAAAAATGGGCAATTTGTTTCATGGAAAACTAAAAGACAATCTACAGTTGCACTCTCTTGTGAGACTGAGTATATGGCTGTAGCTGCGACCATGCAGGAGTGCCTGTACTTAAAACAGCTTCTGAAGTATTTTGATGGGCAGGTATACAGGTGTTTAGTCTACGAGGACAACCATGGCACTATAGCTCCAGCCAAAAACCCTGTACAAAGGCAAAGATGTAAGCATGTGGACATTAAATACCACTTTGTGAGATCTACTTTACAAACTGATGATGTGACAATGGAGTACTGTCCAACTAATGAAATGGTTGCAGACATTCTAACGAAACCAGCCAGTAAACTGAAGCTAATGAAATTTGAGACCTTTATGTTTGGTGAATGAACCATGAGCTATGAACAATTAATGAACTCTGAACTTTATGATTATTGTGTGAGCATTGAAAAAAAAGAAAAGAAAGAAGAAAAAAAAGAAAAAAACCTGTTAAGTTTGTGTTGACATGATTTCTGTAAAATGTGAGCAAGTTGGGGTGTTGATGTGCTCTTATTTCATTTTGTTTGTTAAAAATATGTTGTGATTTTTTGTTGTTCATTTTGGCGTTTCATGTCACGTGATCCTGATGAGAGAACCGCCCAAAGGTATGCTGTCTCTAATTAATAAAACAGGTGAGCCCGTGCATGTGGGTAGTCGCTCAGCATTGAACAATTTGGTCGTGTGTTTTGTGCCAAGTTTTAACACTGTGTAGAAATACTCTGCTAACAACCTTCAATACTTAAATGCTGACGGTACTGTATCAGTGAGTAAATACAATATTTATTAATAAGTGAATACTTTTGCTCTGTAATATAGATAATTGTTCAATCTATTGTGTCAAACCATTAAATATTTTTACTTCAACAAAATTAAATGTACCTCAAACTTTCATAATTGGTATCAATAATGAACTCATTTCAAGATCTAGTTTGTAAGTTGTTGTTTTCTTGCCATGGCATTGAAACAGGTAACTTCTAACACACTTTTTAATGGTACTGAACCAAAGCTTAAATTCTGGTGTTGTGAAAACCCTTCGAGGGCATTTGTCAAATATCTTTACAATCATTTTACTACATGGAGATGTGATTCGTTTCGTCCATGATTTTCTGTTAAACTGATATTAAATAATACTGATCTTACCACTTTGGCCACGCGGGCTCCTTGAATTAGGGACAGAATTCCTTCTGCACCACGCACATAGTTTAGAGTCTCAGAGTGATGGTCATTGAGGCTTTTCAGAACTTCCTGAAGTTTTGGAATTTCTGTTGATAAAAACAACTTTAACTTGATATAATTACAAGCTGGGATGATTGTTACATTAAAAAATATTCGGTGACTCATGGGCTTCACATACCAGTGTCCACACGGGCTAAATATTGTTTCTCCTCAAATGCTTGAGCACTCACTGTAAACACTTCAAAACATTCACCAAGGAAATTATCCTGTAAAAATAATAACAGGCTGTGAGGTGGAGCTGCAAATACAAAGCAAGACAAAAGACAGTCCTAAAAACTCACCCCAAGTGTCTTAGCTATCTTTTGTGTTCTGAACTTCGTCTTTACTGCCCTCTTGGCGTTCTCGTTCCTCCGTAGAATGGCTGAACTGTAAGAAAAGACAGTGGTACTTTTTTCTGTTGTTTCTAACAGGCGAAAGGCCAACAACACTAGACTTATCTAAGATATTAACATTCAGAAAGGAGGGCCTGACAAAGAATCACTTATTTAAAGGGGCGGGGCTAAGTAAAAGGGTCAATTCTAAGGGCGAGTGACAAACAGGGCCCTGAAGACATTTAAAAAATTATATATATTTTGTTATAAACGTCTTGAGCCAAAAAAATTTCAAAAACTGGGAAATGCTCGGGGATGTATTGGAGTGTTGGCACCTCAAAGTATCAAGGCGACTGCTTCAGCTCCCTGATCTTTAGGGCCTTTTAGTTTTCAGATGGTTTCTTGCAGGTCGGTACCAGCGTTTCCTCCCCCAGTCCAAAATCATCCAATCATTAGATTATCTGTTGATTCTGAGTCACCCTTTCTGTCTGCCTTTATATATCAACCCTGTGATTGTCTGGTGACCAGTTCAGGGCCTTGTGCTAGCTTGGATAGGCTCCAGTCCCCTCGACCTCAAAATGGATAGTCAGTACAGATAATGGTTGAATGTGAGCTGCTTAAACTAAACCTGAGGCAGTTTAATTAATGAGTTATTAATGAAATTATAACAGTGTGTATGTGGTGACAAAGTGTTATAGATACCAATGTAAAAACACTTCTCAGTGTCCATGTCTAACTCAAGTGTTAAAAAACCTACCGGTCATTTGAAGGTTTGATAATCTCAGACTTGGTGCAGATGAAGTGAATCTTGCTGACACTGGCCACCATTTCCAATCAGGCCACTGACATGTTTCAGAATCTCCCATGCTTCTTTTTCTGATGCTGCTCTGGTAATCTCAGTCACAATCCACACAGTAGAGCAGTTCCCACAACCTGGAATACAAGAAAAACAGTGTATCAGAGCTTTTTAATGGAGTCAAAGTACATTTTTTGAATAAACAAATGTGTTATTTACACAATAATGCAAATTAATTACCCTTTTCCACATATTATCTCTTGTCTTGTTGTTGTCCCCTGTTCCAGGTAGATCCACAAGTGTGACATTTCGAGGAAATCATTGTTTGGGACTCTGACAGTCACACACTTCACCAGGGGTGAAAAGTTATTTCCATCCTCAACCTTTTCTTTTAAGGTTTTTGTGTATTTTTTGAGTTCTCTTGACAGCTCTCCAGCCTACATGTAACAAAGAAATCTTTATGAATGCAAGATGGAGAGCACATTTTCAAATTTTACAAGCAGTAGCTTTGTTTATAGCTGCAATTTATTGTCTATTCTGATTATAATCATTTTGGTTGGGAGCTCAAATTTCAATATTCACATCAAAATAACCTGATCATGGTGTGTGTGGGCATGCATTGAGTATCTAATAAAAATGAAAAGGTTGCTTCCAATGCTGATCTGTTCCTTGAGTTCAAACTCACAAACAGCAGAAATCATTTTATACTAGATCTCACATGTGATTTACTGAACATACATAGCTGACCAATCTCACAGTATGAGCAAACTGCTGTTCATAAATGCAGTTGCTAAAAAAATAATTTTAAATAAGAAGCATGAGTTGGACACTCACAAAGCCTGACAGACCAGACAGACTGCTATATATATCAGTGGGAGAAGTTCCTCTTCCTACGGGCTTGAAAGGGCAAAGTGGTTTTGTATTAATAAAGTGAAAGAGAAATGCAAAACCTCTACAAATAACAGGAGATTGATCAAAGAAAGATTTCTTAATTCCCAGAACACCCTAAAGGCTTGCAGTCATTGCTGGTTCTCAGAACAGTTAACTCAGATTACCTCTATGGGCCCCTAATTTAGGTGGCGCAGCGCAGGGTGCACAAGCCTGGCACACCCTGCGCAGTGTTAATGTCATCCAGCGCACCGGTGTCCGCTGCCAATTTGACAATTTGGTAGACCGTCTCGCAGAGATGGGTGTGGCGCACCAGGGGGAGGTGCCGACAGATTCATGTTGGCGCAGTGACAATTTCGGTCCAAAAACTCTGCAGAGGGTATGCTGAAAGCTTGCCAGCTCCAGCCTGGTCCATTCTCGGCGCAGGCGAAGCTCAACCTCTGCAGCTGTAATTTGGTGACAGGCGCACATGTGGTCACACGTCAAAGCCTCAGAGGCAGGTTTCCAGAGTGTCAGGCACATTTTAATGCAATAAACAATCACAGCAATAACTATTTAATATAACCATCTGAACCAGCATATGCATTTGTATCTACAGTGGGAAGAAAAAGTAAGTAAACCTTTTGTAATTTTCTACATTTCTGCCTAAATTGGTCTTAACTCGAATCACAAGAATGAGTAAAAAGTGTCTGCTTAAACTAATGCCACCCAAACAATTACATGTTATCAACTTCAACTAGACGTTTCCTGTAGCTGCAGATTAGGCGCTGCTTGATCAGGATGAATCTTGCACCATTCCTCTTCATAAAACTGCTGCAGTTCTGCAAGATTCTTGGGATGTCTGGTGTGAACAGCTTTCTTGAGGTCATGCCACAGCATCTCAATTGGGTTTAGGTCAGGACTTTGACTGGGCCATTCCAGAACATTTATTTTATTCTTCTGAAACCATTCTAAAGTTGATTTGCTTCTTTGCTTTGGGTTGTTGTCCTGTTGCAGCATCCATCCTCTTTTGAGCTTCAACTGTTTGACAGATTGTCTCAGGTTTTTCTGCAAAGATATTTTGGTAAACTTGTGAGTTCATTTTTCCATTGATGATGGCAAGCTGTCCAGGCCCTGAGGCAGCAAAGCAGCCCCAAACCATAATGCTCCCTCCACCATACTTAAAAGTGGAGATAGGGTTTTGATGATGGTGTGCTGTTCCATTTTTCCTCCACACATGATGTTGTGTGTTCCCACCAAACAATTCAACTTTGGTTTCATCACTCCACAGAATATTTTCCCAGTTGCGCTGTGAAGCATCTAAATGCTTTTTTGCAAACTTCAAACGTGCAGCAATGTTCTTTTGAGACAGCAATGGCTTCCTGCGTGGTGTTCTCCCATGAAACCCATTTTTGTTTAATGTTTTACGTATTGTAGATGTGTCAACAGAGATGTTGGCATGTTCCAGTGATTTCTCAGTCTTTCGCTGACACTTTAGGATTCTTTTTTACCTCATTAAGGATCCTGCGCTGTGCCCTTGGAGTCATCTTTACAGGGCGACCACTCCTTGGAAGAGAAGCAACAGTGCTGAACTGTCTCCATTTGTAGACAATTTTTCTCACCGTGGATTTGTGAACATCAAGACTTTTAGAGATGGTTTTGTACCCTTTTTCCGCTTTACACAAATCAACAAATCTTGATCTTGGGCCTTCAGAGAGTTCTTTTGAGCGAGGCATGGTGCACATCAGACAGTGCCCCTCATAAAGAGACAACTCTTAACTGGTGTGTGTTTTCCAGTGGGCAGGGCAGCTTTAAGCCACACCTCAGTAATTGAACTTCAGCTTGGCTCACACCTGACTCATAAATTTGACTAACTAGCTCTTGGAGGATGTTTAGCCAGGGGGGTGTACTTACTTATTCCTCCCTGTCTTGTGAATGTTTACATCTAATGGCAATTTAAAAATGATAACATGTAAGTATTTGGGTGGCATTAGTTTAGGCAAACACCGTTAACTCATTCTTGTGATTTGACTTAAGATCAGACCACATTTTATAACCAATTTAGGCAGAAATGTACAAAATTACAAAGGGTATACTTACTTTTTCCTCCCACTGTATATTAATTGACCCATCACATCTAATGTTGGATTAAAGCCATTTGTCATGATGGAAACTTAACCTGACGACATCAGAAAGTTTGATGCACATCTTACAAGTCAACAATAAACAGCCATAACATCTGATACTGAGTATATATCTGACTTCTCTCATTTCATTTAATTCAAAGAAAAGAGGGAGAGAAAAGACAGAGAAAAAAGAGAAAATAAATGTATGTCACTAAGGATTAACCTGTGATTTACCATATTTCTCTATTTTAGTCTTTATTTTTAACATGATCTAAAAAGATGGAGTACATTATTGTAAGGAGGATGAGGAGGAGACACCGCAACAGTATACAGTATATCACTAAAGGCTCTACTATTTAGCAATGACAGACCAGGAATGCAGGTAGATCACAAGCATGATGATTGGATAAGCCACCTGCTGTGTAACTGTCTCTTAATTTTTTACTCCTATTAAAGACAGAGAAACAGATTACATCTGTCCTGGGAGCTGGCCCCTGATGCGCGCCCTGATGGCCAGTCCGTTCTCTCTGCTGGCCTGGGATCAGTCAGACCAATCAGTCACTACGCCTCGGCCACAGTGCATTTAAAGGCAAGGAGAGACATTGATTTGATTGGTGAAGACAACTATCGGGTGTGTAAAACCCACTCACACCTTTTCTCCTCCATCTCTGGGACTTGCACGGAGGGGCAGGGAAGTGGGCGAGGTGCGCCTCCCTGCATACTGCTGAAAACTTGCAAAGCGCGCTGGACACACCCCGTCCACGCAGGCGAGGCAAGGCGCAGGACTGGTGCGCCATGCCTGCACCTGGTCTATGAAATTAGAGCCATAAGTGTTTACAATGTTGAAGATTTGTCAGTCATTTTTAACAAATGACAGGATGTCACCCCAAACTTTTCCTCATGTAAAAAGAATAGTATGGAAAACCCTTAGGGAACAGTAGTTTTTTCAAGGTTACTACAAGTATACTTATTGTATACCTAAACTGAGGCAGTGTACTTGAAGTTTACTTTTTAGATCAACTATTTTATATGCATAGGAATAATTAAGTAAACTTGGCTTGTACTTAAAAGTATGAAGAAAAGTCTAAGACAAAGTACATACAACTTAGGGTTCTAATTTCCTGGTGCAATGCACGTAGGCACAGGGTGGTGGAGCGTGTTGAACCCCGTGTAGGCCTACTGGTAATTTTGGCACACCAGGAGCAGCCGATTTGGCAATTTGGTCGATTGCTATGCCAAGATTCAGGTGGCGGCACACCATTGCACAAAAATTGCAAATGTCCTGGACACACCATGTTGGCATGGTCTAACAAAATAAGAGTCCTTATACTTGCACCTACATTTTAATGCAAAAAACATATACCTAAACTCTGAAAAATGCTTTTAGTGCCAAGTAAATAACCGAAAATAAATCATTAAAGTAGCATTTTTGTTTCTATCGAGTTACAGTATCTACCTTTGGTTACAAAAATGTGCACTTTACTTTTACGTTTGCCTGACAAGGGTAAACTTCAGTTCTCTGTTGCAGACATTATTTGATTTATATTGTTAAAAGAAAATGCAACACTTTCCTTTGTCTTCTTTGAATGGCTTGATCTTGGAGAGAACATTATGTTAATATTTTTTATTTTTTCATCAAAGAAGGGCTTGAATTTATAGATGCTCATTATTTTTTAAATGAACATGCTTATTTAAACTGACATTTGTAAATACACTGTATTCTAAAATATTAATTATATCATACTTGTTCTCAACATTCTGTCTTTTGATTTTGTAAATATATTGCAGATAGTGTACATACAGTAGGAGTTAACTTCAATAATATAAAGTATACTTCAAGAACATGAATAGTACACAAAAATTAATATGCTAATAAAACTTAGAAATTCCTTCATTGGAGTCCAGCTGTGTTTAATTGTATTCATTGGACCTGATTAGGAAAAGCACACACCTGTCTCTATAAGACCTTTCAGCTCACAGTGCATGTCAGAAGAAATGAGAAGCATGAGGTCGAAGGAACTGCCTGAAGAACTTAGAAAGAGAATTGTGGAAAGGCACAGATCTGGTCAAGGCTACAAAAGAATTTCTGCTGCACTTAAGGTTCCTAAGGGCACAGTGGCCTCCATAATTTTTAAATGGAAGAAGTTTGGGACAACAGGAACTCTTCCTTGAGCTGGTCGTCTGGCCAAACTGAGCACTTAGGGGAGAAGAGCCTTGGTGAGAAAGGTAAAGAAGAACCTAAAGATCACTGTAGCTGAACTCCAGAGATCCAGTGGGGAGATGGGAGAAAGTTCATGTAAGTCAACCATCACTGAAGCCTCCACCAGTCAGGGCTTTATGGCAGAGTGGCCCGACAGAAGCTTCTCCTCAGTGCAGGACACATGAAAGCCCGCATTGAGTTCACCAAGAGACACATTAAAGGAAAAGTTCAGTTCCTGGAGCTTTTCACATTGTTTATAGAATGAAGTACAACAATATACTCACCCAGAAGGCTTTCCCGATGCAAGCAGTGCTTCGGGAGATATGTAGATCCAAAATCGAGCAGTGGACATCCGTATAATGGTAGCACGTAGGGCATAGATCGCCGCTCCTAAAACTGCACTAATCGTCCAAAAACTCATGTTTTTCACCAATATTCCATCATGGTCCGCTCCGGCTACTCCTCCTTTACAGTCTGTGTCACTCCAGACAGTGTTGTGTGGCTGTGTCGACCTCTGAACTGAAGAAGAAGAAGGTTTGCCTCCGCACATGCGCAGGGCGGCTTATTGTTTCAGGGGAAGACGGTCGACTACACAACGATTTTCTTCTTCCAGTTTTGTGAAAAAATGACTATCTATCGGATGAAGATGTTGTTGAAGAGAATTTTGAATATGATGGGAGTCCTTACAGTTTCGAGTCATAGTATTCAGATGAGGAGCTCATCGAAAGGAGGACGCAGAGGCAGAGCTTCAGAGAGTACTGCGCATGTGCGGAAGTAAGCGTTCTACTTCTTCAGTTCAGAGGTCGGCACAGCCACACAGCGCTGTCTGGAGTGACACAGACTGTAAAGGAGGACTAGCCAGAGGGGATCATGATGGAATATTGGTGAAAAACATGAGTTTCTGGATGATTAATGCAGTTTTAGGAGCGGCGATCTATGCCCTATGTGCTACCATTATACGGATATCCGCCGCTCGATTTTGGATCTAAATATCTCCCGAAGCACTGTTTGTATCAGGAAAGCCTTCTGGGTGAGTATATTGTTCTACTTCATTCTATAAACAGTGTGAAAGCTGCAGGAACTGAACTTTTCCTTTAAGGACTCCCGGACTATGAGAAATAAGATTCTCTGGTCTGATGAGACCAAGATCAAACTTTTTTGGCCTCAATTCTAAGAGGTATGTATGGAGGAAACCAGGCACTGCTCATCACCTGCCCATTATAACCCCCACAGTGAAGCGTCATGTGATATTTCAGTTTTTCTTTTTGAATAAATCTTCAAAAACTTCTACAATTCTGTGGTTTTTTTTGTCTATTTAGGATGCTTTGTGTACATTAATGAGGAAAAAAATAATTTAAATGATTTTAGGCAATGACTGCAATGCTACAAAATTTGAAACTTTTAAGGGGTCTGAATACTTTCCGTACCCACTGAATTAAAAGCTCTTTACTTAATTTCTCAATACAAACATTGCCTTAAATACAGAGTTTGTAATTAACTCACCAATAGATATTGAGAAGGTATTACTTTGAGTGAAAAGTGTTTTTTTTAATAAACTCATGAACATAAGAATAACTCTTTCTTTCTTACTGTTTTAAAAGCCACGGTCTTCTTCCCAGAACTGAAAAGTTCTGGGATTTGTCTGAAGTATTTCTTATTCATGAAATCATCTTGGGAACAGATTTGTTCCCAGTTCTCTCCATACAGCCCTGTCAGTTCGATAGTAGCATCAGATTTATCATCATCAGAACCATCTTCATCGTCACCAGAACCATCTTCACCATCATTGTCATCTTTTGCCAGGGCTGTGTTTTTTAGGCTCCACACAACATCTGTTGCATCCTGATTTGAAAAAAAGGGAAAGTAAAACATTAGAATTTAATTGCATCAAACACCAAAAAATGTTTGGAGCAATGTCATCTGCATCTGTTTTTCCAGCTACATCATGATTGTTGGTAAAGAGAGAAGTATTTTCTGCTGGTTTCACCTCCAGTGGGATGAATTCGATCTCTGCCTCATACTTCTCATTTTTCTTGTTAGCCTCCACATTGATGATGACTGTTGTACATGCACTGATGTCTCCTGAGGGCAATAGATCCTCCTCTTCGATGACAGCATTTATTAAAGTGCTTTTTCCAGAACCTGTTCTACCAAAGATGCCAACAAGTTCCCGCTTCTCTGTCTCCAAATTGCTGATTTTTTTCCTGTTGAACCAAAGATTAAATGGAGTTTCACTGATTCAAGATTCTAAATTTGTAAGACATCTGCCTATGAACGGTCAATTCAAGGATTAGAGAAGACAGGTTCAATTATTTTTTTCTTCACTAGGTAGCTAGGGAATGAAAGAATAAAGGAAGACTTCCATTCCAGCTCTTCAGCAAACTAAGTTTTATACTTTAGTTCAGCTCATTCAATCCATTAGTCATTTTTCTTTCACTTATCCAGAGCTGGATCATCACAGCAACAGGCCACACGTTCAATCCAAAGCTCCCTCACATTTTCTTTTTTTCATTTTTCTGTTACTAAGACTGAGCAACGTCACCCTCTTGAGGGATTCACTTATTCACAATCTTAAAGTCTTTCCTTCAATACCAAGTGTTCATGGTGGGGAGGAAGGGTTGAACCTAATCCCCAATTTCCTCATAATGTGTCTGATGAGAGTCCCTAAACACTGAGGGCTCTAATTTCGTGGCGCAGCACAGGGGGCGCAAGCCTGGCGCACCCCGCGCAGTGTTAATTTCGTCTGGCGCACCGCCGTGCGCTGCCAATTTGACAATTTGGTAGACCGTCTGCGCAGAGATGGGTGTGACGGCGCACCAAGGGGAGGTGATGGCGCACCAGGGGGAGGTGTCGGCAGATTCATGTTGGCGCAGTGACAATTTCGTGCCAAAAACAGTGCAGAAAGTGCACTGAAAGCTCGCCAGCTGCAACCTGGTCTAACCTCGGCGCAGGGCGAAGCGCACCCTCCGCAGCTGTAATTTGGTGACAAGCGCACATGTGCGCACGCCTCAGAGGCAGGTTTCCAAAGTGTCAGGCACATTTTAATGCAATAAACAATCACAGCAATCACTATTTAATGTCCCCGTCTGAACCAGCATATACATTTGTATCTATATTAACTGTCCCGTCACATCTGATGTCGGATTAAAGCCGTTTGTCATAAAGAAACTTAACCTGACGGCAGCTGGAAGTTTGATGCACATCTTACAAGTCAACAATAAACACCCTTTACATCTGATACTGAGTATATATCTGGCTTCTCTCATTTCATTAAATTCAAAGAAAAAAAGGAGAAAAAACACGGAGAAAAAGGAGAGAAAATAAATGTATGTTACTCTGGATGTACCTGTTATTTCCCATATTCCTCTAATTTAGTCTTTATTTTTAATGTGATCTAAAAAGATGGAGTACATTATTGCAAGGAGGATGAGGAGGAGACACCGGGAGAGTATACAGTTTATCACTAAAGGCTCTGCTATTTGGCGATGACAAACCAGGAGTGCAGGTGGATCACAAGCATGAATGGGTAAAACAGCGGGTGTGAAACTGTCTCTTATTTTTTTTACTATTAATGACAAAGGAACAGATTACATCTTTCCCGGGAGCTGGCCCACACCCTGTCCATTCTCCTGCTGAAGGGACAGCGTCTCCACTGCTGGGTCTTTCCAGCACACTGTTTCCGCGGTGGCGGGGATAATTCAGACCAATCAGACGCTGCGCCTCAGCCACAGCGCATTTAAAGGCGAGGCGCTCATTTGTTCGGTGTAGACAGCGATCGCCTGTGTTACTCCCACTCACGTCTTTTCTCCTCCTATCCTGACCTTTGCGGAGAGGCAGAGGCGTGGGCGTGGACGCGCAACCTCTGCGCCCCTGTGCGCCATGAGTGCGCCTCTCTTGGCACTGCAGGAAACTTGCAAAGTGCGCAGGTCACACCCAGTCCGCGCGGCGCAGGCCGGCGCAGGCAGGTGCGCCTGCGCTTGCGCCTGGTCTACGAAATTAGAGCCCTAAATCTTTTCTCAGACAGACAGTATATGTCCTCACTCGACAGAAGTGTATTCAAAGTTTTGTTCAGCAGAGCACAGCAGTGACTGAAAACCAGAAAGGATCATGAGAGTTGTTCAAAAAGTTCTGACAATCTTTATAGTAAAATAAATGCTTAAGGGGAATGCTTCAGTCCACCTACCCACCTTTTTTCCTGTCTTCTTGGACTATTTCAAGTGTTTATTTTTCCTGATTTAAAGCTAGAAGTCATCTAACATTGCTCCTGTGCTGTATGGACGTCTGCAAAAAACAATATGATTGCCCTCCCATTGACTCTGCTCTCCTCTGAGTATATTGGATAATCTGGAATATTTTGCTTTACTTTAAGTTATTTTTAATATCTCACATTGTTTTTGTATATCCAGCATGTATTAAGTGACAGCTCTAAACCAAAGCTACTCACACCCTGTCAACATGACATTGGTGTACTATGAAGGCTGTTTAACTCTTGCATCAAAAGAGAGGTCACCAGCCACAAAGAAAGTGTCTGCAGGCTTTCCAAGAAGCTCTGGCAGGGGGGACAGCATGCCAAACAGGTACATCAAAACAGCAGCAGCTGAGTCTTAGGCTGCATTTACACAGACCCTCCTGACTTGAAGACGCAAAGATTTGTCCTTTGCCTTTTAGAATTCTTCCGTGTTCAGACAACAACGCTTGGTTCACTGCTGTGTCAATCACGTACAACTTTGGATATCCACGAACTCCATCACCTCTGACACCAGCACCAACAAGCAACCATTTCATTGAATAAAATTCGGGATGCATTGCCTTGTGAGAAATTTCAATAAAACTTGCATAATAATAATTGGCTAAAGTCCTCAATAAACTCCAGTACAGAATTCAGCTGCCAGTATTCTTACTCAAATAAGATCACATATCACCCTAGTCCTCCAAAATCTCCACTGGCCCCCAGTCACACATCACATTCATTTGAAAATCTTCCGTCTCACTCACAAACTCCTTGAGCATCTGGTCTTCTCCAACCTTACTGACCTCTTCCACCATCACACTCCTACCCATAGCCTTCACCAACCTACTATCTCCCCCCTCAGATCCAAGCACCAAACCTGGGGGAGAGAGTTCCATCACTCCCCCTCCCTCTGGAACTCTTCCCCATCACCTACAAATTGTTCAAATCCATCCACTTTTAAATCACTACTCGAGACTCACCTTTTTAGAATGGCTTTAAATATGAGTTTGCGTTAAGTGTGTGTTTTAAATTTGTGAACTTTCATATGACTGTCTTGCATAATTTGATGTGTTACGTAATTATATAATCCGGCACAGCTTTATTAATGTTGTTTTAATCTCTACCTGAAGGCACACAGTCTTTGAGCATTTGAGAAGCACTTCAAAAATAATATGTCTTATTATGTTTTAATCAAAAAGTTCTGTAAACATTTAACAAATTGAAAAAAAAAATCTAAATGATCCAATAACTGGCTATAAGAATGCGCAGAAATTATCTCCATTATTAAAGAACTAGTTCCACACATTTGCATTAACGTTTGAAAACAACAAAGTTGTATGACAGAGTTGTCCCTAAAAAGTTAACTGCATGTTATCCTTTGATCAGGACTCAGAAGTCTTCAGAAGTGGTTCTGTCCCCCTCCCAGTCTGTTTTTAATGGTTCTTACCTCACCAATATTTATTAATTCATACTTCAGTTTGAAATGTATTTTGGGTTCTTCTGAAAATGTCTTAACTTAAAAAGGAGCATGGTGTAGAACATTTGTGAGAAAGAGATGACTGTCAATAATAACAGTTCCTGCATCATTAAACCGTCAGTCATTAAGATTCACATTTAAAATGGCCCTGCCATGTAACCAATACCAACAAAGCTATTCCAAAGACTTTCTAACATGCCACAGGATAAACTGATTGTAAAAGTAATCTGGATCAGGCTACCCAGTAAACTAAACCTGAAGTAAATACAAAGATATGAATAAAATGTTTTCCTACCTTATAAAATCACCAAACTTTGTTCCAGGGAGGTTTTCTTGTACTTTCAGCATGATTGTTTCAAACAGTAGTTCTTGTTCTGGAGAAGCCCAAAGCAATTAGAAAATAAATTTAGAGAGTAAATAAATCTTGGTTTCTGTCTTGATTTACAAAGAAGAAAAACTGATGGAGACTGTGAACATCTATTCCTATTTTCTATTCCACTATCTTGTTTTGCTCCAAATAATAAAGAAAGACTCAAAATATTGTTTTTATCCATTAGAACAACAAGCTCCCACCACTACAGCCTTTAATGTGCTCACATGCTGCTAATTATGTCCTCATTTGAGTAAGCTAACCATGGCTCACTGTTAACCGTCTAAAACAATGACTGAGAAAGAAGCTCTCTGCTGCATCTTTTTATTTTCCTTTGCGTTCCTTGTGTTGTATTTGTAAAGAATAAATAGAGATGGGGATTGAGGTGGATTTTTTAATCTTCTTTTACTCATCTTATATTGCAGAGCTTGTTGTAGTGTTTTTCTTGGTAAAGACATGATGAGCTGGTAATATCCATATATTATTAATAATACCCACTTCTGTCATTAGAATGTTATACCTTCAGTCAACTTGAGTAAATACCAGAGAGACACTTACACTGGCTCACTGTTTCAGACATCTACTGACAAACTTCGTAAAGAGCCCAAATTTTACATGGCTTATGTTCAAACACAATAATCAGTCAATCAGTCAATCACATACAGAGATACAGATGTATGCAGAGACAAGGGGACTCAAATGAGGATTCTGTATATAGCATAAACTTTGCGGATGCCCACACCATGAATTTGTCTTGATCATGATTTTGGGTGAAAATAAAGTTATTAGAAGATAAATACGTGAGATGCAGAATTGTCTTGGACATTGCTGGAGCTGTCTGCTGCTCCCTGCCCCACCCTCTAGCTCCTTCCCTGCCCACTCCCATTCCCCTCCTCTGCTTGGACATTCACAACTGTTTCCTGTTTGTAATCACTCACAGTATAAAAGCCAGTCAATGTCTTTGTCAGTTGCCAAATCGTTGTCCTTGCTCCTGCTTCACTTCCACCCTTTAGAGAGTATACCCTTTTGGACCTCTGCCTGATCATTATTGTACTTGATTTTTGCTTGTTGGACTTTGAAACTTTGCTGATTCTCTGATTTCTACATTTTTGGAATGTACTGTATTGTCTTGGATTCTCCCATTCAACCAGTTTATTGCCTGATACCTGTTTTTGGCTCTTTAATTCTGCCTTTAGGTATTTTTGAACTGTGACAAGAATTTTGACAAATTCTGTTTAGATAACTGCTAAAGTATGCAAACAATCTCTAATGTTAAAAGTACTCAAGGTTTTCATTTACTTTAGTCTTCAGGGTAACAAAAAATTAAGTCAGAGCTCCCTTGCAAAAAGAAAAAAACAGTTGATCTCATTGGATCATATCTGGTTAAATAAAGGTTAGATAAATAAATAAATGTATTAACTAAAACTAAAATTAATGTACTTTACAGTTCTTGTTTTAAATGACTGAATGGGAATAATTACATAATTTCTCAAGGACAAAAGTTAAAACAGATGTTCAATAAATATGGAAACATAATTTTAACAATTTTTCAGATAATGAATGAAATACCTCTGCTGTTGGTGCGTTGTCTTTTTTTACGCGGTGGCTGTGATGCTCCAGTCTTCCCAACAGGCTGTGATCTCCTTTTTCCTGTTTTTTGGTTCATGAACAGATCAGTGAAAGTTATTTGCCTCTCAATGTGCTGTAACATTATTTTCACATCTTTGCTGAGACTAAATAGTATTTTTACAAAAACAAAGATCAATAGCAAAACCAATAATTAAAATACAACAGGCCTTACCTTTTGCCATCTTTTTATTGATGGGGAATCTGAGGATGAAAAAATACTTTTGAATCGTATTCATATATTCATTGTTACTTTTACATTTGTGACACAGGTATCAGCCAATCAGTGATGGGAATAAAAACTTCAGAAATAATGACGCTTAAGTTGGCTGGTCACACCTAATGTAATCCTTAAATATTTCTGCTCCACTACAGTAGTGGGATCGAGTTGAAATATTCTTCAGACAAATATAAACTGTGTTAAATAAAGAATAAAAATGGAGGAGATAAAAACTCATGATTAAAAAAAACTAAAAAAATGCATTTAAATTGTAAAATCAAGTGATAAAAACATTAAATGACTGATTAAAGGTTAATTTGATGTGCTTTGATGAAAAAGAACTAATGTTAGTTATTTTGATTATCAGCCAAGTATCATTTAGTATTTGTTATCAAGAATATTCATTTAATGTAAAAGGGGGAACTAATGAGTTATAAGCTTTATAGAGTGATAATTGTTGCGTTCTCACTGTCATGTGAATTCTGTTGCTGTTTCAGGGCATGCTGGTCATTGATAAACTGATTTGCCAGATGGATCAATACATACTATACTGAATAATTTTTGATAGTCCTTACATCACCTAAATCAGGTGGATCCAACTGCACTGCAAGGTCAAGCTACTGCACAACAACAAACTTTCCTCATATTCACAGAAAACTTGGCTAAGGCCAGTTTCACACTAATTTGACACACCAGACTATTCAATACATTTCAGTTGTCCTTATGGGCAATCAGCCAATGGAAAGTGTCTGGGAATGGGCAGGACCCTCCAGTTACTTATCCAGCAGGTGACTGTTAACCTGACTAGCCAGATGGACAGCTCCATATATCTGCCACAGAAATATTTCACTAGTCCATCTGGGTAGGAGCCCTTTAAATTTGCTTTCAGGGGCAGAACGTTAAAAAAAAACACAAGCTTGTGATTGGACAATCGCTCATCACAGACCAATCCACATCAAGCAGGGTTGCCTCCTATAATGTAACAATGTTTTCATTGAATTTGTCACGTTTTTTTTTCTTTTATATAAACATTTTATTTTATTATTTTGTTTATATTGGTTGCTGATACTGTTCAGTGATTTTTGAAGAATGTATGATGCAAAATGTGCCTGTTTGTTACTTGCAATGGCTGAATAAAGAATGGAAAAAAATGTAGCATACATAGCCGCAAACTTAGCCGCTAACAGCTAACAACAGTTAATGACCGTTAGCTGTTAGCCTCTAACTTAGCTGCTAACAGCTAACAGCCTTTTACTATCGTCTTACACTAAATTGTACCACACAGATGATTCATTTAACTCTTATTGTGACTCTTATATGTGACATGAACCTCGTCAAAGACACTCCCTACAAGTAAACTTCAGAGAAGGGCAGATTTCGCCAAGTTTTACTAGGTATCTATGAGGACAATAGGCTAATCAACATGTCCGTTCACAACTTCCGGTTGTCATCACGTCTGTATTCTACAGCTCTCGCCTCTCTTCCCTAATTGGGCCGTTAAGAATTCAGCCGAGTGAATTTGTTGGACAACAGAGGCTGGCAAGACGGACCTGCAGGATTTCAGAATCAGGCAGGTCTGTCTGCTCTGCAAGGTTACGTGACTGGAGGATCGCTCCATCAATCACATTTATTATGGGCCAATCACTTAATGTAGTAAATAGGTGTTACTGTCCCAGTGTAAAATAAAAAAACAAACAACAGGTGTTGGGCACGTTACTTAAAAAAAAAGTTATAGTTACTAGTTACTTTCCCAAAAGACTAATTGAATTACTACCAGCATTAATCCTTATCCTAATCCTTAAATATAATTGATTCGTTAGGTTTTTGTTGTTGTTGTTGTTGTTTTTTAAACTTTTGCTGCTATGACTGTGTGGCTCTGTCTCTGTGTCCCTTCTTGTACCTTCCCTGCTACAGCAGCGCTGACATCATCAGTGGAGTTCTCTGTGTTTTTCCTCACTAGCTTTTAGATTTACTTACAACAGACAAACATTTTGCTTTAAGACACAATGTACACTTCACATGTGTGTTCTTGCCTTTTACTTCTTGTACTGCCATCCTGAAAACAGCAGTTTGAACTCCACAGATCATTCAGGACTCGCTATTGCTGCAGCTTGCCGTGTTGCCAGATTTTGCGATTGAAATAAGCATTTTTGACAGAAACCGAGATGAAGCCTGTTTTTTTCCATGTTACATTTCAATTTCAAAGTCATATATCTTCTTTTATTGTCTAATAATTTACTTATTACTAGGAGTGGGAGAAAAAATCGATACACCTAAGTATCGCGATTTTTTGTCTGCCGATTTTAAAATCGATATTTTTATTAAAAAATCGATACCCCCCCCCCAACACACACACGCACACTCACACTCTATAGGCGCTTAAGTCGCCAAATTGAGGCAAGCGACATTGCTGGATAAAACAGGCCATAGCTGTTAAAATAGTGCTGAGTAGATTTACTACTTTTCACCAGCAGATAGTGGACAGGTGACAGGTTTCTATTCAAAGTTTTGGCGTAGCTATATTTATTTTAAAACACACACACCGGACCGAGGGACGCGAGTGTGGCTGTAGAAAACTGTGGGCGGAGCAGAGAGAGACACAGAGTGATAGAGTACTCACGATGCGAGAGTACTTTGTCAAGTACTGTCTGACTCTGAATCTGAGGAATATTTACTCTCTGAGGATGGCGGTCAGTCGTCCAGTGAGGAAAAACTGGCAGCGAGTGCGCGCAGCGGAGGCTCATCCGCGCCATTACAGTCCCGGAGCAGTACATACCGAGAGCTTTTCCTCTCCACTCTCGAAGAGGGTACATGGTCTGGGATGCAGGGAAGCTCAAAACACCGCGAAAAGTGACGGTGTTAGCGGAGAATGAGACCGCGGAGCTCTGGACAGACGAGGGAGAAGCCGGGGGTAAACAGTGCAGGCAGCAGAGGCGTTCATGCTCGGCCCGTAAATTACAGTGATGACGATGGCTGGGAAAACTAACCACTTTGAAACTATAGCCTTTTTAAATCTTGATAGCAAAATTGAATATTTCTTGAAAAAACTCTGTTGCCTGAAGGGATAATAAGCCACTTTTTATATGCAATCCAGGCTTTTGAAGAGACAGCATGAACAGCTGGTTAAAATATATATTGCTGAATAAATCCTAAAAACAGACTCACATGTGATGTGTATTTTTCCTGATATAGTCTGTAGGCATCATCATTGTTTATCTTTTTCACTGGTTTTAAAAAAGCTAACTAAAGATTGCAAAAATCGGCAATATCGTAGAATCGCAATTTAAATCGTATCGGCACCTAAAAAATCGTAAAAAATCGAATCGGGAGAAAAGTGAATCGTCCCAGCCCTACTTATTACACATCCCTTTGTTTGGAGGAGGAACCTTTTTTTTCTTATCAAAAGTGAAGGGAGGGGCTACTGTTATTTTGAACTCCATTGTTGCCTAACAATCTGTCCAGCCTTGATTTTCGTAACTAAAAAGACATGTCAGGTTTTTATCTAAGATGTATCTTAATCCTTTACAGCTTTCTTATGGTGTATCCACTAGTAGTCAATTTGGAAATCAATTTAATCTAGGCTATAAGGATTTATTTTAGGTGGTAACACCATTTTTACAGTAAAATTTTAATTTGTTTTAGGGTGGGATAAAACAATTTTAATAATTTCTAAATTGGATTTATATTCATGGTGGATAATGCAGCAGATTCCTCCTGGGTTTGGGGGCACAATAAGCAAATGAGCAACTGCACCATTGGAACAAGTCCAAAAGACTGCAACCCGCAACTCCCAATATATACAATTGTACATACTAGTCAGAAAAAGAAGAAGCTGAAAGTTGCTTATAATAAGCAGACCTGGCAACTCTGGCATCAAGTTTTCTCATCTGCCTGCTAGCAGTGCAGCTCCTGTCTGTGTCTGGCAGAGTGAGGCAGGTCTGTTAATAGTTGCTTGATATCAGTGCAAAGTAACATGCCCCGTTTCACTATCGGTAACAGTAACGGCGTTGTAACATTTGAAAAGGTAATTAATTAGATACTGTAAAATCAAATTAATTATAATTACCTGTAATTATATTACATACTAAGTTTGACAGAGCTGGTTCAGAACTGGAGCAAAAGTATCTTGTCTATTGAGATGTGCCTCCATTGTTGTTGTTTAATCTTCATGTAAAGGTGCAGTCAGCAATGTGGGAGAAAAAGAGTGAAGAGGTTGTTTATAAATGAATTTAGACCTGCCTCTCCCTTCATACCTCACCCCTGGCTCCTCCCTGAACGCTAATGGATGTGCATTGTCATAGAAACTGCCGTCATACTGCGTAGCTGACCAGCGTAGCTAAGGTAACCCCAACTCGTCAGACAACTCGACTGACAATATTGATAACATCACGACAACAGTACATTCTGGCAGATTAGACAATAAGATGAATGTCCGACGGCGGTTACTGTTATGTGAAGCAGCACAAAGCTAATGTTGCTTACCTATCCAGCAGACAGACGGCGACATCCGCGTCTGTTTTCAGGTCTTTCAATTGGCGGATTTCCCTCCACCATCAGAAAGCAAGACCAATGTTGACCCAGGTCTTCTCTCTTTCATGGTCATAGCCCTTCTTTTTCACTTTTCACTCCTCTGACCTTTTTCTTCTGGGCTGTTTTTTAGTCATTGCTACTGCACCTATTGTATCTCTCTCTTACGCTAACTGCGCACGCTATGCAACCTATGACTCCCCCCCCCCATCTGATCTGCGCATGAGTATGATCGCCCCCTGGATGTGGGGAGGTGTACCCTGTTTTGGTAACTCGGCCCGAGCCACAGTATTTACCTGCTGAAATTCAGAGCCAAGGCTGTGTATTAAATCCGGACTTTTTTTTCAACATGCTGTCAGTGGTGACATCTTGTGGATGGAGAGGAGAAATACGGTGAATTTGACAAATACTGCATTAGATTAGAAGATTAGAAGTTCGCTGACTACACCTTTAACAAAGAAATATGTTCAGATCTGCAAAAATGATCCTAAAGTCATTGGCATCTATGCTTATCTCTGTGAAAGCAGTCACTTCCTGCTGTCCAGTCTCTTGTAGCTCCATCCTCTTCCTGCTCTAAAGGACGCTGACTGAGCCGTGCAGCTTTGGGTCACTCACAGTCATTCTAGATTGGAGCTTGGCAGGGTGGATCTGTCTGGTTACAGACAATAAATCTGACAGGCCCAGCTTCTGTAAATGGTTAGTTTTTCTCACTGGTTGTGTTTAACCTGCATGGTGGCAGCAGTGCATGCATTTTTTCATTTCATCAGACATGTTATCAAGTCAGAGCTCACACACTTCACACCTTGAGGTTTACCTTTCCAAGTGTATCGTTTGTTTCATTGACTTAAATATCAACAGGGTTTTGTAGTTTTATGTCAGCATTTAGCCATATACAGAATACAATTTGTTGCTCAGATAATAATCATTTAGATGATGTAGCTTTTGCTGTTTGACTCTTTTACAAGGTAAGATTTTTATCACATTGACATTCACCATTTACAAAATGTAATTTTTGATACTTTCGCATTTATTTACAATCTCTTCTACATTCATCAATACATTTTTAAGTATGAAAGAGTTTTTTTTAATTAACGTGTTTTTTTATCAACTCTTATTAATTTTGATAAGTAAACTAATCGTTACCTGAGCAGCCTCAGTTGATCCTCAAAGTGCTCAAAATACAAAGACCTGTATCTCAGTCGATGTCAGCATAACCTTTTGAGCAAACAAAAATATATATATTAATGAAAGAATGTCTACAGATCAACCGGTGACCAAAAGAAATGCATTTCACAGAGGAACAGAAAATGATTTTTTTACTGGTGTGATGCAATTTGTCCCTGCCAGTTCGAAGATAATAATAATTATCAAAAATATATGGTCAATAAATATCTTATAATATTTAAGGCCCCTCTGGCCAAAGTGAGGCCCTAAGCAGATTTTTTTTCTGAGGCCTTCTGCCACCCTAACCTCTGTGTCACTGAGAAAGGAGGTTGAAGGCTGTGTGGTGATTGTCCATCACAGAGTTTTTGGAAAGACTTAAAAATGAACTGACAATATATAGGAAGTGATTCTTAAATGAAGCTCAAAGTGTGGAAACCACAGAATGTTTCAGGAAACGCCACTATAAGACCATGGTTTATGGTCTTCATTCATAAGCATCAACATATGGATCAAAAGCAACCCTGTTGGAAGATTTTAATGAAAGAAAACAACCCGTTTTGTTTTTTCTTTTCCCTAAGCCATAAGAGAAGTTGTTTTGTTTATTTAAATAAGAAACATTTTATGCTAACCTTTGCATATCCCTTCCTTATGTCCTATGGTTGTCTTTTACAAGGGTCTTCAGTTATAAATAAACTGGAACTGGTTCTAAGTCTCAATATCCAAAGTCTTAATATTTAGAATTTCAAGTCAGATCAAGTCAAAAGTGTTGTTTAGCCAATTAAATGCCATCTGAACAATACAATATAATTTGATTCTTTTTATGTATTTTTTATTGGTATAAAAACTAGTTTGACTGAACTCAGACACATAAATGGAGTGGAGGTTTTTCACAGAATACTGTATATTCTCACGGTTTCATGAGGTCATCAAATACATTTGTACAAGGGCAAGTTTTTTTAACTTACAAACACTGGGGCAAGATAAAAATATTAAAAACATAAGAAAAACATTTTTCTGTCGAATTAGTATATATTTAGTCCATTTTTTTTTGTTAGTAATAAACATTTCCTAACCAACAAAAGTAAGATCAGTCCCAATCTGCCAGACTGCTGCCAAACAGCACTATGGGTCACAGTGACAGTTGAGATATCTTGGCTGCTTTTTTTCTGGACTGTCTTGTTGTCCATCACTAGGTTTGACCTTAATGAAGCTATAGCGTAAGTTCAATCAGGAAGACTGTCTGGGTGTTCCTGTCATTCATTCACTCTCTTGTCAGCTGTCTAAGAGGGAGGCGTGCCAGTTCTTTCTATCCAATCACAACTTCCCTGCCTCATTGGTTAGCCAATCATCACTTAGCTGTCAAACTTTAAATTCTGCCTCGTCTGCTGTCAGTTGTCTTTCAGGCTCTCTGCATGTATGGCACATTCATACTCACTTTCGTATTGATCCTTCTGTCAGTTAAATCCATGTCAGATCTTGAGCACGATCAGCTGCCAGGCGTTCTGGATTTCGGCAAGGATTTCTTGGTAGTAACGGCTTCCACCTCCTCTGGCTTCCGACGCAGGAGTGTTCGCCTCTCGCTCCGTGACACATCCACTCATGACAAGGAGGCGTTAAGGTTCCATCTCAGAGATCTTGGCATTAATCCAGATCCAGATTTGCCTCTTTCTCAACTCTGTCAGCTGGCGGACATTACAGCCCGCAATAGCCCGGTGGGATTCGCTCAGAGTCCGGATCCCGAGGTCCCGGCTCCCCCAGCTGCTCCATCACGCGGGCAGAAAAGAACCAAGAAGTCCAATAACTCGCAAGCCCCGGCTCAGAAGAAAAAACACATCTCCCCACCGGATCACTCCCCGGAGACGTCTACCTTTCCTGCGACTCCAGGTCCTTCTTCATCAGGCAAATTCTTGGTAAATACAATCCAGTCCCTGGCAAACTCCTTGGGATCCATCGAGGCTCGCCTACGGTCTATGGAGAATGCTGCGTCTGCGCTGCCTTCCACCCTCCCGGCCACCCAGGCGCTCTTGCCACAGCCAGCGCTCACGGCTATCCCGGCTTCCGCCGCTCAACATTCCCTGCCCTCCGCTGTCCCGGCTCCACCTCTAGGTAGGCCTTTCATCCTCAAGCTGCCAACATTTCAGCGCGCCTCAGGTCTAAAATCCTGCAAGGCAAAGATATTAGTCTTTTGAGCCTGATTCTGCCATCCCCCGAGTGTGACAAAAAACTCTCTCCGGGGAAAAACGTTACAACTCTCATAAAAAATGCAGATCCACGCCTCATCGATCTCAACACCATCACCACCCCCAGGCTCAAGCTCATCCAACCCCCAGATCCTCCAAGTGAGCGAGGAGGAAGTGAACCGGCTGCTGCAGGGACAAAAAACCAGGAAGGCTCCGGGCCCTGATGGGGTTTCCCCCTCCTGTCTGCGAGCCTGTGCAGACCAGCTGGCTCCTGTCTTCACCCAGCTCTTCAACAGGTCCCTGGAGCTGGGTGTGGTCCCCTGCTGCTTCAAGCGCTCCACCATCATCCCCGTCCCCAAGAAACCCACCATCTCAGGACTTAATGACTACAGGCCTGTCGCGCTGACATCTGTGGTCATGAAGACCTTTGAGCGGCTGGTGTTGGCCCACCTGAAGACCCTCACAAAGGACCTTCTGGACCCCCTGCAGTTTGCCCAGCGGGCAAACAGATCAGTGGACGACGCTGTCAACTTGGGCCTGCATTACATCCTGCAGCACCTGGATCGTCCTGGGACCTATGCACATGTCCTTTTTGTGGACTTCAGCTTTGCCTTCAATACCGTGGTCCCCCCCTCCCTCTGCTCCAAACTGGCCCAGCTCACTGTGCCTCCTGCGCTCTGTCAGTGGATCTACAGCTTCCTGACTGACAGAAGCCAGCAGGTGAGGCTGGGGCAGGCCACATCGGACATTCGGACCACCAGCACAGGGACCCCCCAAGGATGTGTCCTTTCTCCACTACTCTTCTCCCTCTACACCAATGACTGCACCTCCACGGACACCTCTGTGAAGCTGCTGAAGTTCGCAGACGACACCACTGTCATCGGTCTCAACCAGGACGGTGATGAGACTGCTTACAGACAGCAGGTGGATCAGCTGGTGCTCAGGTGCAGTCAGAACAACCTGGAGCTGAACACGCTCAAGACGGTGGAGATGATAGTGGACTTTAGGAGACATCCCCCCGCCCTGTCCCCCCTCTCAGTCCTCAGCAGCCTGGTGTCCACTGTGGAGAACTTCAGATTCCTGGGCACGATCATCACGCAGGATCTGAAGTGGGAGGTAAGATTGCAAATATATGTCTTATCTTTATGTCTTAACTGCGTCATTTCTTTGCATGATTTAGGATCATCGGTTCTGCGGGTAAGTATTCAATTCTTTTGGGGGATATTTATAATTTTCACGAGTTGTGCTCCCCTGTTTATTTATCATTCTTGATGGGGTCTAACCGCCAAATCTGTTATGCATTATATCATTAAATCTGTTCATAATCCTTTCTGGTGTAAGTCTCTCCTGATTGAAATGAAGCTATAGCGTAAGTTCAATCAGGAAGACTGTCTGGGTGTTCCTGTCATTCATTCACTCTCTCGTCAGCTGTCTAGGAGGGAGGCGTGCCAGTTCTTTCTATCCAATCACAACTTCCCTGCCTCATTGGTTAGCCAATCATCACTTAGCTGTCAAACTTTAAATTCTGCCTCGTCTGCTGTCAATTGTCTTTCAGGCTCTCTGCGCGTCCCACCTCCTCCCCATGCACCTCCAGGTCACGTCCCTCCTCCTTCCGACGCACCTTCAGGATCTTCCTCCCGGGTCAGCTCACAGCTCTCCAGTTTTCATCGGCTCTCCAAGTTCCATTCTCTCAAGACTTTAGTACCACCAGTGTCTAGGCCCCATGGGGGGATATTAATAATTTTCACAAGTTCTGCTCCCCTGTACATTTATCATTCACATGCTTGATGGGGTCTAACCGCCAAATCTGTTATGCATTATATCATTAAATCTGTTCATAATCCTTTCTGGTGTAAGTCTCTCCTCCTGATTGTAATGTAATTGTTTTCCTGGTTGAATGTTGGCTCATATTGGAACAGTGGAGGGCCTGAGGAGGCCTCAAGCTGCTAGTTGATTGTCACTGATGTTCAGTTTTATGACAGATTTGTTAAACAAAGTAGATTCTGGGGTCGACTGTATTCTCTTGCTGAAAAAATTTGAATGGATTAAGCCTTACTTAATGACGAAAGTAGAAGAAAACACTGATATTTGTTTTTTTTTCTTTAGATAACCCATGAGTTGAAGCAATGGCTTTTACAGCTCTGTCCTGAGAAACATTATCAAACAGTCATCATGACCCAAATCTCAAAAAGATTAAATACTTAAATTTGTTTAATGAAAAAATTTTGCAGTTCCGACTTCAGAAGGATTAAAATAAAGTTATAAACATTAAATAATAATAAGAGCCCTGGGAGAATATATAGCCATAAATCATAATCACAATGTTTCTCATCATAACATTTAAATGGTTATTTTCTAGACATCTGAGGTCAAAAGTTTATCAAAGGAAAACCAATTAATTATATGAAAATGGTGGGATATGTTGAGATCCATAGAGAGCACAACAGAGTAAAATTAAACAAATGGATGTTTGTCCTCTCAGGGTCTTCATACACTGAAGACATTTTTACCCCGTTTTTCACTGATATACAAAGACTACTGAAAACAGCTCTGTGACCCAATTTTGGGCCTCAACCCACCGGTTGAGAACTGCTGCACTAGTAGACATCGTCTGGAGCTTGAGAAATGCAGGCTGGATTTATCATTTAGAAAAAAAGTGAGCGAGTCAAAACAGCTGCACAGAGCTGCACTGATGAAGAATGTTAAGTTTATTTTTAACTTGAACCATGCACATGAGCTACCAAGACATTACTTTAATCATAAAATCACAAGAAAGGATTGATTATCCCTCACTGTACCCTGCACTGTGCATCTTAAAGCATCTTTATGCTCACCAACACACACAGAAGCTAGCACACAAAGGCGCTGAGCGATTCAGGAGTTATTTAGAGAAAATGTCCAGATGCACATTGGCTGAACTGCAAGAGGAAAAATCCTATACACAACAACAGCAACAGCTCAAATGAGTAGCTATATTTGGTCTGTGGACCACAGAGCAGATGTTTGCTGCATCACTTTTAGATATGACAAGTATGAAAATGTACTTTTATGTTTCTTCATGTTTCATGTTTTCCTTCCTTTCTCTGCTTTGTGTGACAGGGTACATTAAATCAGTGAATGTTTCATTCATGTTATTTGCTGTTTAACTGAAGACGATGTTTGTTTCATTGAACATCTTAAGTGAGAGGGAGTGGATGGCTTTCACAGTCAGCAGCATAAATGGTCGCAAGTTTGGTCGGAGAAAAGTCAGAGCTGTTCCAGTCATTAATTTAATACAAACAGTCAAACTTCGAGAACTTTGAAGTCACAAGTCATTGGTGTTAAAATTTAAATCCACTAGTCTGACCTGTCTGACGAGAGTTGAAGTCATGAGACTTGAGTCCACACCTCTGTGTACTTTAGTTTTCCTGTCTCGGTCCTCTCCCACACCCTTCTCTTTCACTCACAACGGCTCCTCTGACTCCCCTTTACCTCATGTACCAAACCTCCTCTCTTCAAGTGCTGTTTGCAGTGTGTTTCATAATGACCCTGGTAAAGTTTTAAAGCTAAAACAAATCAGTCTAATAAAGATGTTTCCTGAGCGTCAAGTGTTGCTGGAGCTCTTTTGTTTTTCTGAAGACTCTTTATTCTCCAGCACCTTAGAAGGTAGTGTGTTGACAGAGTATATGACTTTTATGTCAGGTTCCCAAAAGATGTTGAGGCCTTATTTTTTATAAATTGTTTATAATTTGTCTGAAGACAGGCAGGCCTGATCAAATGTATGTATTTTAGGAAGTCCTTGAGCAGGAATACAATCCTAGCCGAGAGTTTCTAAACTTCCAAAGTATCAATGAATACAAGCATTACAGTGACTAGAATTAGAAGCTAGTTTAAATATTTATGTTGATTATAAAAAAAAGTAGTGCTGTCAGGCGATTAAAAAAATTAATCTAATTAATTACCGGATTTGTAATTAATTAATCTAATTAATGGCATTTTAATCTCATATCTGCTTAAAGTTCAGTTCAGTTCAGTAACGTTTTTATTTCAAACCTGCACAATACAACACAACATTGGTTTGAAAAGGGAACGGATGAAGACAACGCTTTTACATTTCCGATCCCTCACTCCCCATCACAAAACAAACATAGAGCTACACTCCCAATAACACTCATCCAGACAAAACAAAACCCCAGCACTCTCTGACCCCACACCCATCTCCCCCTAATTTACATCCTCAACAGAAGGCTTCAGTCTGTCTTCTCCATATATTTGGACATCACATTTTTAACAAACAATCGTTTAAACTGAACAATATTTGTACTTGCCTTTAACTCTTTTGCTAAACTGTTCCATAAAATGACTCCCTGTATGGAAATGCACATTGATTTTAGAGTTGTTCTTGTTTTTGGCTGGTAAAGTCTATTACTCCCTCTCAAACTGTATAAGTGATGCACGTTTCTGTCATGAAACATATTCTGAATATTTGTAGGTAGAGTTTTTTGATGCCTTAAACATTATTTGAGCCGTTTTGTACCTGACCAAATCATGGAATTTTAAGTTTGATGATCTTAAGAAAAGTGGGTTAGTATGCTCCCTAAATTTTACTCTATGAACAATCCTTATGGCCTTTTTTTGAAGTGTCACAAGTGGTAATAAATTTGACTTATAGGAGTTTCCCCAAATTTCAATACAATAAGTCAAATATGACATTACAAATGAGTTATATAATATAAGTAGTGCATTCTGGTTTAGAGCATGACTTGCTCTTTGCATAACACCAACACATTTTGCAACTTTCTTTCTTAAATAATTAATGTGAGGTTTCCATGATAACTTATCATCAATTACAACACCTAGAAATACATTTTGTTGAACTCTCTCAATTGTTATATCATCAACCCTGATTTGCACTGCAACATCAGTTTTGATGTTGCAGTGCAAATCCCCACATAAAGAATTTGAATTCTAGGATATCACAAAATTGTAGTGGATGATTAATCAAATGAATACACTAAAAATCAAATGAATACACTAAAAAGAGAAGATTGTATATCCAAATTTTTATGGGTGATTGAATAAATCCGAAGTCAGGGCATCTTGTCCAGAAAATTCTGAGCTCAATCAGGCAACTCAAATTACACTTTCAGTGTGTTTCATAAATCAAATTAAAAAAAAGAAAAAGGTTGAGGACACCCAGCAAACCAATTAGGCCTGGTGCATAATTAAAGAATGTAGTACACATATAGATAAATAAATTCAAAAATAAAATAAAGCTGAGTCTCAAATATGCCGTTCCTGTTGTCACCTGGGCTTTGTTTGGTTTGATTAGAGACGCATGTGTGAAGTGACGTGTCACTGCCATGTACGGGTCCTCCAATAATGGACAATATTAAAATGTTTGTGTGCTATGATTAATCGCGATTAATTTTTTTAATGCATCAATTTGTGTTGTAATTAATTAATCAAATTAATGCACTAAAGTGACAGCCCTAAAAAAAAAGATAATATGGACTATATTGGCTCATTGTATCTACACTTACAACTTTGTAAGCTTCTACTTTTGTTTAGAAAAGACGGATATGGTCAGGTGTTAACCCTTGTGTGGTATTAGTGTTGTTCCTTAGCCAATGTTTATGGGTCTGGTGGACCTGCTAGAGTTTTGGGCTTTCAAAACACCACAATCCAATACTTTTCTCTTAAAATACTCAACAGATGTTTACTACATGCCAATTACAAGTTGTATGAACAGCAAACATGGTTAATATTTGCTCTTTACCTTTGTTAGATCACATTTGTCAATTAAAAAGGAAAATCAGTTATAATCAAGAGGAGTGAGTGGAAAAATACAAATGAAGAAAGATGTTTCCCAACTATTGATTTTTATTCATTTGAACTTGTAGGTGCTCAACCTCATCCTCTTCTTCAGAGTTATCGTCAGACTCTGAATTCTCAGAAATATGATCTTCATATTCTGAAACCTCTTCCTTGATATCACCATCAGAAGCTTCTGTCTCTTCAAAAATCAATTGGAGGGCCCTCTCAGCAGAAAATCTTTTGGCCATCTTGATCAGTCATGATAAGTAATGACGCTGGCAGAGTCATATTTATGGTGCTACATCCCATTTGCAGGTGGGATAGTAAATGAGAAAAAAAAAGTTTGGTTCCGGCAAGATAAAAGGGGAAAATGTGCGGGAATGTAAGAGTAGATGGTATTTGTTGAATTTTCAACAATATTTCAACTTTCAAGCACACACACATGCACACACACAAACAGACACACTCTTGTGCAGGAGCAGGAGGGGCAGAAAACACTATCAGTAGCCCCAGAAAGGAGGAATACAGAATGGGGGTACACAGGACCTACATGTTCCACACTTTTATTAGCCCCAGGTCCAGTGGACCCAAACACCCTGTATGTAATATAAATGCATTGGGTGGGTGCATAATATGTGGTCAGAGAAAATGTGTTTTGATTTATGTTCTTCACAGAAAATGAACCAAAGACAATGAATTTCAGGTTGAAAAATAATTAATTGCATCATTTTTCTTTCGATAAATACTGAAAACAAGTCCCACAGACCCAAATACCATACAAGGGTTAAACACTGACTATATCAAAGCACATATTTAAAATAATCTGTTGAATGTAAAGACACTTTGTTCATCAACAAAATCTGTGCAGCAACAGCTCAATTTTCATCTGTTAAACTCAGAGTCTCAGTAATAGTACCAGTTCAGAAAATTCAACACTAACCTTTTTGGGCTCACAGTCTGTGCTCACTCTTCATGCAGGAAAATGGCTCCTCTGTTACATGATCAAAACTGCCTCCCTCCTTCTTTTTCCTCTATTATTCTTCCCCCGCCCAGCAGGGCAGGTAGTTGACTGAAGCATAGGTAAAGTTCAGAGAGAGAGGGATAGAGCAGGAGATTAGAGGAGGAGGAACTATTGGAACATTTCTCTGGTCTTGTGTCCTTGTTTGTCTGTTTACATCATGTTTTGGGTGTCTATTGAGCAGGAGTGGAAGTTGAATTAAAAGATTGATTTGATTGAAACAGATTGATCCTCTTCACAGACAGATTTTATTTGTTGGAGCAAAAGATGCACTGGCTGTAAATCTACCAACTTCTGTTCTCTAAATAACTCAACTAATAAACTTAATTCTTTAAAACATATATATTCACTCATTTTGAATTTGATGCTGCTTTAGGTTTCCACAGAGCTGGGACAGAGGAATGTTTACCACTGTGCTATATCACCTTTCCTTTGAACAACTTAATACTCATTTGAGGAGGCTAATGTGTATAAACTGGAGAGGACTTGAGTTGATTAATATAGCAGCATTTAGTTGAACTGACATAAAATTTGGTTTACTGGTCTTAAAAAAGAGAATCTTTGTTAAATGATATCATTTCTGTTGGTGGTTGATGAAGGGTTTATAATGAGTTGACAAGTAGGTTCATGGTTGCAGGTCTTTCATTATTGTTTATCAAGGCTGTACTAATATGTGTTTGCAGGAACAGCTTTTTATTTAATTTGGTTATCTCTGTAAAGTTTGTACCATGTGAGAGCTGAAGCCAAAAGTGGAAACACTCTCCTTTGCAGTCATTGGTTTCCTGCTGTTATGAGAATTAGTACCCTCTCTTTGTCCTGAATCCCACAGCAGTGTGGCGTGGCAGCTTGGTGTGTATGTGTGTTGGGGGGGTGAGGGGACAAGCTGGAGAGATATTGTGAAGTGTTGGTCTTGGTCAGAGATCTAATGATACCTTGTGCTTTTTTAGATGTAAAGTGTTCTCTTGAGATTGGAATGCCCTTTTATAAAGGTGGCTTGAGAAGGTATAGGCTGTGAAAAAGAGATTTATGGTTTTGTTTACAGGCTTAACACTAATAATATTCTCCATGTCCTTGGAGGTCTGCCTTTGTCTCTCCTGCGCCTGTTTGAGCCAGAGTAGACAGCTTGTTTGCCTCTTCCAATCAGGGCCCCAAATTCAGCATGGTAACAAAACTTGCCTGGTCATGTGTAAGGACTATTCCCTCTGAGGTGTCAGGTAGTTGCCTGATCTCATTCTTTTTCAATTTCACATTTAATTTGCCAGACTGCTGTTTTGCCTCCGGTGTTTTCTGTACTTTGCCTCTACTGGCTTTATCTGGTTCTTTGTGTTACTGCACTTGGTCTGGCTGGGCTTTGCAGAGCCAGGTCTCTCAGACTGGTTTTTGCACTTGTTTTAAGCCTTAAGAAGCCTTGCCCATTCTTTTGTAAGCCATTTGATGTTTTACTTTATTTCATATGCTTTACTGGCCCTCTCACATCACTGATTGTCAGATCTCATCATTTTGTAAACGGAATCAACTGACATTCACTGTTTTTATTTCTTTCTGGGGGCACGAGCTGTGGGGAGAGGGCATGATGCCCACCTTTCTGCATGCTGTGGTCCGTCTGGTGGTGTTCACTTTGAGTGTTTGTTTTTTGACTGATTCTCCTTTTTAGAGAAGAGTACATTCACAGTGACAGAGTCAGGATTCAAAGGTGCTCACTTTGTGGAAATCTGACGGGGTTCATCACAACAAGTCCCCAGGAATGGTGAAATATTCCAAAACTTTATAAAATAAAATTGGCCTAATTATGTTTTTCCTTTCTTTTAGGAACTATTAAATTGTGAAATTAAATTAAAAACTTTTGTAACTGTGAAACAAATGCATGTCTCCTGCTTTTCTTAAATCTGTGAAGAAATTATTTGGTGTCGACACACTTACAGAGGGGGTTGTTCCTCAGCCCACGGGTCCAGTCAGACCAGGCACACTATTAAAGGCACTTTAATAGTGTGCCTGGTCACAATCAAGAACTGTAGTAGTAATAGAATGGGGCTAAAGGGATGGCTAAATATTTGTATTATATGAAACATATTTGAATACTTGAAACTTTGTAGGTCCACAGCATCAGCCATCCACAACAATCCCCAGCAACCTGCAAAACAAAAACAAGAAACATGCAGGAGCAAACAAAAAGGACAAAAAAGACAAAGAATGTGTTTGGAGATGTTTTTTGTTTTTTTTTTATCAATTTTTTATTTACTTTATCTTTCTGCTTCTCGGCGCCAACATACAAGAATATATATTCACAATACAAAAATAGACTCCAAGTTGTAAGATTCACAAATGTATATGAAAGTGCAGTAAGAAAAGACACAAATATTGTAATCATAACCAAAACATCAATTAAAGATATAAATATCTGCAATAACTGTCACGGCGGTATAAAGTGTATGAACAACCAAGAAAACAATATCAGGAAACATTAAAATATATGAATGAATTAAATAAAATAAATCTCAAAAGCAATAAAAAAAAAAAAAAAAAAAAAAAAGCATAAAACCCAGATCAAAATCCACCCATTCCCCAGATCCAGATCCATAAAGTTCAGTCACATGTTACATCTGAAGTTCACGGAGGTTAGTTAAAAGTGCATCCCACGCCTTTATGGCAGAGTCTTTCGCTCCATGAACTTTGGCTATTGATAACTCCAGATAAACAATGTCCAAGTATGTCAGAACCCAAGCACGGTAAGAGAGTGAGTGTGGAGGCTTCCAGCGTGTGGCCACAAGTTTTTTCCCAGCAGTTAGGCCAGCCAGCAAGGCCTTTCTCTTGTCCAAATTTAAGTGCAGGTTAGATAGGTCATTCAAAATAAGTACAGCAGGCAAACATGGTAAAGTAATATTAAACAACTTAGAAAGGTTAAAGGTAATCATCTCCCAAAACTTAAACACTGGGGCACATTCCCAAAACATATGAAGAAAACTACCGATACTTTTGGAAGAACAAAAAGTGCATCTGGGGTTATTTCTGACCTTCATTAAGTGAAGCTTCCTAGGTGTTAAATATGTCCTATGAATTTAATTGTAATGTATTTGCTGATGATCTGGATTTCTAGAAGCTAGCCTTACATTAACCCATACTTTATCCCACTCAAATGTATGACTCAAATCTGGGATATCGTTCCTCCACATCATATCTACGATAAGGGGTCTATAGGAATGCTGCAATAACAACACATATAACCTGGAAACTAAACCACTCATACCTCTCACAGAGTGCAAAGATTCAAATAAAGGGTGTGGTGTGAGAGGGCTCAACAAAGGGACACCTCTGTCCTTTAAAGATGACCTCAGTTGTAAATAAGTGTTGCCATATCATGCAGGTGTCACGTAGTGACACCTGCATGATATGGCAACAGTGCTGAGCTGAATGGTTAGGGTATAGTAGCAAGTTGGGAGTACTGATGTGAAAATGCAAATGAAAAATCCATCACCTGTTACAGAAAGACATGTATTGGCTGTTTGCCCCTTTATTGTTGTGAGGATGCCACCATAGATCTGCCCAGCCATGCCATGTCAAATGGACAAGGTTCTGACATGTAATTTATCGAACACCATATAAATCAGATGTATATGCCATTTCACCACATCTAGCCGGTCTCAGTATTCCAACACCAAGCATAGAAGACAAATGCTGTCCCCAAAAGGGCGCCTCATGTTGTTCAATAGGAGTCCAGTCCTGAAGAGGAAGCAGTCAGACCAAACAGAGATGAATGCAGCTGTAACAGGGCAGTGAATATAAGCAGAGGTCAACTCCTGCTGGGGTTTACAAGCATGTTGAATCAAACATTGAAACTTTCTAAGTATGCATTAAAATTTTCTGACAGCAAACTTTGGAACATGTCTGTGTAAATTAACTTTGAGTTTGAGTCAAGAAATTTCAGGTAATTTCAGCATCATGTCTGAGTGAAGAGTGTAGCAATTATTTTCTGGATATTACTGGATATTAATTAAATTAATTAATATTCATTTAATAACCAGGTTTGCTCTCGTTAATAAAAGGGGCACCATCCTTTTTATACAAAAAAGGCAAAATTAACTTAGTTAGCTGATTTATCAATTTATTTCATTTAAATTAGATAAATCAATTAAGTCAAACTTTATCAGTTTAATCAATTAAGTCAAACTTTATAGTTGTTTAATCAATTAAGTCAAACTTATCAGTTTAATCAATCTCAAATCTAAAGACAGAACTCTCATGCAGTGATGTCAATCTTCCAAATAGAATACCAACAGACAGAACTTTAAATATATAAGGGTGATTTATTAAAATGAATTTATAAGACAAAATAAAATAAAACAAACACTTAAGAAGGAATAAATGTCAGAGATATACTAAATCAATGATGCTGTCAATCAGGAAAGAAGATATGAACCCTCAAGGAACATTTAAGCATATGGAGTGGTTATAGTGGATTAATTTCCAAATTAACCTATTTGTAAAAGGTCAGATCAAAGGGAAATTATTAGAGAATTGAACCAAGACACACTCAAGCCCATCTGAAAGAAGATAGAACCGCCTCTTACAAAGTGTCGTCTGGATTGAGCCTCATCTGGTCCGAGCTACTGGAGAATCTGAAGGACTGTTCTGGTTCTGGGTGTTGTCCCAGAGGGTTGGTCCACACTCTGCCCAGCGCGATGGATCCAGAGAGGTTGTTCAGATGTGAGCTGGTCCCAGGTTTCCCAGGAGAGAAGTCTCAGATTGGACTGGCAGGTTCTGTTCAAGATTTTACGCTGGAGCTTGGGCGTTGGTGTCTCGATTGTAAAAAAAAATATTGATTTGTAACTAATTCCAAAAATCAAGAATTCATTGGCCAAACGAATACTATTCTGAAATTAATAACAAAAAGTCCATTTACTATGAAGTAAATCTGTGAAGTCTTTTTATAGCTCACTGGCTTGTATCGGCGGGCATGTCACAAAAACTTAGACAAAACTAAGGAAAATTATGGGGAGCCGAAAATCACAGGGGTGGTGACGATAAAGAGGAGGAAGAAGAGAGATAAGCGGGGAGCAGACAAGAAGAGAAGAGAGAGAAGACCGCATGTCTCTCTGTTTTAAGCTACTCGCAGGGGGAGGGCTTTTGGATGAGTTAACAACGCTTTATCAACTAATACTTGGCCAATATTACGTTGTATTTTGATTAAACATCCAATATAAGCACTCCAACTGGATAGGAAATCTCATGGTGATCAATTTGATACCAAATACTATATATCTAAAGTATAAGAAAGAATGAAACAATTCAAATCCTATTAAACAGTCAATTAAACACAATAGAGGTGGTTAACTTAAGATTTAGCAGTCAACATGCCCTTAGGAATAGTATGCAACCAAAATAAATTGTAGAAATCCTCTTATAGCATTCTTCAGTAATCAGAGTGATGAAATAATGCAGAGTACAGGCACATTTCTGGAGGAGAAAGGTATCTTCTCCATCTGTCAGAAGACTTTCACAGATAAACAGACTTTTTGTATCTTAGGCATTTTTAGAGCTAAAAACACACAAGTCACATCATTAGAAAGCATTTGTCATGACAGAATAAAACATCACATTGTTAGATTGTCCATTATTTCATTTAAAGAGTTTAAAAGTTTTGTGGTTTTCTGTGCTAGACAGAGACCACATCTGGAGTGGATGAGGGGTCCAAGATGTCCAGGGAGGTCCAAGGTCAACTTAGGTGCCACCGATGAATAATTTAAGACTTGGGAACGGACTCTTTACGAACATGCTATTTGGTCTCAGCCAATCGCTGTTTAGGAAGAAAAGTAAACAGTCTCTTGCATCCACACCAATGCCTGTTCATGGTAGTTCGGAGGGGGCGAAACAGATTTAATGGCAACACATGTTTTAGGTGATTTACAGTCATGAGGCACAGAGTCAGAGAGGAATGTTCTTTGTCCTTTTAGAGTTTCCTTAAAGTTGATCAGTTTGGTATCGCTACAAGAGAAACTTTTATTTTGGCATTTAAATACATAGTTTGAAAAAAACTGTACCACTTCAGAGGGCATGTGTTGCCAAAACAAAAACACACAGAGTCCTGGCACGTAAAATAAGGTCAGTGTGGTTTCACAGTAAACATGTATCTCACGTAATGTCTCACAGTGCTGTAATTCAGCACCATTGATGTAAAAACCAATCTCCAAGCACAGACATGTATTCAAAGCCTTTGCACATGAAACTGAAATGCATATTAAACACACTTAAGTGTCTTTTGCAATGACTGCATTGTGTGACTTGTCAGTTTCCCGAAAGCTTACTGAGATGGCCATGAACATTTTGCTAGGTCATGTGTTTCAATACAAAAGAGAGCAAAGGAACACTTCTTAAGTATAAAAACATCCCATTTATTCCCCAAAGTCTGATCACCCCTCATTTAAACTAACAATGCTAGTTTATTCCAACCTAATATATTTCTAGAGTCATTGTGATGGTACATCACCTTACAACAGGTTGAATGACACCTCTGTCATGGCCTGTGTCACCTTCACTGGCACTATGTAACTTTGGTGTCAATGGTAGGAACACTTCCACACTAAAAAACTACAGATTTTTACTGCTTTGACTGCTTTACGGCATACGTCACTTCCCCCTTGAGGCGAAAGTTAACTGTTGCGAAAAGGGGAATATAAAGCAGCTTATTTATTTTTAAAATAGATTTAATGAACATAATTTAGTTTCATCTAAATATGCTCTTATTTTTCTAATGAAAGAAGCTCACACTCCTGCACAGTAGGTGTTGGTAATGCCCCTCTGATGTTGGATGTCATCTACCGCAGGATGATTGTGTAAAATAATTCAATTTTTTTTACTTGAATGTTTCATGTTTGTGTTTTTTATTTCAGCCAAGATCGATCAAGAAATCAATTTGGTATATTATGCAATAAATCCCCTAAAATAAGCCTCTGATTCTGGTTTGTCTCTGTTAGTTTGGAGTATTACTGCTGCAACCCATTGGATGACAATTAAAACATTAAACTTATTCTTTTTTTTGCAATACACAGATTTTGCTTCTGTCAGAGATAACTCATTCATTAATGGCTTGATTGTTTCACCTCTTGCTGTTGTTGTGAGATGATCTTGGTGAACTCAAGACAGAGTTCTCCCAGGAAATGCAACCTTGTGTTTAGGGTCACCATGCTCGCAGCCTTCGCTGACCTTCTTAACAGACACAGGATGGACACATCAAACATAGGGCTTCATACAAGACATTGACCAGGAGGACATAAGACTCACTGCCTTAACGGACGATCGTAAAAGACTGTCTCCGTTGTCTGGAATGGGTGATGACCAATACTCACCCCCATTAAACCCAAAGGGAGGATACCCCCCTCTTCCTGTAATGACTTTAACCAAACTGGCCAGAGGTGACCTCTTAACCCCTTTTATCAGCCCTGGGACATTTGCATTCTTAAAGACATTCCTTCAGCCAGTTCTCTACAAACATCTCCAAAATCCTCTTAAACCTTGTATACATGTCTAAACAATATGATAACTTAATGTGTTGTGAAATGTATGCTATCTGAGTCCAATCCCGGTGATTCTAGCCCCAAAATAAGCCAAATGAAGATCTCTACTTCAAAACTGAAATTCCCAGTCTCCCAGCAGGAAAACTACAATGGACCAACAAATGTAATGAACTGTTTTTGACAATGTTTGTGTAAAGTCTGTGTGTTATAAGCTTCCCAGCCAAATAATCAGTGTCGGGGAAGTCTATGCAATATAGCTTGAATAATCTAGTAATTAGTAGTGTTGTTACATTAGTATACATATACAAATATATAACCTTTGAATCTTCCTTTTATTTTGATAGTAAGTGTTTGGTATCAAAATATTCAGGATGTGATGATCTTATTATGGATGTTGGTTATATTGAGTGATTACCAAACTATGACTCCCTAGTGGTGAAAAGTTAAGTTTATCAAACTTTGTGAAAACTTAGACAGATATCCGCCCAAGCATGGTCAAAACCACACCCACTCCTAGACTTTAAAAAGCTGAATGCGGAGCCTAGACTGTTTTTTTTTTCTAAACTTTAAACTCTATCTAAGCTCTTTCTTCCGCTCTGTCCCCGACGCTTTGATCCCCGATCTTCCTCTTCACCCCGTGACGTCACTTTGTTCCGCGTCTTCGCCTGCCCGCTGACAAGACTTTTCCGCTAATTTTTGTAAAGTCAGCACTGTTTGCCGTTTTCTAGTCTTAGCTCAATTTTTCTCAGTGTTCCCTTCCTTTTTATGAACACTCTGCCACCATCACTTTATTTAATTTAAGAAGTAATTTCGTGTGGCCAGCGAATATCTCTTTTTGAATTAATAAAAGTAAACTTCTGACGAGACTCCAGCCGATACCGTGTATGCAGCTGACCAGCACCGAGACTCCAGCCGACGCCGTGTACGCAGCTAACCAGTACTGAGACTACAGCTCCATCTGCATCCCAGCGCAACTCTTCTCGAGATCCCTACGAGCACCAGATGGGTCCAGACTGCCTCCACCTCAGCAGGCCGCTGTATCCATCAAACCTGGTGACTTCGGACTCGCGACAGACCAGCGCTACTCTAAGTAAGACCTCTCCTGAACGTTCAGCCGGGTTGGTGTAATTAGTCTCGCTCGCTCAATCAGATAAAACCTCTTTTTCCCTTAAAACGCTTACAAAATAGTCCATCAAATTCCTACCTCAATTCATACCTCAATATAGCCAGGTCGAATACAGTTTTACGTTATTCTAATCCTCACCAAAGAAGTGTTATTTTCTCACCTAAGTTTCATATCCTGCAAATGTACTTTTAATGCCTTTTCTCCCTCGGGAGTGTATTGTTCTGTTTATTATTCTATTTTGTTTTAAATAAACTCTTCATAGATTTAAAGTACTGTTTCTGGGAGTGTGTTTTGAAAGTCAGACATCCCTGTAATGAAAGCTCTTCCCTTCAGATTTAAGGTTGATGAGAATAGAGTGTGAATTACTCACTCTAGTCCACTAAAATTAAAACTAACCTGATCAATAAATTAATCAAGGAGTAAAATTTTGCCTATTTCGTATAAATAGGATGGTGCCCCGTTCGAATGTTTATTGAATAAATCAATAATTAATCTCTATAGTCATAGCAAAATAAGACCAAACAAATTATCACAACACTGTCCTTAAGAGAAGGACATGATGAGAATGTAACTTCAGGAATGTTGAAGGGAAAACTCAAGTCCAAAGTGAACAGACCTCGGCCTCACAGGAAAATCAACGTTCTTTTTAAGATCATTATCACTAAGTTATGGTTAAAATGAGGATCTTATGACCAACTCAATTTGATAACAGCTATTGGACCTGCAGAATGTGCTGTCTTATGTCTTACCCTCATCATGTGAGGTATTTAAGAGTGAAGAAAATCTAAAGGGCGAAGCTGTATGTGTCTTTGCATTGTGAATACAATTGTGTATAAGTGAACAGTGCGCTCTTTTCTCCATGGATTATCCACTTCAACTTTTCTGAAAAGTTGGCAGTCCTGGTGTTTGCCCTGTTTCAGCTCTTTCAATTCCAGCTAAAATACCAGTGAAATGAAACTTAGAGACTGACCTTAATGTACAGAGAAATGCAGAGTTTCCTGGAATCCGAGACCACATCCTGTGTTAGGTAACTGACTTATATGTAATGTTGCTCACCCTGTGGAGTGTTTTTGGCTCAGGGAGTGCAAAACTAAAAACTAATGACTAAACTAAAACTACTAACTAAAACTAAAACTAATGACTAAAAGATTTTATTTTCCACACAAATCAGCATTGCTGACACATTTGTTTCGCTTTTGTTTTTAATGCAACAGTTTTAACTCCAGTTGGACCTTTGGTCAGCTGAATCATGTGGTTCTATCAGTTTACTTTTATGACTGTAAACATACTGCAAAAATCATCACCATAAAAAAACAGAACAAGGTTCAACATGTCATGACTACTTTCAGGAACGATACCACTTTATGAAACTTCTTTGACATTAATGTCCTTTAGTGGTGCACATAAGATAGTCTAGTGTTGCTAATTATTTAATTTAGGCTGTTTAGGCTGTTTTTTCCTGTTGTATTTATGTTCCGTTGCCAAAATATTCTGAACACCTGCAGAATGTTCACCTGACAGGTGACCTTCTTCACTTAGTTGATGTTCAGAACTGTGAGATGATGATCCATGATGGGTTAGTCAGTGATGTCAACTGTGGTGTGGAGCTGATCTTTCCTGCTCAGAGGCCACGCTGTGCTGAAGTCATCTGAAGTGGTGTTGAGTGTCTTTGAGAGGAGAATTAACTAACCTCCTGTAAGAGTATCTAAAGAGTTCAAACAGAAGACAAAATTCACTCAACACTCTCTCCAAAAGTAAAAGAATTTATTAAAAAGGTCATAAACTTAACAAAAGTTGGTCGGTTATGACATTGACTTTAAAACCAGACCAAACTTGTAATATAAAATCCAGGGAATAAAATTAGAATAAAAAGTATAAAAAAGTAAGAACCATCATAATCATGTCTCTGTGAGGTGAAGTCTTTCAGATCTTTCTGTAGGTCCGGAGGGAGAGGATCAGACCTAAACAGCCTTTTTTAGACATGAAACATTCTTGAAAACTACAAAATGCCCCTCAGGTTGCATATGCTTTTATACACAAACCAGATTAAAAAGTATAAGATAGCGCCTCTCTCTATTTAGCAAAGTCAACTGGCACATCAACCGCCCTGAACATTTTTCACTTAATGAGTTTTCGACAACAATATTTTTCACTCCAAGTTCAACGTCTCTCAAATCATCACATGAGCTCAAACATCACTGATACAAACAGAATAAATGAATAAAATATGAATAGATCAAATGAATAGCACAGAGAAAGAAAAACAATTTAACAAAGGCATACAGTTTCAGTTCTTTCAACAGAAGTAGGCTGCCAAATTCTTGAATTTCGCTGAAAGGTTTCTTTTTATTCAGATCCTCAGCCAATGTTACAGAAACACTTGGAGTCAGAACAACAGGTTAATTTGGAAACCACTGCAAGAGTGGAGACCTCCACCAAGCAGCTCAGTTCCACCCATAAATTTAGATTTCAACCAAACTTATTGCCTAATATTTATTTTATATGCAATTGTGGAATGAAAATTATCAATCTGGAAGACTTATGATTATTGTTAATAAAAATATCATCCAGTAGAGTGACCTAGTTAGTGGTGGGTCTTGTAACTTTGAAAATGGTTAAGTCCATCACTTTTACCATAATTCAATAATGAAATTAATATGACTGTCATTTGTCCAAATGTCAATGCTAATTGTGTAGATTTTTCATAAAATTTAAGTATTCAACCAGCTTGGGTCTCGCGTTGAAATAAATGAAATGAAAAAAAAAACAGTTAATGGATACTAAGACCTTTTGTTCAGAGAGATTATGTTATTGCCAAAGTCTGTTTGTGTTTGTTTGTTTGTTTGTTTGTTTGTTTGTTTGTTTGTTACTCTGTTGGCAACATTACTCAAAAAGTTACGGATGAATTTTGATTAAATTTTCAGGAAATGTGCAGATTGGGACAAGGAACAAATCATTAGACTTTGGGAGTGATCTGGATCACCATCTAGATCCAGGTATTTTTTAAAGGATTCTAACATGGTTAGATAGGACCATTTTTGGCATTTGTGTGTTTTCATAGTCAAGGAATGTGAATATTTAAATGAATAAAGATAGGACTAATATTTATGGAAAAATCACAATATGGGTGAGGACTGCTCTCTGAGTGCTTTTCTAGTCAGTAAAGAACATCATCAAATATAATAAGGATGCCTGAAAAATAAAGGGATTTCCTGTTTCTTTCCACCAGTATCAATTACTGGGATGATCTGCCTGAGAACTGGAATTGAGAGCCATGAACCCAACTGCTTTGTTAAAGTTAAAGGCAGGGTCGGTAATTTGACTTAGATACTTTTTGTTTTACTGGTTAAAGTAATCTTTATGCCCTAGCGGCAATTAATGCATGATGTGTTCTTAAAAGAGCAAAAAAAAAGCTGCTGTCTACAGCAGGACTAAAGCAGGGAAAACACCAACCAATCATAGTAATTAGGACTGAATTTCTTTAATGAATCAAATCCTGTTGTGTCATACTGCCCACCCTCTGCATGTACATTTACTCAGTGTGGACCCACTGATTCAATGCACGTAACTGAGCAAAAAGGGATCCAAGTAAGCTGGAGAATGCTTATCTGTCAAGTTTCTGCTTAGAAAATAAGGGAAGCCCTCTTTGAGCTGTCCCACCATCCCATCCAAGCTCCAGTACCCCTCACATTTCAAGACAGGTGTACATGAAAATCGAAAAGAAGCACTTTGTTTTTCTTGGTTTGTTGCCGCCGTTGGCACTAATCTTAAGATACAAGCACAGAAGACAAAAGCTGTCCCCAAAAGGGCGCCTAAAGTTGTTCAACAGGAGTCCAGTCCTGAAGAGGAAGCAGTCAGACCAATCAGAGATGAATGCGGCTGTAACAGGGCAGTGAATATAAGCAGAGGTCAACTCCTGCTGGGGTTTGCAAGCGTGTTGAATCAAACATTGAAACTTTCTAAGGATGCATCAAATTTTCTGACAGCAAACGTCAACTTTGGAAAATGTCTGTGTAAATGCAGCATTAACTTTGAGTCCAAGTCAAGAAATTTAAAGTAATTTCAGCATCATGTCTGAGTGAAGAGAAACTTTTATTATGTCATTTAAATACATAGTTTGAAAAAAAATACAAATTTTAAAGGGCAATTGTTGCCAAAACAAATACACACAGAGTCCTGGCACATAAAATAAGGTCAGTGTGGTTTCACAATAAACATGTAACTCAGCCAATTTTGAATCTCACTCAATCATTGACTGCTGTAATTCAGCACTGATGTATTGATGTAAAAACAATGACCAAGCACAGACAAGTATTCAAAGCCTTTGCACATGAAACTGAAATGCATATTAAACACACTTAAGTGTCTGTTATGGTGACTGCATTATGTGACATAAACAGGTGCTTTTCAGTTTACCTAAAGCTTAATGAGATGGCCATGAACATTTATGCTAGGTCATGTGTTTCAATACAAAAGAGAGCAAAGCAACACTTTTTAAGCATAAAAACATCCCATTTATTCCCCAAAGTCTGATCACCCCTCATTTAATATAACACTGTTAGTTTTTTTCCAACTTAATATCCACTTTATTGCCTCACCTGCCTTGACGCGCATATGAACTTCAGTGACATCCCATTCCTAATCCATAGGGTTCAATCTGACGTCGGTCCACCCTTTGCAGCTACAACACCTTCAACTTTTCTGGGAAGGCTGTCCACAAGGTTTAGGAGTGTTTATGAGAATTTTTGAGGAGCGCATTAGTGAGGTCACGCACTGATGTTTCAAGAAAAGGCCTGGCCCCCAGTCTCCGCTATCATTCATCCCAAAGGTTTTTCTCAGTTTGAGGTCAGAACTCTGTGTAGGTCAGTCAAGTTCATCCACACCAGACTCTGTCATCCATGTCTTTATGGACCTGCTTTGCGCACAGTCATGTTGGAAGAGGAAGGGGCCAGCTCCAAATGGTTCCCACAAAGTTGGGAGCATGGAATTGTCCAAAAGTCTTGGTTTGCTGAAGCATTCAGAGTTCCTTTGACTGGAACTAAGGGGCCGAGCCCAGCTCCTGAAAAACACCCCCACACTATAATCCCCCCTCCACCAAACTTTACACTTGTCACAATGCAGCCCGACAAGTATTGTTCTCCTGGCAACCACCAAACCCAGACTCTACCATCAGATTGCCAGATGAAGAAACGCAAACGCGTCTCCATTGCTCTAGAGTGCTTTATCCCACTACACGCGACATTTTGCATTGCACTTGGTGATGTATGGTTGGATGCAGCTGCCATGAAAAAACCCATCCCTGAAGCTCTCTGCGTCCTGATCTTGAGCTAATCTGAAGGCCATATAAAGTTTGGAGGTCTGTAGCGATTGACTCTGCAGAAAGTTGGCAACCTCTTCGCTCTATGCACCTCAGCATCCACTGACCCCGCTCCATAAGTTTACATGGCCTACCACTTTGTGGTTGAGTTGCTGTTGTTCCCAAACACTCCCACGTTCTTATAATACAGCTGACAGTTGACTGTGGAATATTTAGGAGTGAGGAAATGTCACGAATGGATTTGTTGCACAGGTGGCATCCTATCACAGTTCCATGCTGGAATTCACTGAGCCCCTGAGAGCGACCCATTCTTTCACAAATGTTTGTAAAAGCAGTTTGCATAGGTGCTTGATTTTATACACCTGTGGCCATGGAAGTGACTGGAACACCTGATTCAGATTATTTGGATGAGTGAGCGAATACTTTTGGCAACATAGTATTTTTCTATCATTGTGATGGTGCATCACCTCATAACAGGTTGAATTGCACCTCTGTTATGGTCTGAGGGGGGTCTGTGTCACCTTCACTGGCACTTGTAACTTTGGTGTCAATGGTAGGAAAACTTCCACACTAAAAAACTACAGATTTTTACTGCTTTGACTGCTTTACAGCATACGTCACTTCCTCTTCAAGGGGAAAGTTAACTGTTGGGAAAAGGAGAATATAAATCAGCTTTTTAATTTTTAAAACTGATTTAACGATCAGAAAATAGTCAAATGTTAATATGCTCTAATTTTTCTAATGAAAGAAGCAACCTCTGGCTCACACTCCTGCACAGTACGTGGTGGTGATGCTCTTCTTTTTTTTTTTTAAACATCTTTTTATTAAGTTTTTAATATGAATATAACACAGAGAAATGTATCACATTATAATGCAAAACATAAGAAACATGACATATCTTTAAGTGTAACTGTTTAGCTATTTTCCTTTCTGAACTTTCCCACCCCCAAGTCCCCCCCCACCCCCACCCAAAAGGGTAATGCTCTTCTGATGTTGGATGTCATCCACCGCAGGATGATTGTGAAATATAATTCAAATTTCTTGACTTGAATGTTTCATGTTTGTGTGTTTTTTTTTTAGGCCAAGATAGATCAAGAAATTATTTCTGTATATTATGCAATAAATCTCCTTAAATAAGCCTCTGATTCTGGTTTGTCTCTGTTAGTTTGGATCATTAATACAGCAACAACCTGTGGGATGACAATTAAAACATTGAACTTTTTCTTTTTTTTTTAACAATACACAGAATTTTCTTCTGTCAGAAAAAACCCATCCATCCATTAATGGCTTGATTGTTTCAGCTCCTGCTGTCCTAAAGAGAAGGACGTGATGTGAATGTTGGAGGGAAAACTCAAGTCCTAAGTGCACAGACTTCTGCCTCACAGGAAAATCGACATTCTTTTTAAGGAGACCATTATCACTAAGTTATGGTTTAATATGAGGGTTGAATAACCAACTTAATCTGATAACAGCTATTGTATCTGCAGAATGTGCTGTCTTGTGTCTTGCTCTCAGCATGTGAGGTATTTGAGTGTGAAGAAAATCTAATGAAGGAAGAAGCTGCATGTGTGTCTGCATTGTGAATACAATTGTGTGTAAGTGGACAGTGTGCACTTTTCTCTGTGGATTATTCACTCCTAAGTTTTCTGAAAAGTTGGCAGTCCTGGTGTTTGCACTGTTTCAGTTCTTTCAATTCCAGCAAAATATCAGTGAAATGAAACAGAGGCTGATCTTTGAATGTACAGGGAAATGCAGAGTTTCCTGGAATCAGGCAGCAACAATGAAAAAATAACAGCAGAGACCACGCCCTGTGGTAGATAACTGAATTATGCTGCTCACCTTGTGAGAGTGAGTTTGGCTCTGCGAGTGTGAAGTATGACTGAAACAAACTTTTTTTCCACACAAATCAACATTGCAAACACATTTGTTTCGTTTTTTTTTGTTTATAATGCAGCAGTTTTAACTCCAGTTGGACCTTTGGCCAGCTGAATCGAGTGGTATTATTAGTTTACTTTTATGCATCTATCTGTACATTCATCTATTCTGGAAGTAATTTTTTTTAGGTAATTTCTTGATTTTTTCTGGCTGTTGGTTACACAGAGAGCAGGAAAAGGCACATGCTCCCAAAACACTCAAAGGCACAGATGCAAGCCTGCAGAGCCCATCTTCACCATTTACACCTCTGAGGCATCCTCTAACATTGAAGGAAAATGGAGGGGAGATCTCCTCCACATACAGGGACAAGATGAGACTTCACAGGAGTGTAAATATGTCTTGAGACTGCAGCACAAGAGTGACTTAAAATGAAAATTAGATTGTTTTTGAACACCAGTCACTGTAAACATACTGCAACAATTATCAACATCAAAAAACATGAACAAGTTTCAGCATGTCATGAGTGGTTTCAGGAATGATACCCCTTCATGAAACTTATTTGACATTCAGTGGTGGGCACAAGATAGAAAGTTGAAGCCTAATTCCAGGAGGAGTACAAACTGCATATATATATGTATATATATATATATATATATATATATATATATATATATATATATATATATATATATATATATATATATATATATATATATATATATATATATATATATATATATATATATATACATACACACACACACACATATATATATATATATATATATATATATATATATATATATATATATATACACACATATATAGATATATATATATATATATATATATATATATATATATATATATATCTACTGTATATTGAAAATAAAATTGGTCCCAGGACTGAGCCTTGGGGCACCCCTTTGGAAAGACCCAGAACAGTGGAGGTGGATCCAGCCACCTGCACACACTGTGTTCTGTTTGTTAAATACTCACTGAACCAATGAGTGGCAGATTTAGAAATGCCATTGTTATGTAAAATTTTAGTCAAGAGTTTGTGATCTACTGTGTCAAAGGCTTTAGAAAGATCAATAAAAAGAGCTACACAATATTTCTTACTGTCCAGGGCCTCAATAAAATCATTTAAAACAAAAACTCCTTTTTACGGACAGATAACCTCTGATAGTGCTGAATTTTGATTGGTCAGTCCAGTGCCATATTTTCAGCCACTCTGCATTCATTCTAACATTTATGCTGATGACATGGTTTTGAACTAATGATGCAGTTGTAGGCCACACTAACAGGTAAACTTGGGTTACCAGGTAAACAAGACATTTAAGGCAGCTGTTGCCCCCACACAAATGGAGATAGGGAGAGACCTGAATGCTGCAGGTCTTTAGTGTCATTCATAGTGGTGCTCTTTCACAAGGAGAAAACATGGTAAATAAAAAACATGGTAATATCTTCAAAATGGTGTTAATAGTAACTTGTGTTTCTTGACAAAGTATGACAAGTATGGTAATTTTTGCTCATAGTGATAAACAAACTAGGGGTGCATGGTGAGCACAAACCTCCACCAAGTCATTTCCAATATTGTTGTGCAAGTTATTGTCAAAAATGTAAAACAAACAAAAAAAATCCAACTTGCAGTAGATCACCAACATAATGTGCCACTTCTTTCTTGTGTCATTACCAACACTGTCTGAAAATGTCATCAAAATTTGCTTTTATTGTTGTCTTGCTAACAGGCAAATGCTGTCAACGCTACCTAGGAGGAGCTAATAAATCCTGTTATTCCGCTCTTAAAATGTTGACAAATGTTGTCACAATGTCACACATGCAGAAATGATATGGCAACACAGCACAAACTTTACAATACATAAAACTTTTCTGGATGTATCCTCACCATTTGCTGGACAGATTTTGTTGAAATTTCCAGAAGATGTTGGCAATGACCCACCTTAAAAACGATCTGAATTTGGTGGTGATCCAGATAACCGCCATTAGCAAACAATTGTTTTTGCTTCACAGCTGTCTAGCCAATAATGATATCAACATAATTCTGAGTGGTAAGTGTGGGTTTTCAGGGTCATATTATGATGGTAAATTTATCATGGAACTATTCCTTATAAATTTAACAGCAAAATGTGAGCTACTTTGGCGGAGGTTTGCACTCTCCGAGTGCTTTCTTGTATAATAATTGTTAAATCACATTTTTTTCTGCCATTTTTACTACTTCACAAAAGAAACATGATGCTAAGTACCATAGCTTTGTTTGCATTATTTTGAAAGTATTCATGGGAAGTGACTGTCAACATTAAAGATGATTTTACCAATATATTTTTTGTGTTTTCTTTATCCACCACTATAGAGCATCCAATCGATCCATTATCTATACCATTATCACTGTTGAGGTCATGGGGGCTGGAGTCCAGCAGGGTAGAGCAGGGTACACCCTGGGTACCACTTAATCGCAAGGGCTGCATGGAGAGACAGACAATCATCCATGCTTAAACTAAAACTTAAAGGCAATTAAGAGTCACCGATTGGTCTGATGAGCATGTTTTTGGTCTGTGTGAGGAAGTCTGAGTGCCCAGGGAAAACCCACGCATGCAAGCGCAGAACAATGAAACCCCACACTGAAAGGTTCAGACCAACACAGGGATTGAACCAACAACCTTTTACTGTAAGGCACCCATCATCAATTAATCAACTAAATCTAATCCTTACTGTTAAAAATTGAAAAAAAAAAAAAAAAAATCTCTTGTTCTCCTAATTGTTTCTGTTACAAAAAAGTATATCAATTTTTTTTTTTTTTTTAAGGCGCAAAAGTATAATGACTTTAAATTTTCAAACAAAATCTATTTTATTTTTCTGGACAAAATAGGTGTTCAGCAGTTACAGGGAAGTTTTTTATACACATGTCAACATCTAGCTCTTAATAGTTAAAGAAACACAAAATCTAAAAATAATCCTCAGTCACTGCCACTGAGCTTAGGAGCATTATATGTCATTGAAATATTTAACTCCCTTTACTTTTACGTGTACTCTTATTTTCTTTGTTTATCAGTATGTGGATTGTTTTATTTAGAAATTGCTAACCGGATTAGTACTTTATGAACACAAAGTTTACAGGTGTAATTATTGTAGTTCCTGTTTGACCACTAGAGGGCAGTTTGCACCTCCAGTGGCTGGAAGAACCATAGATAAACATGAATATCTATGGGCTAAACTGCCTTCACTGTTACCATAGCAACAACAAGCATCTTACAAACGATAAACAGTAGCATAGTAACGATATTGGTTCATCTGATGGGTATATAAACCAGCTAGAATAGACTTTCTTCCCTTTTCACCAAGTCACTTGGAGGTAACTACACTCTTTTTGATCTTTCATGCTAGGCTAGGGTCATTAGCTTGCTTAAGCTAGCTAGTTCATGATCATTTCAGTCCGTTATTTTGTTAAGAAGTTCATCATATTGGGTAGGACACAGATTTCTTCATTTCCTTTGTAGCCAAGTTATTTTTGTCTGCATAATTTGACTGAAGGAGTGAAACAGGAATGTTTAGTACCCTGATTGATCCATGTTTGGAGTGTCACAGAGCAAACCATGTATTAAATAAAATTTGATGTGTTTTTAATGTGAAAATGAAAGGATTGATGACAGATTTTTTTACTTTTGTGCTCGACAAATGTACACTATCATCTTGTCACATCCAACCTTGAGCTAAACTTGAGCTAAACCAACATCTTAGCCTGATTGACATCAGGCTAAAAATCATCAGTAACAAGAATGTTTACAGTGTGAGCTAAAGCTGGGAAATGTATGGAGTTTAATCAGATTTACATGTACTGTCTTCAACAATTATAAAAACAGAGCAAATTAGATTAAGAGATAACTGTGTACAGGATTTTTCATCATTATTGTGAGCAATAGTTTTAGTTATTTGTATTTTTTTAATGATGCGTCTATGTTTTCCATTTCTTTTTATTAGAAATAACAGTGTCAATGAAAGCATGTGGTGTATGATTTCAGTGAGTCATTGTAATTTAAAGTTGTGATTTTAAGATACTGAAATAATCCAGATCATTATTTTGTCATAATCGAGTATCCCTCGTATGAGCCACTTTTTAGTTTCAAGAAAAATGCAAACAAATTTAAGTAGGTGGTTAAAATGTCACAATTTTATTAGCAACTTTTGGGAAAGGTTGAGAAATTGGCAAAATAAATAATGGAGATTTCATGTATTTCAAGCATGTTAAGTGTAAAGAAAATGATCAAACATGAAACAGATTTAAAAACAGCATAAATAATATAAAATAGGCTTTAATTGTGCTCTATAGTTGTATAAAATATACCCTGTGGTAGGATGCTATAAAATAAATTAAGTTTATCCTCTGATATGGTTAAATTGTTGAAAAATAAGAAATAAGACAAATAAGAAATGATCAAATAAATTAAAAAAATCTGAATTAAATTCAAGTAATCATAAAAGTAATAAAAAAGGTATTCTGATCATTGGGATTTGTTTTTTTATACATAGTCTCTGTTTAAATGTCTTCCTTTATCAAAAATAAATATAATCTGAATAAAATTAAAGTAAATATATGTCCTACATAGTGCTATTTAAGCTACAGATTGTCTGATTACACTGAATGTGTTTTCTGCTGCCTGGACACATTTACTGATTATTGGGATTTGTTTCTTATATAAAGTCTCAATTTAAATGTTCTCTTGTTATCAGGGTTTCTTTTCTGACTTTATTTGATCTGTTTATTTCTCTATTTAGTTATTTTGTGCAGAAGAGCAGGACATTGATGTTAAACAGTCATGAGTTGAAGGCTAAACTGCCTTCACTGTTACCATAGCAACAACAAGCATCTTACAAACAAACAGGAGCATAGTAACGATATTGGTTCATCTGATGGGTATATAAACCAGCTAGAATAGACTTTCTTCCCTTTTCACCAAGCCACTTGGAGGTAACTACACTCTTTTTGATCTTTCATGCTAGGCTAGGGTCATTAGCTTGCTTAAGCTAGCTAGTTCATGATCATTTCAGTCCGTTATTTTGTTAAGAAGTTCATCATGTTGGGTAGGACACAGATTTCTTCATTTCCTTTGTAGCCAAGTTATTTTTGTCTGCATGATTTGACTGAAGGAGTGAAACAGAAATGTCTAGTACCCTGATTGATCCATGTTTGGAGTGTCACAGAGCAAACCATGTATTAAATAAAATTTGATGTGTTTTTAATGTGAAAATGAAACGATTGATGACAGATTTTCTACTTTGGTGCTTAATAAATCTAAAATGAGTATTTTAAAAATGTGTTTTCAAATCTTCACATTAAGGCCATGTGCTTACACTGGTTTCCATCATAATGTCTTGATAACTGAATTTAACTGAAATTTAAAATGATATCACAGAAAGTGATGTTGGCAAATATCAGACGTTTTTGATGCTTATGAAAGATATTTTGTGAACTAACTTACTGAAACTATTTTTAAGTGTTAGATATCTTTTTTAAAAGGTTGTGATTTATCAATAACTTTATTGGGCTATCCTTAATTTCTTTAAGGTTAGGATAAAATCTTCATTCTGCATAGCTTTATTATTTGTGCCTTAATGCATAATAAATTCACAATTAATACTTATTTGTATTCTATTTGCTTTCGACTTTAAGCTCTATACAAAAGAATATAACTAATTTCATAAATGTTGCAACAGTGGATGAACAATGACAATGCTGAAAATCAACAGCAGCTTTAAAAAGATATGAAACTCCAATGGCATCTAAAATGTTTGTCAAAGATTAAAATTTAGATCTATAAAATTACATTTATCAACTCTGTTGTTTCATAATAATGTTTATATAATTTGAGCCTCTTATTATCAAATAGAAAGGCGTTATTAAGTAAAAGAAAAAGTGGCTTGACACAGAGCACGCAAGTCTGCGATCCTGCAGCAAGGACATTTATTCATTCTTACATTAATTAATAGAAAACAATAGATTCATGGTGGGGTTTTTTCTTTATTGAAAATAAAAAGCACAAGTTGAGTTTGCCTTGCTTACTGTCATGCTTGAGCTTTAGTGCTGGTTCATTCTTCATTAGCAACATGGTCATGTGGTAACTATTTTTGTCAGTTGTTGTTGTTGACTTGTTTCATTTAAATATAATTTACAGGAAAATTGATTTGGAGTAAGATGTAATCCTATTGCAATGTACTAATATATACTAATATACTGTTTAAAATTAGTGCTGTCAGACGATTAAAAAAAATAATCTAATTAATTACCAGATTTATCATTAATTAATCTAATAATCACATTTTAATCTCATATCTGCTGAAAGTACCCAAATAAAGAATTTGAACTCTAGGATATTATAAAATTGTAGTGCAGGACTAATCAAATGAATACACTAAGAAGTGAAGATTTGTAAATCCACATTTTCATTGGTGACTGAATAAAACCAAAGTCAGGGCAACTTGTCCAGAAACTTCTAAGCTCAATCAGGCAACTCAAATCACACTTTAAGTGTGTTTCATAAATCAAATTCAAAATAAGAAAAAGGTCGAGGACATCCAGCAAAACAATTAGGCCTGATGCATTATTAAAGAATTCAGGTAATATAGATAAATAAATTCAAAATAAAATAAGACTAAGTCTTAAATATGCCATTCCTGTTGTCACCTGGGCTTTGTTTGGTTTGACTAGAGACGCATGTGTGAAGTGACGTGCCACTGCCATGTACGGGTCCTCCAGCTGGACAATATTAAAATGTTTGTGTGCTATGATTAATCTTGCGATTAATTTTTATAACGCATTAATTTGTGGTGGAATTAATTAATCTAATTTAATGCACTAAAGTGACAGCCCTAGTTTAAACATAATTTGTGAAATATTATTTAAATAACGCAAATTCATTTTCAGTATCTTCCCTAGTCTAGAGTGCAAAAATGTATGTAATTGTATTTTAAAATAATTTTTAAGAAATGAATTTTTAAGTGATACATTAAAATTACATCATTTTTATAAGTAAAGTTGTATAAACTATAGCTGGAAAAAAATATTTGATATTTCCTCTTTTGTTGTGCTTAATATTTTCAGGGGGCAATCCGTCTTTCCTTTTTGTGAAAAATAAAACGGTTCAAAAGCTTTTTAAAATTACCTGAAACCAACAGAAATACCAAATTTACATTTTTGCAAACTTGATGCAAGCTTTTAAAACGATCAAAACATTTTTAAATTTCTTGTAATGCAAACTCTTTTTTGTCACTGAGCTTAAAATGACACATCAGTGGACCTCAAATGGAGCAGCAGGACACACTGGTGTTCCTCCATCTTAACAAACAGCTAGAACACAACAGATAAATGAGCTTAGACCCACTCCATCAGTCTCTTCTTTACATGAATTCAGTTATGCAGCTGCAGATTCTGCTTTTAAACTAAGAGCTGAACTTCAGTGTCAGTTGAACTGTATTTTCCAGGCCGATGTGGAGGAAGTCTTAGTGCTGGACTGTGAGGAAAATCTGAGTGAAGTTTTAGTTCAGTGTGTTTTGACAGTGTTCCTGACATTGTTCTGATTTGATCTTACAGAAATACTCGAGAGAGAGAGAGAGAACAAAGCAGAGTCAAGACACCATCGGATTGAAGACCAACACCAACGAAGAGGAGAGACTGAGGAGCGACTAGAACTGAGAGAGAGAGGAGGAGAGACCAGTAAGTATCCAGGAGAGGAGTTAGAAGGAGCAAGAAAGGAGAATGGGACAGATGCTGTCATCGAGACGCAGGAGCAGAGGCGAGGAGGAGGAGATCTACAGAAAGGAAAAGGAGAGGCAGAGAGTGGAGGAGGAGAAGTTGGAGCAACAGGTAAGACTGTTGGAGAGAGAGAGGAGGGAGAGGAGGAAAGATGGGTAAATCCCCAGGGAGGAGCCAGGAGGAGCAGGGAGGACTGAAGGGTGAGGAGAAGGAAAGGAGAAAGGGGAAGCTGTCAGTTAAATGGAGAGGCCTGAGCAAGAAGAGCCAGGAGAAGTTCTACAGAAAGGAGCAGGAGAAGGAGAGGCTGAGAGAGGAGGAGAAGTGGGAGCAACAGGTAAGGATGTTGGAGAGGGAGAGAGGAGAGAGAGGAGGAAAGTTGGGTAAGTCCCCAGGGGAGGAGCAAGAAAAGCAAGGACTAAAGGGTGAGGAGAAGGAAAGGAGAAAGGGACAGAAGCTGTCAGTTAGATGGATAGGCTGTAGCAAGAAGAGCAGGAGAAGTTCTACAGAAAGGAGCAGGAGAAGGAGAGGCAGAGAGTGGAGGAGGAAAAAGTGGGAGCAACAGATGAGAATGTTGGAGCGAGAGAGACAGGAGGAGGAAGAGAGGGAGAGACAGGAGATACTGATGGAGATTAAGGAGCGTGGGAGGCAGGCGAGGGCACAGATGAGAAGGCATCAGGATGAGAGGGAGGGGGAGAAGATGGAGCAGGAGGACCTTGAGAGACTGAGAGAGAGGAGCAGGAGGTGAAGAGCAAGGCAGTTATGAAGAAATTAAGCTACAGTGAGGCATTTGGAGGAGGTGTAGAGGAGTGCTACAGGGAGGTGTATGAACAAAAAAGGAAGGGTCGGAAGAAAGGAGAGGAAGGAGGAGAGCAGCAGGAGAGGGAGATACAAGTGGAGATTGAGAGGCAGGAGGGAGCGAAGGTAGGCAGGGAGAAAAAAAGGAGGAGAAAGAGGAGCAGGAGGAGATTGAGAAGCTAGAAGGAGGAGAGAGAGAGAGGAGGATGAGAGGGAGGGGCTGGAAGAGATTCAGAGGCAGGAGCAGGAGGAGATTCAGAGGCTAGAGCAGGAGAAGAGGGAGAGGCAGGAGCAGGAGGAGAGGGAAGGTAAGCAGGAAGAGAAACAGGAGGAGATAGAGGGGCAGGAGGAGATTAAGAGGCTAGAGCAGGAGGAGAGAGAGACGGAGGATGAGAGGGAGGGGCTGGATGAGATGCAGGAGCAGGAGGAGATTCAGAGGCTAGAACAGGAGGAGAGAGAGAGGGAGGATGAGAGGGAGGGGCTGGAGGAGATGCAGGAGCAGGAGGAGATTCAGAGGCTAGAGCAGGAGGAGAGAGAGAGGGAGGATGAGAGGGAGGGGCTGGAGGTGATGCAGGAGCAGGAGCAGATTCAGAGGCTAGAGCAGGAGGAGAGGGAGGGGCAGGAGGAGGGGGAAGGTAAGCAGGGAGAGAAACAGGAGGAGATAGAGGGGCAGGAGGAGATTAAGAGGCTAGAGCAGGAGGAGAGAGAGAGGGAGGATGAGAGGGAGGGGCTGGAGGAGATGCACGAGCAGGAGGAGATTCAGAGGCTAGAGCAGGAGGAGAGAGAGAGGGAGGATGATAGGGAGGAGATGAAGGTGATGCAGGAGCAGGAGCAGATTCAGAGGCTAGAGCAGGAGGAGAGGGAGGGGCAGGAGGAGGGGAAGGTAAGCAGGGAGAGAAACAGGAGGAGATAGAGGGGCAGGAGGAGATTAAGAGGCTAGAGCAGGAGGAGAGAGAGAGGGAGGGGCTGGAGGAGATTCAAAGGAAGGAGCAGGAGGAGACTCAGAGGCTAGAGCAGGAGGAGATTCAGAGGCAGGAGCAGAAGGAGACTCAGAGGCAGGGGGAGATTCAGTGGCAGGAGCAGGAGGGAAGAGAGGTGCAGGAAGAGAAGGAGAGGGAGGAGCAGGAGGAGAGAGAGATTCAGAAGCAGGGGCAGGAGGAGATTCAGAGGCTAGAGCAGGAGGAGAGGGAGAGGCGGAAGCAGGATGAGAGGGAGAGACATGAGGAGATTCAGAGGCAGGAGCAAAAGGAGACTCAGAGGCAGGGGGAGATTCAGAGGCAGGAGCAGGAGGAGAGAGAGAGGTGGGACAACAGGGAGAGGCAGGAGCAGGAGGGAAGAGAGGGGCAGGAGGAGATTCAAAGGCTAGAGCAGGAGGAGAGAGAGATTCAGAGGCAGGAGCAGGAGGAAAAAGAGAGGTGGGAGGAGATGGAGAGGCAGGAAATAAGTGACAAGAGGAGGCAAAGAAGGGAGGGAAGGAGGACACAGGAGCAGGTAATGAGACATTGGCTAGAGCAGGAGGAGATGGAGAGGCAGGAGCAGGAGGAGATGGAGAGGCAGGAGAAAAATGAAAAGAGGAGGAAAAGAAGTGAGGAAAGGAGGAGACAGGAGCAGGAATTGAGAGATAGGCTGCAGCAGGAGGAGAGGGAGAGACAGGAGGAGATGGAGAGGCAGGGGATAAGTGAAAAGAGGAGGAGAAGAAGGGAGGAAAGCAGGAGACATGAGCAGGAGATGAGAGATAGGCTAGAGCAGAAGAAGGAGGAACAGGAGGAGATTCAGAGGCAGGAAAAGATTCAGTGGCAGGAGCATGAGGAGATAGATGGGCGGGAGGAGATGGAGAGGCAGGGGATAAGTAAAGCGAGGAGGAGAAGAAGGGAGGAAAGGAGGAGACAGGAGCAGCAGATGAGAGAAAGGCTAGAGCAGGAGGAGAGGGAGAGGCAGGAGGAGATTCAGAGGCAGGAGCAGGAGGAGAGATAGGCAGGAGGAGATTCAGAGGCAGGAGCAGCAGGAGGAGAGAGAGACAGGAGGAGATGGAGAGGCAGGAGATAAGTGAAAAGAGGAGGAAAAGAAGGGAGGAAAGGAGGAGACAGGAGCAGAAGAGGAGAGATAGGCTAGAGCAGGAGGAGAGGGAGAGGCAGGAGGAGATTCAGAGGCAGGAGCAGGAGGAGAGAGATAGGCAGGAGGAGATTCAGAGACAGGAGCAGGAGGAGGAGAGGGAAAGACAGGAGGAGATGAAGAGGCAGGGGATGAGTAAAGTGAGCAGGAGAAGAAGGGAGGAATGGAGAAGACAGGAACAGGAGTTGAGAGACAGACTAGAGCAGGAGGAGGGAGAGAGGCAGAATCAGGAGGAGAGAGATAGGTGGGAGGAGATTCAGAGGCAGGAGCAGGAGGAGAGGGAGAGACAGGAGGGGTAATTCAGAGGCAGGAGGAGGGAGAGACAGGAGGAGATTCAGAGACAGGGCATAAGTGAAAAGACGAGGGAAAGATGGGTGGAAAGGAGGGAACAGGAGCAGGAGATGAGAGATAGGCTAGAGCAGGAGGAGACGGAGAGGCAAGAGATTCAGAGGCAGGAGCAGGAGGAGAGAGAGAGGAAGGAGGAGATTCAGAGGCAGGGGGTGATGGAGAGAGAGAGGTGGGAGGAGATTCAGAGGCAGGAGCAGAAAATGAGAGATAGGCAGGAGCAGGAGGAGATTCAGAGGCAGGAGCAGAAGGAGAGAGAGAGGTTGGAGGAGACTCAAAGGCAGGAGCACATGGAGAGGGAGAGACAGGAGGAGATGGAGAGGCAGGGGTTAAGTGAAAAGAGGAGGAAAAAAAGGGAGGAAAAAAGGAAACAGGAGCAGGTGATGAGAGATAGGCTAGAGCAGGAGGAGAGGGAGAAGCAGGAGATAAGTGAAGCGAGGAGGAGAAGAAGGGAGGAAAGGAAGAAACCAGGGCAGGAGATGAGAAATAGGCTAGAGCAGGAGGAGTGGGAGAGACAAGAGGAGATGGAGAGGCAGGAGATAAGTGAAGCGAGGAGGAGAAGAAGGGAGGAAAGGAAGAAACAGGAGCAGGAGATGAGAGATAGGCTAGAGCAGGAGGAGAGGGAGAGACAGGAGGAGATGGAGAGGCAGGAGATAAGTGAAAAGAGGAGGCAAAGAAGGGAGGGAAGGAGAAGACAGGAGCAGGAGATGAGAAATAGGCTAGAGCAGGAGGAGAGGGAGAGGCAGGAGGAGATGGAGAGGCAGGAGCAGGAGGAGAGAGATAGGCAGGAGAGGATTGAGAAGAAGAGAAGAGGGAGGGCATTGAAGCAGGAGGACAAGAGGAGACTTGAGCGAGAGAGAAGGGAGAGACAGGAGATGGATGAGGAGGAAATACAGGAAAGAAGAAGAGAAGAGGAAGGAGGACCACACCAGAGACAGAAAGGGGCTCAAGCAGCAGGAGGAGAGGAGGAGGTGAAGACAGAAGACTCTCCCCTAAAGATGGGCCTCATTCCCAAGTTAAAGATCATGTATCTGGAACACCAGAAGAAGCAGGTGGAGAAAGCCATCTCCAAGAGCCAGGAGAAGGAGAGCAGCATTATGGCCAGAGGTAAGAAACTCTCCTCCTCTGTGTCTGTTTCTAAGGCTCAGACGTGGAGGAGTTTTTGCATCTTCAGGGAGCAAAAGATGGAATGTGGAGACTTATTCAGCAGAGCTCCTGGCTCACTCTTAACTCTCTCATGCTTACAGGAGGTCGACTTATGCTGTGGGAGGCGGAGAAGGAGAGGTGGAAGTGGATCAAGCTCATGAAGGAACAGAAAGCTTTGGAGGAAAAGATCAGACTCAAGAAGGAGAAGGCAGCGCAGAGGAAAACTGAATAAGAAGAAGATGAAGGAGAGAAAGAAAAAGTTATACATTGTCTCGGGATTAGATTAGTTCAGAGATGCAAATATGGCTCCATTACTCTAAAGCACCAGTTTAACGTCAGGACCAAAAACAAAAAATACAGTCCAGGAAACCACAATAATTCAGATATAATGTTAAATGTTCAAATGTCTGTTATTACTTAAGCTAAAAAACAGGAACAAGTTCAATTAAAGTACCGTTTGATACATTGTGGAACAATTTCGGCCAATTATAAAGCTCCAATATCTTTGGATTTAATATTTTTTATTTTGAGGACCAAAAGTCGTTCAAATGGTCGCTGATAAGACAGCTTCTAAATAATACTCATGGTTAAAAATGAAGTTTGTTGGTCTTCAAAAAGAGAGCTGGTTGTGGATGTAATGATGAAAAACAACAAACAACGACAAAAAGCGGCAAGTAAAAAGTCATCAAAATGCTTGAACACAATTAAAATTGTATGCAAAATGATTGCGACAGATGCCAGAAGTATAAATTACCAAAAACAAATTAATTTGAGTCCTATTGGTTTATTTTAATTAACTAAAATATAAATAACTGTAACAGAATATAATCTATGTATTTGTGTGTTAATTAAACTTAGAGTTAATTTGTCCCTGATTGGGGGGTGGAGGCAGGGTTAAAAATATTCAAATACTTCAACTTAATCTAAAACTGCCTCGTTTCTTTCAATAAAGAAATATAGTAAGAAATAAAGATTGAAATGTAGGTTGAATTTTACCATAATGAATGTGTTATGAATAAAAATATTCTATTAAAATTAAAATATTAAAAAAATTAACTATAAAAATAAATGGGACAAAAAAAGGCTTGGGACTACAAGCCCAATTTAATCAAACGTAAAACAAATGAAAGTAAAAATGTAATAATATTTACATCATTACACCCATTGCCATGTGCAAAATTTATCCAAGCAGTTGCAAGTCTTAAATAAAGTTTATTTGTCCTCCAATGAGGGGGGGTGGTGGCGGGGTTAAAAAACCAAACAAAACAAAAGTCTTGGTGAAAATAAAAAGTAATTAGAAATATATTTTCTGCGTTAGAAAATTTTATAAAAAGTGTTAAAATGCATGTCATAGTTCAATTGTAAATAATGTAAATATTAAATTATATGTAAAATTGAAACATTTTCAAAGTAATAATCCAGATACATACTCTGTGGACATAAAAATAAATTAAATTACATATATGAAAAGACAACCTAATTTTATAAGTGTTGTTTTGTGCAACAGAATGTAAAAGAACATAAATAATAAAGTTTAATTGTCCTCCGATGAGGGGTGGTGGTGGCGGGGTTAGAAAACAAACAGATACTTTAGTCAAAACTAAATCTTGTTCATAAGACATTTTATGTAATAAACCCATATATTTTAAAACTGTTAATGTAATTGATTGCTGAAATGAATGTGTTACAAAAAAAGTATTAAAGAAAGAAAGTACAAGAAACGTATAAAAATTAGAAGCCTGAAATAAAAGCTTATGTACAACAAACCTTATTAAATAAAATATAACATAAATAAATCATTTATACCATGTCCAAAATGTAATCCAGCAGGATGTAGTCTTTAATAAAGATTAATAAAGTTGTCCTCCGATGAGGGGGGGTGGTGGCGGGATAAACAAAAAAAAAAGCAAAATAACCCAACAAAACAGAAACTTTAGTGAAAATGAAGCTCATTGTTGCATCTCTTATTAAATAAACATAACATAAATTAATCATTTATCCCATGTCCAAAATGTAATCCAAGTAGGATGTAGTCTTTAATAAAGTTTAACTGTCCTCCGATGAGGGGGGGTGGTGGCGGGATAAACAAAAAAAAAAAAAAAGCAAAATAACCCAACAAAACAGAAACTTTAGTGAAAATGGAAGCTCATTGTTGCATGTCTTATTAAATAAACATAACATAAATTAATCATTTATATCATGTCCAAAATGTAATCCAAGTAGGATGTAGTCTTTAATAAAGTTTAATTGTCCTTCGATGAGGGGGGGTGGTGGCGGGATAAACAAAAAAATAAATAAATAAATAAATAACCCAACAAAACAGAAACTTTAGTGAAAATGAAGCTCATTGTTGTATCTCTTATTAGATCAAATATAACATAAATATATCATTTATCCCATGTCCAAAATGTAATCCAAGAAGAATGTAGTCTTTAATAAAGTTTAATTGTCCTCCGATGAGGGGGGGTGGTGGCGGGATAACCAAAAAAAAAAGCAAAATAACCCAACAAAACAGAAACTTTAGTGAAAATGGAAGCTCATTGTTGCATGTCTTATTAAACAAATATAACATAAATAAATCATTTATCCCATGTCCAAAATGTAATCCAAGTGGGATGTAGTCTTTAATAAAGTTTAACTGTCCTCCAATGAGGGGGGGTGGTGGCGGGATAAACAAAAAAAAAAAGCAAAATAACCCAACAAAACAGAAACTTTAGTGAAAATGAAGCTCACTGTTGCATCTTTTATTAGATAAAATATAACATAAATAAATCATTTATCCCATGTCCAAAATGTAATCCAAGTAGGATGTAGTCTTTAATAAAGTTTAATTGTCCTCCGATGAGGGGGGGTGGTGGCGGGATAAACAAACAAAAAAAAAAAGCAAAATAACCCAACAAAACAGAAACTTTAGTGAAAATGAAGCTCACTGTTGCATCTTTTATTAGATAAAATATAACATAAATAAATCATTTATCCCATGTCCAAAATGTAATCCAAGTAGGATGTAGTCTTTAATAAAGTTTAATTGTCCTCCGATGAGGGGGGGTGGTGGCGGGATAAACAAAAAAATAAATAAATAAATAAATAACCCAACAAAACAGAAACTTTAGTGAAAATGAAGCTCATTGTTGCATCTCTTATTAAATAAACATAACATAAATTAATCATTTAAACCATGTCCAAAATGTAATCCAGCAGGATGTAGTCTTTAATAAAGTTAAACTGTCCTCCGATGAGGGGGGGTGGTGGCGGGATAAACAAAAAGAAAAAGGAAAATAACCCAACAAAACAGAAACTTTAGTGAAAATGGAAGCTCATTGTCGCATCTTTTATTAGATAAAATATAACATAAATTAATCATTTAAACCATGTCCAAAATGTAATCCAAGTAGGATGTAGTCTTTAATAAAGTTTAATTGTCCTCCGATGAGGGGGGGTGGTGGCGGGATAAACAAACAAAAAAAAAAAGCAAAATAACCCAACAAAACAGAAACTTTAGTGAAAATGAAGCTCACTGTTGCATCTTTTATTACATAAAATATAACATAAATTAATCATTTAAACCATGTCCAAAATGTAATCCAGCAGGATGTAGTCTTTAATAAAGTTTAATTGTCCTCCGATGAGGGGGGGTGGTGGCGGGATAAACAAAAAAAAAAAAAAAGCAAAATAACCCAACAAAACAGAAACTTTAGTGAAAATGAAGCTCATTGTTGCATCTCTTATTAAATAAACATAACATAAATTAATCATTTAAACCATGTCCAAAATGTAATCCAAGTAGGATGTAGTCTTTAATAAAGTTTAACTATCCTCCGATGAGGGGGGGTGGTGGCGGGATAAACAAAAAAAAAAAAGGAAAATAACCCAACAAAACAGAAACTTTAGTGAAAATGGAAGCTCATTGTTGCATCTCTTATTAGATAAAATATAACATAAATTAATCATTTAAACCGTGTCCAAAATGTAATCCAAGTAGGATGTAGTCTTTAATAAAGTTTAACTGTCCTCCGATGAGGGGGGGTGGTGGCGGGATAAACAAAAAAAAAGCAAAATAACCCAACAAAACAGAAACTTTAGTGAAAATGAAGCTCATTGTTGCATCTTTTATTAGATAAAATATAACATAAATAAATCATTTATATCATGTCCAAAATGTAATCCAAGTAGGATGTAGTCTTTAATAAAGTTTAACTGTCCTCCGATGAGGGGGGGTGGTGGCGGGATAAACAAACAAAAAAAAAAAGCAAAATAACCCAACAAAACAGAAACTTTAGTGAAAATGAAGCTCACTGTTGCATCTTTTATTAGATAAACATAACATAAATAAATCATTTATCCCATGTCCAAAATGTAATCCAAGTAGGATGTAGTCTTTAATAAAGATTAATTGTCCTCCGATGAGGGGGGGTGGTGGCGGGATAAACAAAAAAAAAAAAAAAGCAAAATAACCCAACAAAACAGAAACTTTAGTGAAAATGAAGCTCACTGTTGCATCTTTTATTAGATAAAATATAACATAAATAAATCATTTATATCATGTCCAAAATGTAATCCAAGTAGGATGTAGTCTTTAATAAAGTTTAATTGTCCTCCGATGAGGGGGGGTGGTGGCGGGATAAACAAAAAAAAAAAAAAAGCAAAATAACCCAACAAAACAGAAACTTTAGTGAAAATGAAGCTCACTGTTGCATCTTTTATCAGATAAAATATAACATAAATAAATCATTTAAACCATGTCCAAAATGTAATCCAAGTAGGATGTAGTCTTTAATAAAGTTTAACTGTCCTCCGATGAGGGGGGGTGGTGGCGGGATAAACAAAAAAAAAAAAGGAAAATAACCCAACAAAACAGAAACTTTAGTGAAAATGAAGCTCATTGTTGCATCTCTTATTAAATAAACATAACATAAATTAATCATTTAAACCATGTCCAAAATGTAATCCAAGTAGGATGTAGTCTTTAATAAAGTTTAACTGTCCTCCGATGAGGGGGGGTGGTGGCGGGATAAACAAAAAAAAAAAAGGAAAATAACCCAACAAAACAGAAACTTTAGTGAAAATGAAGCTCATTGTTGCATCTCTGACACGTCCCCAATTGTGTTGCATCACTTTTGTACAAGAATAAATAAAGGATAACAAACATCCAAAATAAATTGACAGGAGTCAGAGTGAAAGTGAACAAAGATCTTTTTTATTTTCACAACTCACATTTAACAACAAGGGCTCTCAAAAGGTGGGGGGGATAGAGCAGAGTGCTTGAGCCAAATAAAACCAAAATTACAATAAAACTCAGCCTTTTTTAATTTGATCCTGAAGTCAAAACAACAAACAGAAAGTCTAAGGATTAAAGTAACAAACAATCTTAAATGAATATACATATACAGGTGGTGGCACAAACAAAATAATCTAGTGTTTCTAAATGTCTTACCACGTGCTGAATGTAAAGGGTTCATCTCCCACCACCACATACTTTTAGAACAGGAGCATACAACTCAACCAGGCTCAGCTCAGCATCAGGAGAAAAAGAGGAAGGGGCTGCAGGAAAAGTAGAAGTTAGTTGACATTAAAATAAGTTGACTCAAATATACAGTCAGTTCAGAAACACTGTAAATTATGAAGTGTAATAGCTTGCAGTTTGATGTAAAAAGTGTTTTCTAGGCCAACACTAATAAAGAATAAAGCTGGGGGGGGGGGGGTTAAAAAACATTACAATAGTTAAGGTTAATCTAAAAGTGGTCCATAACACATTCATTGCATTAAAATCTATATAAAAAGATCCAAAATATACATAAAAGATTACTGAAATGAATGTGTTATGAATAGAAATCATCCAGTCAAATAAAAATGTGAGAAAAATCTACAAACTTATATAGACAAGGAGCCTAAAAAAGTTTTTTGACAACAAACTAAATTTAATCAAATGGTTTTTACATCTACTACCATGTCCATAATATAATCCAGCCTTTGGTGGTCATTAAAGGAGACATGTCATGCTTGTTTCTCCTTTTCACTATGCCAAACTAGGATGCCTGGAAAGCATTTCTGCCCTCAGTACAAGTCATTTAGTTCCTTCATTGCCCCACAATAGTGTTCTCAATATCCTCATTTAGGCCATTATTAAGCTGTCGTTGAAACGCGCGGTTTTCGGGCTGCCCTGCAGTAACCTCACAACGTCACAGCCCTTTGTGCTCTGATTGGTCAGTTCTATCAGAGCTGCCGAGAGGCTTGAGCAAGCCTGTCCTTCTTCTTCTACTGTATTTTCCGGCAGGCTCAAAGCAGCGACTGTGTATTGAGTCCCCCTATAGGCCAGAAGCTGGTAATGAGTGAGTGTAAGCTAGGGAGCTATATACCCCTGCTGATGAATGTGTTCCTCGGTAACAGTCTTGTGGCTAACGGACATCACAGAGGAGGAAGTGTTTTATCAGATTACTCCAATAAAAAGAAAGGTACCTCGTGTCGTCACAACGATTTAAATCTCACAGACATCTCGCAATGACCTATTTTCAAAGGCATCAACTCTCATTCTAGGATATCAGAAAAAATACAATATCTCATTTTTGGAAAATAAAGGGGGTGTAAGGTCTTGTTTTCAAATTTATTACATTATATGTAAGTATTAAATCATGCATCAGCATGATATGTCTCCTTTAATAAAGTTCATTTGTCCTCCGATGAGGGGTGGTGGTGGCAGGTTTAAATTAAATTCAGATACTTTAGAACAAGGCTGGGCAACTTTGATTACCAAGAGGGCCACATAAATCCTGTCCTCCGTGCTTGAGGGCCACACTGTTTCTTACTGTTGGACAGTATCAATGAGTATACATAAATAACAAATAATAGGAATATATTAATAACCAAAAATAGGAAATATAAAGCTTCATATACCAACATTTACAAATTTTAACTTAACACAATAACACAATAATTAAATTTCCCAATTAAATGAGCATGACACATAACCATAGCCAATGTAAGCATCTTTTATAAGCAATAAAAGAGTTTTCAACTACAGTTTTTAAGAACACTTATATTACATTTGAATGCTTCACAAAATATATTTCATATTACATTCATAGCAAAGTAAGTTCTTAATGACTTTTAAAAAAAGACAGCATGAACCAGCAATCTTGAACTAGGAGAAATATTTTATCACCTTTCTTAATTTGTGCATTATATAGTACTGATAGCTCAAAATGAACCATATTTAACAGTTTAATTTCCAATATTTTGTTTGTTCGTTTTATTTTTATTTTTTTATTTTTTGGAAATGACTGGTGGGCCACATTGTGTGAGGTGGAGGTCTGCATGTGGCTCCCTGGCTGCCAATTGCCCATCCCTGCTTTAGAATAAACTAAAAGTGGTTCATGAAACATTGCATAATTGCATGAAGACATTGCAATAAAAAAATACATGAAAGAGAAAAAAAATGTACATAATAGATTACTGTAAAGAGTGTTTTATGAATAGAAATCTTCCAGTCAAATAGAAATGTTAGAAAATCTAAAAACCTTTAACAATTTAAAGCTTGAAAAAAGTTTTAAGACAACAAACATAATTCATCAAATTTCAATAAATATAGTATATGTATATTGCTACATCCATTTCCATGTCTATAATATAATCCAAGCAGGTAGTGGTCTTTAATAAAGTTGATGTGTCCTCCTATGAGGGGGGGTTTAAAAATGAAAGGAAGACTGAATTAAAGTTTGACCACTGGAAGAAAAATTGAGGTTTCTTAAAAACAATTAAAATGAATATAGAATAGGTTCAACGACATGTTATTTCATAAGTGTTATCGCTAGTTGTTCAATGATGTTTTCTGGTTTGACACCAATAAAGAATAAACATAATTTGACCTTCAATGAGAGGGGGTGATGGTTAAAAAAAAGTTTTAGGGACAATAAAAGTTTATTCAAAACACATTTAATGTCAATGTGATAGAAAATCATAAACCAGTTTGAAAATATATTTAATGGCTGTAATAATGTCCGTTATGAATTCAAAATCTTCTGTTAAAATGAACATACATGTAAAAGTTGAATATAAACATTAATAACCCTGAAGAGTATGTCCTTGTGCCTTTTGGTAGCATAAAGTTCATTAGTCCTCCAATGAGGGAGGCTGAGGGAGTGCTTAAAGGAGACATATCATGCTGATGCATGATTTAAGACTTACATATAATATAATGAATTTGAAAACAAGACCTTACACCCCCTGAATTTTCAAAAAATTAGATATTGTATTTTTTCTGATATTCTAGAACGAGATTTGATGCCTCTGAAAATAGGTCATTGCGAGATGTCCATGATTTCAAACGTCGTGATGACACGAGTTACATTTCTTTTATTGGAGTAATCTGATAAAACAGCTCCTCCTCTGTGATGTCCGTTGGCCACACAACCGTCAGTGAGGAACACATCGACCAAGCAGCCGAGTAGAAATACAGCTCCCTCGCTCACACTTAGTCATTACCAGCTCTGGCCTGTAGAGGGACTCAATATGACCCCCTCGGCAGCTCTGGTAGAACTGACCAATCAGAGCATGACGGGCTGTGATGTTGTGAGGTTACTGCAGGGCAGCCTGAAAACCGAGCGTTTCAGCGAGAGCTTGTTAATGGCCTAAAATGAGGATTTTGAGAACGCTATTGTGGGGCAATTAAGAAACTAAATGACTTGTACTGAGGGCAGAAATGCTTTACAGGCATCCTAGTCTGGCATAGTGAAAAGGAGAAACAAGCATGATATGTCTCCTTTAAATTATATCAGTTGAATGAGAAGCCTAAGAGAAAATACAGGTTGTTGATAACATAATAAATACAATTAGATCAAATCTAAAAGAATTCAAGGTACTGAATCAAATAAAGTTTTATCGGGAGCAGTATAAATTGATTGTTCCCCAGTCTAATGGTTGTTTAGAATAAAGTTAAGAGTGGTGGCTGAAAGCCCTGGAAAGGGTCAACACTACTTTCCCTTGTGCTGGTCTGATACTAATAAAGTTTAAGGTTTTACACAGGACACATCTTTCACACATCAAATTATTCAACACGAGTGTTAAATGTGATAGATGCTCTATTTCCCCTGCCAAACACTCACAAATGTTTTTCTCCTGTCCTCAGCTGAACTTATTCTGGTCCACTTTCTATGAAGTATTATCAAAGGTCCGTAATCGACTGGTGGCTCCAGCCCTCTAATCTCTATCTGACAGTTTTGGTAGTATCTCCACCAGAGAGGGGATTGTTATAGCTTTTGCTTCTCTTGTGGCCCGTAGGCCAATTTTACTTCATTGGAAGGACCGAAAACCACCATATCCTCATTCTTGGCTGAGGGACCTCATGTCTTTTCTTTAGTTGAAAAAAAATAAATACAGAAGATGTGGGGTCCGTTTTTGTCCTTTGTTGACTCTCTTCGGTCTTTGGGTGACTAATGTACTGTTTGACTATCACATTGAGCAAATCATCTTATTTCTGTGCTCAGTTGTGTTGTACAGACCTTTTTTTTCTGGTGTGGTTTATTATAAGAATCATCATTTATTTTTACTTTTATGTTACTTAGTATTTGCAAAGTTTTTATTTTATTATTATTTTATAAAAATTTTATTATTTTGATATTTTGGAGGGAGAGGCGTTAACATGTCAGTTGTTCAGTGAAAAAAAACTGGGTATTGTGTACATTGTAATGGAATGTGCTATGTTGATAACCCCCCCAAAAAAGAAAAAAAAAAAAAAAAGTTAAACTGCCTTATGTTATGTTATGTGTTTAAATGTCTTCTATATTTAAGAATAATGACAAACAAATGTCATCTAGTAAATTCCTGTCATTTGTTTGTGTTGAGGTCCTAAATAGTTTTCCTTGTAACAAAGTTACATGTCCTCCTGTCAGGGGGTGTCGGCCAGGTTATGTTAAATTAAATCATCAGCATTACCTTGAAAATAATACCAAAATAAAATTTAGTCAAAATAGTTTTAAACATAATGAAATAGAGTTAATTCAGCTAAGTAAGATATAATAAATACAATTTAATTCATTCTGTTGGTGTTTCAAAATAAACTTGTATAAAGTAAAATAATTGTAGTATTTTAGTTGAACTGATGAAGTTTTGCTGATTAGAGGTTAAGGTCTCATCTGCAAAGTATCAGAAGGTTAATACATGAAAAACCTTCAAAGATAAAGGTGAGTGTATTTTTGTTACTGAAACAATAATTTCCTTGACCATGCTGCACATACTTTGATTTTACATATTTGTGTTTTCATGGGTGTAACTGTTTTTCTTCTTTTTGGAGGGCTCATAACCCTCTGTTTATTTCATAAATCATAACAGACAGTACATACAGCTAACAAAAAAAAGTGATTTTAATTGTTTGGTGTAGTTAATTGGCCAAAACCTTGTGCTAGAAATGTCGAAGAAATCCAATGGACTCACCTATAGGTAAGGTCTTTTTTTCATCACTTTCTCATAATAAACAACAGATATTTACAAGCTTTATTTCAGAAAGATTTTGTTTCCATCTCTCATGTAATATCATTTTGGAATCATTTGTGAATGACCTTAATGGATCATGGTTTTATTCTACATTAGTACCTTATAAATGAAAAAGTGAAGGATGTATTATTCATAAACACTATACTGCCAATCATTTCATGGGAAAACTCAAGAGAGACATAAATACAGACTGTTGTTTTTGTACAATAGATATGATATCAATTTTTTATATTTGTTACTTGCTTTTATAAAGCATATTTTTGTACTTTGTGATTCAGCTGTGACCATTTTAAGATCCAAAATGTTATGAAAGAAGAAAAATAAAATAAAATGATAGAACTGAAATATAACATTAAGTTTAAATAAAACTAAATTAATTATAAAGTCCGTATTTTACAGTTGTAGCTGCAGTTTGTCTGATTACACCGAATGTGCTTTCTGCTGAATTTCTGCTGATCTCGGGTACTTCCTTTTTTGCAGAATGGAGTGTGTCACCAAACCAAACCAGAGCTCAACGTGGCAGTTGGTGTCCCTTGTTTTGTCACCTGAATCGGTTTTGGATATGCTGTCTTTTCCAGGCTTTGACAGATTGCCAAGCAAAAACCCACCCCACAATGGGAAGATCCCCGTATAATGTTTTAGCGGCACATCAATGACACTGGGACAGAGGTAAGGATTTCTAATGCCAGCTGCATCATCTGACAGGAAGTCACATTCTGCTTGGTAGTGATGGGAATTCCAGCTCTTTTTAGAGAACCGGCTCTTTTGGGTCACTAAAAAGAGTCGGTTCTTTCGGCTCCCAAACGGTTCTTCAGATTTTTTTGTTGCTTTAATCAATATATTACCAATATTAATGTAAATTATGCACAAAAAGGAATAATGTTAAAAAAACTGCATTAAAGTTTTTTATTTATATATGTTTATTATAGAAAGATGACATTTTTTTCTCTACAGTGCAACAAAATATAAAATACAAGAATAAACTTTTAACTATTTACAATTCAACTTTCAACAAATTTAAACATTTAACTTTTTTTGATAAACAGGTTCAATTGTTTATCTTTTCTTCAATGGCACTGATGGGTGGACAGTTCTCATGTGCCTGTAAAGGTTGTTTGTGAAGCCGGCACGATATGAGATTTTAATATTGCAGACTCTTCATTCTACTTTTGAGAAGAGAGAGAACAACAACAACAAAAAAGAGCCCCCTCCATCAGGAGCCGGCCCCCGTCGTTCACTTCAAAGAGCTGGCTCTAAGAGCCGTTACGTTTGAGACCGACACATCACTACTGCTTGGTCCCGTCTGACTTGAAAAACTTGGTAAAGGGTGACTTCCCAACAATACTGTTTGCAGGTTTGTCACTTGTGCTTTCCTCTTCTTTCATTCCATCTTTGTTTTGTCTCTGGTTTGCAGAACACACTTGTCCATGTATGTTTTGCTTTGCTGAACAGTATGAGTGCACTCCTCTGCATCAAATAGGACACATATGGTAGAAAACCTCAAGAGCAACTTGCATACTTACAGTTGAGAAGGTAGGCAAAGCAGAATGTGGCAAACCCTTGTATGCCTCTGTCTGTAGTTTTTTTTATTCCAAATGCTTGTGACAATGCTGATGATGTGGGCAGAGCACAGATGCAGCACAGTAAATTGTGGCGTCTCTTTAGCTTTTCCTGACACTATTTCAAATGCTCTGGTCAAGTATGCTGAAATGTTCTCCTTATTAAAGGCGAGAAGTATGCTGTTTATTAGGGCCCAGCTATAATCAGTCTTAACCTGTGAATTTCCTCCTTGAATTCCATGATGGGATATCGGTGGAATGGAATGGCTGTTGGTAAGAAGTTCTGAGACTGGCCACCAGGGCTTATCCTTGCCCATGCCTGGGCATAATATAAGACTTTTTTGTGTTGATCTGGGATTTTCTGTACAACACCTCCTGTAACATCAAGATAGAGGGTGGTTGGTGATGGTCTTGGCAGGTGTTCTGCTAAAATGTTCATTCCCATGTCTGTGTATAAATGTACTGAAAAAGGATCTATTTGCAGATGTTTAAGGTAGCCTTTTGATGACACCTGACTGCTACTCTCTTTCGTCACTATTTGTGTCATCAGTAGTTCAAGAATCATGTCATTATGAAGCCTTGTACTTTTTTCTTTATCTCAGAAGATATTTTTTTCAAAACATCCTTGGTGATGCTTCTTGTGATGTTACCAGCCATTATTTCCTCAACAGGTGTCTTCTTCAACAATGAAAAATAATAATTACTGACACCAAGATTTACAGCTTTGCCATTTTTCCTCTTCTGAGGTATTTTGTTGGTCTTGATCTTCTTTGATTCTTTTTGTGTTTTATCTTGCCGAATCGTGTCACTTTAAAGCAATTTTTTAGAAGGTCCACTTTTTTTTGGAGAAGGTTTACACAGCTTTGCATCCACCAAACGTGCATTGTGCAGAGGCACAGAAAAACTGAGAGTTCTTTTTCCTGCTGTGATTCATCTTAACATGCTGGTATTTAAAAGCCAGAGTACAGCATGGGTTCTTTTTCAGAAACTCCTCATAAATAGTGTCAGTCCATGGGGGACAGAGTTTATTGCTTCCAAAGGAAGGTTTTACTTTGTTCCATTTTTTTCCTGTGATTGAAATTTTGAATTCTTTTGGCCCTGCTTTGCAAAGTCTGTTTTCAGTTTGTGCATTGATATCCTGTGAACTCTGTTTCTTTCTCACTTATTTCATGTTCTTTGTATTTCTCCTGAGTCTGTGGACTCTCTGGATCTTCTTCACTTGTTATTTCATGTTCTTTGCCAGTGAGTAAACTGTGGAGCAAAAGGAGCACGGTGTTGTTCGTTCACCCTCTTTTTACGCAGAGAGAGGACAGGGGAAGAGGTCTGGCAGAATAACTAACCAGAGGATGCTTCTGAGGGAGATTGATCTGAGGCAGTATGGTCTGAGGCAGCAGGCAGGTGCAACCCTGATGAAGAATTTCGAATATCAGACAATTATTTAATTGATGTGGGAGGAACTTAGTAATGCACAATCTCAGCCAATATTAGTCATTTCATTAATATATCATCAGTCCAGTGTCATATCGACCCTGTATTTACATTAAACTGTTCCATGTTTTTTTGTCCGCCTTCTTCCAGATTTCTATTTTTGAGTGATTTTCTGTGTGAATTAATACTTGATGATCACACAAACACATATTTGTACGAATATCGGTCATCAGCCATAACTGTAATGTATCATCAGTTATAGGTAGGCTAATGGGCACAATTTTCACATTTGTGCATCACTACTCATCAATGCAATTTTCCTGTTCACATGATACCTAACCTACCATACTTGTAGGCCCACTGTCAGCCTCACTGGCATCATCTGGTAGACGGGCAGACGGGCAGACAGGCAGTTGGAGTCTGAGGTAGCAGGTGGATTTTATTTTGTCTGGCGGCCCTAAGCTCACTTCTCCCTGTTGCTGCCTCCTGCTCCTGAGGAGATACGTGATTCTTTCAATGACACTACCATAAAGTTAGCAAATACAAAAGTGCACCAACACAAAGTAGAGAACAGTTGTTAACATGCACTATTCGAACTGGTTCACGGTAAAGAACTGACTTAACCCTAGTCAGTTCTTTACCGTAGAAGGATGGGTCGGGACCCTCACTCGCTGCTGCTCTTTGCTGGCCGACCGCTCCTCACCTGTGACCGTCGCAACCTCTTCCCCCCTCCTCTCTCTGCGTAAAAAGAGGGTGAACGTAGGCCTACAACACCGCGCTCCCTTTTCTCCACAGTTTTCTCACCGGCGACCGAAACCTCCGAGGTAGAGCCTTCGCCTCGCGCGCAGCTGGAGGAGGAAACGGTGCGAGCCCTCTGGTGCGTTTGAGGGCTATGGGTTTTCTCAGAGGCAGCGGCGGCAGTACATTTTAATTTTTTTAAATCGAGTGGTTTAATATAGATTGCACTGGACAAACTTCCTTCAAGCTCAAGCACTGCCAATCATGCCAGGGGGGGTACTAGAGGGGGCCAACCAGATTTCTGTGGTGGCACTGCCCCCCACCTTGGAACCGCAGTCCCTATTCCTTGTATGTGTCCTGTTTCTTTGGAAGGCCCACTTCACTGGGTTTCAGCTTTTTCTTTTTGATGATGTGTGAGGTGAAGCTGGGATCCTTAAATATTAACAGGGCCCTTGAGGACGTGAAGAGAGCCTCTCTGTTCAGTATGGTCCAGATGAAGAAGCTGGATGTGGTTTTCCTTCAGGAGACTCACAGCACTTCTGATAATGAGTTGGACTGGAGGAGGGAGTGGAGCGGGGCGGTCTACCTCAGTCATCTCCACAGCAACAGTGGGGGGATCCTTTTCTCCAGAGACTTCAGGCCTGTCTCCAGCTCTGTAGACCAGGTGATTCCAGGTCGTCTGTTCAAAGTGAGTGCTGAGTTTGAGAAGATGAAAATGGTGTTCATAAATGTGTATGCTCCCGCGGTGGGCTCAGACAGATGTGTGTTTTTTGATGTACTGAAGAATGTGCTGAAGCCGGAGAAACCATCTGGAGCGCTCTGAGGATGGAGATGTTCTGGTGATGTTTGTGAGGATGTTAAAGGTCAGACTGAAGACTGATTTTAGGTTTTACAGTTTAATGAATAATCTAGATGAGTTCATACACATGTGGGGGTTCAAACAGGTGCTGTGCTCTGTGGACAATCAGAAGCTGATATTTGGACACTTTCTGAGCTGAGCAGCTCTGGAATATTTTCTTTTTTTGTTTGGTTGATTATTTGTTTGTTTGATTTCTGTGGGTTTTTATTTTTATGTTTTTGGAAACTTTGTTAAATAAAAAGTGTTTTGAAAAATCAAATCTCTCTCTCTCTCTCTCTCTCTCTCTCTCTCTCTCTCTCTCTCTCTCTCTCTCTCTCTCTTTCGCAGAGCATTGGTCTCGTTTTAGTCAAAGTGAAACTGTGCACCTCTTGGGCGGGGAAACAATGTATGAAGAAATAAAGGAGGAAGGCGGGTTTGATCATGTACCAGAGGAGCCCTGTTCCTGCATGTAGAGAGAGCACAGACTGTGAGCCCAATAAGGTTAGTGTTTATTTTTTGAACTGGTATTATTATTGAGACTCTTGAGTTTAACAGAGAAAAACAGAGCCACAGCCCAGATTTTGTAAACAAAATATCTTTACATTTGAACATTTTAAATGCACATAGTCCATCAACAGATAGCTCTGCTATAAAAACTGACTTTTTTAAAAGTGAGTGTTTACCTGGCCATTTCAAACCTTTGTAGTAAAAAAATAAAAGGTTACACAGTTGGTAGTTTAACTAAAATGAGCTTATATAAAATGTCCTGCTAGTTTGGGTCATAGGCCGTTTGTTTTACATACTTGACATGAAGATTTAAAACAGCATTAACTACTACTAAATTTACAAATAATTTTAATTCTTGCATTTATTGTCACTGTTGTAGTTTAAACTCTCTGCTAAGATGGCATTCCTGCTCAAATACTTCCTCAAATACAGTGTAGGATGATCAGGCCAGCCTCTCACATATAAGGCATTACATAAAAGAGCCAGTGTGAGTTAAAGTGGAGAGAGAAAGGACAAGGAGGTATTCAGAGGTGTGGACTCTGGCCATACACCTGCATAAAGCTGCCCCACCCCATGCAAAAATTCAGGTACATATTTTGTTTAGTTTATGCTGGTTTGTGCCGTAAAAATTGTTGTTTGTGCTGCTATGGTTTTTAAGTGATTACATGTTATTTGATGGTCATCCAGAGTTCACTCAGCCCCCCATTTCCACCAATTGGACCCGAGATGGTGCTGTTCGTTTGTGCTTCGTTTGTGCTGGTTTGTGCCGTCAGAACTTATGTGTTTGCTGCTCCAGCGATGTCATCATATTCTTGTGCCAGTGCTATTCATTTGTTTTGGCTGCGGTCACACAAAGATCGGCTTTGTGCCAAGTGAATTGCTAATTTGAATTTAATAGGGGTGAGTTTAAAAATTCGATTTAATAGATTTAAATTGATTTTCCTTTAACTGGTTCATAATCGATCCATAAAATCCAAAGATCAATCTTTTAACTTGGGTAGTTTTTTCTTCATTGGATGTGCAGATAGGCAGCCTGTGGTATCAACCCTGCTAGTCCCGTGTAATCAGCGTTTAGCGCTGCTCTCTATTGAACAACATCTCTTGAGATGTTACTGCAAACAAACATGGTGGAAGCACTTCATGTGCACCACGAGCTTAAAAGCTGATGTTTGGATGTACAATATTTAGGATTTAACAAGCATGAAGGAAAAGATGAGTTGGACAAAAAACAAGTAATATGTAGAAGATGCATTAATGTATATCATTAATATATGATTAATGTAACTGCTTTGGGTTTAGTTCTTAATGTCAAAGCAATTTTTAATGATGGACCAGGTCAAAAGATCACTTGTTAAATTCACAGCATTATTTTAACTAAGATATACCAGATTAAATATCAAACTGAATCGTGAATCGTGAATCGTGAATCATGAATCGAATTGATTTGAGACCTTGTAATATCAAATCAAATTGATCCAGAACATTTGAATCAATAACCACACCTAGTATTTAATTCCATGCACCTTTGTATGTTTCTGTGCAGTTTTCATACTCAGAGCACCTGGAATGCCCCTGATGCAGGACAAACTGCACTGTGTTAAGTTTTTTGACTACGGCCAAACAGCACGAATGTCTCCCCGTATTTCAAAATCTTATTATTGAATATGACATGAAGGTGAAACAAAACAGTCACATCAGCATTAATAACAGACCCTCACATTTAAAGCAATTTGTCAAAGAAGAACATATTTCTACTTTCAATATGGTCAAATGTCAGTGTGAGCTTTGATATTTTTCTCATTTGGATTATTTGATCAAAAACAAACAAACCTGTGATAAGTGACAAAGATCTTACACAGGATTCTTCTCTGTCTGGTCCCTGATTGTCATCCTGGAGATTTTCAGTAGATTTAACTGAACAGTTTTTAAGTAATTAAAGGTTAATTCTGATGAAATTGTAATGAGCTTCTTTTATTTTTATGAAAAAGGTCTTACACTGGATTCTAGTTCCCCTGCTGTCTGACTGTCACTGTCACTTTCCTCATCCTGAAAACTAACAACATAAAAATGTGTGATTCATGTTTTGTCACTTATCCTGCACGTAACAGAGACACCAAGTGTCAATTGCCCCAGCGCTCTCTCTCTCTCTCTATTTTATTCAGTTTTTAATGGTTGTAGAGGACTCATAATTTGAAAAGGATGCAGATTGTGTTATGTTTATATTAACACTCCCATGCAGTAACTTTAAAAAATACAAACAGAAGTAAGATTCCTTATTAGAATACAATAATTTACACTTGTGAAAAAGATGTAATTTAAGAAAAATCCTGCTACTCTATGTAGTTTAGGTAGATAAAAGTCTCATCACACTTTAGTAAAATTATGCAGACCCCCACTTGAGAAACACTGCTCTAAATGATGCATATCAAAGTAACAAATCATGTTCTGTGAATGGTCACACAGCAACATAAAACCAAAAATTTGGAAATAATAGGAGCCTAAGTACTAAAAGATACAGCTTGAATGGTGTGGCTCAAGGTTTAGAGTCTGAAAGCTCTGACTAAAATGTTTGCTGAAATGAAAACATGCACACACTGCTGCCACCACGCAAGGTAAACACATCCAGTGTGAACATAACCTTTCACAGAAGCTGGACCTTCCAGATTCATTGTCTGGAGCCAGACAGATCCATCCTGTTAAGCTCCAATATACGACTGTGAACAGCCCAGAGTTACATGGCCAAATCAGCGTCCTTCAGAGCAGGAAGAGGATGGAGCTACAAGAGAAATGACAGCAGGAAGTGACTGCTTTCACAGAGATTAGCATAGATGCTAACAGCTTTTTCTTTTTTAAATAAAGAACAAACAGTGACAATGGAGGCACTTCACAACAAAAAGGATATTTTTGCTCCTCTTCTGCCAGTTTATTTCACTTTTCATGTAACTGATTGTTTTTGTTTTACACTGGGACAGTGGCGCTTTCCTACTGCATTAGCTGATTGGCCCGTAATAAATGTGATTGATGGAGAAATCGTCCAGTCACCTGCTGGACTTTCTATTGGCTGTTGCCAAGATGAACCAGTAAAATGTATTGAACAGTCCATCTGGTGTCAAGTTAGTGTGACATTGGCCAATTTCTCAGTGATAAGTGGTCAAGTGCCCTATCTGGGATGTTCACAAATCGTTCAGAGAAGTCCTGCGCCATCATCCTCAATCGACACCAAAATCTTAGTGGTTTGTTTTGTACAGTGATCTGACCTTGCTGTGCAGTTGGATCCACCTCATTAAATTTATGTAAGAACTAGTAAAGAATATTAAGTGTTCAGTATGGTATGTTTTGATCCGTCCATCCGTAATATGTTTGTCACTTTGATATTTCAAACAAATATATTTTACACTTTTTTTATTTGCATGATTTTCTGTCTCCTCCACTTTTAGCATTTTTTGATTTTTTTTGTATTTGCCTGAGGAATTTTCCAACTCAATGACATATCGTAGACAGAGCAGAAAAGTTTAAGGATTAAACCAAATTTAGCCTGCCAGCTTCATTGTCCCCACTTTCAGGGTTTTTGTTCTCATCTCTGATTGGTTGATAACTGTGATACAAATGCTGAAGCAATAAGAATAAAAATGTAAATATGATTCTAAAAGATATTTTTTTATTCTCAGGTTCCCTCGATACAAGAAAGATGGAAGGTAAGATTTGTTGTATCATAATTATTGGTTATGCTCTTTGTTCTTGTAGAAATAATTTTTAGTCTTGACAAAGATGTCAAGATAACGTATTGCACATTGGGAGGCAAATAATTTTTTTTTATCTTTTAATGAATCAAAACCAGGAAAAAGGAGATTGCAGCCTGACGGGATGGCTGGAACATCACAGACACCATCTAAAAAACAAAGAAGTATCCCAAGTAAAGGTATTTATTTAACTATCTGAATAATTACTTTTAACTTTTGGTAAAATTATGATTTATTATCTTTTTTATAGAATGTACGACTAGATATACTAGATAAATTATTTGGTTTTCCTATCCAGACACTTGAAACAAGAGCCGTTTAGTAAGGCAGGATTTATTACATGCTTAAATACATTCAAGGCCTGATCTACTCAAGGTTTGCTTGTAACAAAACACATGCAAACTTGATAGCGCATGCAATCCATTAAGCATGTTTGCCTTTATGAGTATGCAGAAATTATGCAGATTGTCATAACATGCATACTAAGGGGGAGGGGATACAAATCCATCAGTTAGCACCCACAATGTAATTTATCAAACCTGAAACTGATTGTGCTCTGTGCTTTTGCATCTATCAAAGAGAAAAGTATCTCTAATGTTGAAAACCTGGAGTGTTTCCAACATTAGAGATTGATTGCATAATGGAGCAGTTATCTAAAAGAATTTGTCAAGTTCTACATCTCACGTTTTTCTTCTAACTTTCTTTTCACTAGAAAACAAAGAGAGAACAAAACAAATGATTGGTCTGGGCATCTGTAGATTTGCTGCTACCCTTTCTCTACCTCTCTGTCTCTGTACAAATATATATACACATATAGATATAGATATAGATATAGATATAGATATAGATATTGATATAGATAGGGGTAGAGGTAGAGATAGAATTAAAAATATAGATATAGATCGATAGTGCACAGTAATTAAGTATTCACTTCTGCCCGCAGGAGGTAGCTCTTTACAGTCCCCCTTCTTTTTTTCTTCTTTGGTAAATCAAGACCCAAACCAATATATTAACTCCTTTTAATCTTTTTAATTTCAACTTCTACAGAACAAGAGCTACTGTTTGAAATGACAAACATCATGTCGAACATCAAAAGTGAATTACCTGACACAAATCTCAATAACTTTCTAAGGTAGGAACTTTTTTTTTTCACATCTTTGTATTTATTTTAGAAGCAAGTTTTACAGATAGAATACTGACTGACCTGACCCAATGACTCTTACTTTTGCAATTAGTTTCTCCTGTAGCATGTTTTATAGTTTAAAGGAGACATATCATGCTGATGCATGATTTAATACTTACATATAATATAATACATTTGAAAACAAGACCTTACACCCCCTTAATTTTCAAAAAATGAGATATTGTATTTTTTCTGATATCCTAGAATGAGATTTGATGCCTCTGAAAATAGGTCAATGCGAGATGTCCGCAAGATTTCAAACGTCGTGACGACACGAGGTACCTTTCTTTTTATTGGAGTAATCTGATAAAACACTTCCTCCTCTGTGATTTTGCCACAAACCGTCACAGAGGAACACATCCACCAGCAGGGGTATATAAATCCCTAGCTGACTGTCCGTCATTACCAGCTCTGGCCTGTAGGGGGACTCAATGCACGGTCGCTGCATTGAGCCTGCCGGAAAACACAGTAGAAGAAGAAGGACAGGCTGGCTCTACCCCTGAAAGAACTGACCAATCAGAGGACAAAGGGCTGTGACGTTGGGAGGTAACTTTAGGGTCATCCTCACCTCCGAGCGTTTCAACGAGACTTGGATAATGGCCGAAAATGAGGATTTTGAGAACGCTATTGTGGGGCAATGAAGGAACTAAATGACTTGTACTGAGGGCAGAAATGCTTTACAGGCATCCTAATCTGGCATCCTGAAAAGGAGAAACAAGCATGATATGTCTCCTTTAATAACTTTGACCATAAGCTAGTAACAGCAGGGCCTGGCATATGAGATGGGAATCTTATTGACTGAGTTGTCAAGTTTGTTGTGGACTTTTCAAATAATGATTAACAGTTTGGATCATTTGTGTACTAGCATGTGTGAATTTCTAGCAGGTTGAAATTCACTCATGTGTTCTGACAGGTGTGCAGATGTGTTTACATAAATGCTGCTCACCAAAGTTTAATGTTCCAAAAACTGACCTTGTCGACAGTTCCCTGTTTCACAGAAGTTTTCTGCACCTTGCACCTTCAAAATACATTTCAAAGTTGGTTATTAATTATTGAATATCAATTAGTACGTATTCACAAGGTAAGGGCATTAAAAATGTGACTGTTGTTATGGGGATAAAACCACCAAGTTCACGGTCACACTGAGTGTCATATATTAATTAGCACATACAATAATAATGTGAGACGTTATTAAAGATAACTGGAAGTAGAGATGATTGTCCTACAGTATCTGAAGTACTCGAAGGACAGCAGAGCCCATGGGAGGGCATTGATAACACTAAGCGGGACTGAGGTAAACTCCAAAACACAGATTTTCTAAATGAAGTTTGGTGGCAGCATTACTTAAGTCATTTGATAGACTTCAATCTTTCAATCGAGAAAACACTTGAAATAGTTCAAGAAACCAGGAAAAAACATGTGAGACGGGCCCAAGAATGGTTAAGTAAGATTGTGTGTGTCTTTGAATGAGTTATCACAAACATTCACTGGGATAGTCTCCAGACTCCTGCGACCCCTAAAGGGAAAGGAAAGGATGGAATGGATGGATATTTTTCAAAGGCTTTTAATCAGCTTTAATCAGCTTTTACTGTTTATGAAAAGGTTGGTGCTGTTTCCATCTAAAACTGCTGTTAAAAAAAAATCTTCATGTTTCCAAAAAGGTTTGTGAGTAGAGACAGTTTTCCCCTCACTTTTGTGATCTGTTGCACTGCTATTACAAATATGCTACACATATGCTCGAGTATGCTATTGGTCAGACGGTCTTTACTGTGGGATTCCACTGGATGCGTATCCGTTCCTTCTCCGCTCCGCTCCGTCACCTGACGCGCGTCAACTCCCACTGGATCCGTCTGCGGTACGAAGCATTGCGGCTCCGCCTTGCAGCGGGTCAACAAGCTCATAAAGTATTTTGTCGTTTTGCACCTCCAAAATCAAAAGCTCCTCATACATGGTGAAGTGGGCTGAGACTGAACTTTTGACACCAGGGGCCCTAATTTCGTGGTGCAGCGCAGGGGGCTAAAGCCTGGCGCACCCCATGCAGTGTTAATTTCGTCCAGCGCACCGCCATGCGCTGCCAATTTGACAATTTGGTAGACCGTCTGCACAGAGATGGGTGTGACGGCGCACCAGGGGGAGGTGTCGGCAGATTCATGTTGGCGCAGTGACAATTTCGTGCCAAAAACAGTGCAGAAAGTGCGCTGAAAGCTGGCCAGCTTCAACCTGGTCTATTCTCGGAGCAGGGCGAAGCGCACCCTCCGCCGTTGTAATTTGGTGATGGGCGCATGTGCGCACACATCACCAAACCCTCAGAGGCAGGTTTCCAGGGTGTCAGGCACATTTTAATGCAATAAAAAATCACAGCAATCACTATTTAATGTAACAGTCTGAACCAGCATATACATTTGTATCTATATTAACTGTCCCGTCACATCTGATGTCAGATTGAAGCTGTTTGTCATAATGGAAACTTAACCTGACGGCAGCTGAAGTTTGATGCACATCTTACAAGTCAACAATAAACAGCCTTAACATCTGATACTAATTATATATCTGGCTTCTCTCATTTCATCAAATTCAAAGAAAAGAGGGAGAAAAAAGATGAAGAAAAAAGAGAAAATAAATGTATGTCACTAAGGATTTACCTGTGGTTTCCCATATTCCTCTATTTTAGTCTTTATTTTTAAAGTGATCCAAAAAGTTGGAGTACATTATTGCAAGGAGGATGAGGAGGAGACACCGGGAGAGTATACAGTTTATCACTAAAGGCTCTGCTATTTGGCGATGACAGACCAGGAGTGCAGGTGGATCACAAGCATGAATGGATAAGCCAGCTGCTCTGTAACTGTCTCTTAATTGTGTACTCCTATAAATGACAAAGGAACAGATTACATCTGTCCCGGGAGCTGGCCCACATGGTGACGCGCTTCGTTGCCCCCGATGCGCGCCCCAATGGCCAGTCTGTTCTCCCAGCTGCTGAAGTGACAGCAGCTCTGACCGTCTACGCTGCTGGGTCTTTCCAGCACACTGTTTCCGAAGTGGCGGGGATCATTCAGACCAATCAGACGCTGTGCCTCGGACGCAGCGCATTTAAAGGCGAGGTGAGCCGGTCATTTGATTGGTGAAGACAGCACTCGGCTGTGTTAAACCTGCTCACGCCTTTTCTCCTCCTCTCTAGCATTTGCGCTAAGGGGCAGAGACAGAGGCGTGGATGCGCTGGTCTGCGCTCCTCTGCGCCTTGAGTGCATCTCTCTTGGCACTGCAGGAAACTTGCAAAGTGCGCTGGTCACACCCTGTCCGCACGACAAAGGCCGGCGCAGGGCAGGTGCGCCTGGTCTACGAAATTAGAGCCCCAGGTCTGTCTCCACCCTAAATTATGTTTTCCAGGTACAGTACTTTTCTGTTGTTGACACGGTTTATTTTATTTTGAAACATCTACGGATGTTTTATTTTGTGTTTGTGCTGAACTTCCTGTCCTGCACAATATTCTGTGTGCTAAATTGCTGCGCCGTGGTCCAGCATCCGGCAAAAATAGAAGCTCTGCGTATCTGCTAGAAGCTCATTGCTTATAATTGAAACGGATAGGCTCCGCTGCTGATCCAACCGGATACGCATGCAGTGGAATTTGGGCTTTAGTCTGCCTCAGTACAGCCTCATCCTGTGTGAATAGGTTGAGATGATGTTTAAATTAGAAGAAGACAATAATCAATCTAACACATGACCAATGTTGAGATCTTATATAATCTAAGAACAATAGAGGGGTCTACATGTCCCTTTTGAAGTCTGAACTAGAGTTTTTCCTGACCGTAACAAAACAATGCCACGACCCTCATGTTTCACACCTAGGTGTGAATCAGAGATGAATGAAAACTCTGCATGGACATTGGAGTCCAAGCCAGGAAGGCACTACTGGGATCCCTGGTGAAGTCATTCGGACAATAAAGACCTGCTGACCCCACCCAAAGGGGATCAGACTTCAAACATGTGATTTTACATCTTTCAATTAAAGTCACAGTCTTCAACTTCTGGGATGACACAGACCGCTGTTGTTTTTTTAATTTTGTTTCTCTATCTTTTTTTTTTAACTTCTTTTCAGATCCAATGCAGTGATATAGCCCCTACAAGCACAAAACACCAAAATGCAGGATGTTTGCTAAAGCCTTTTTTTCCCTCATTTCTATGTTGTTTATCCAAATATCCATGAATGACAGACAGAAAATTTTCAGCCAGACAATATCACCTCATCACCAATATCACAGTCTCACAACAACCTTGTGAAGTTTTGATTCCTCTCATGATCTTATTATCTGGTTTTCATAAATTGCTGTGTTCTGCTGAAAAGCAGAACACAGCAATACACTTCTATCAGGTGAGGACACATGCAGTCAGTCTGAAAAAGCTGCAGTGTTGAGGATTGCTCCAGAGACTGACTATAAGGACCTTAGGGATTCGTTTAAACACTCTACTGCTGTCATGAGCACTTGGTATTGAAGGAAAGACTTCAAGAATGTAAACAAATGTAAACAGGCTTAGTGACAGAATGAGGGGGTGAGACTCCCTGTGGGAGTCTTATGGGCAGGTTTGGGGGTAAGAGGACTTGTTAAGCAGACACAGGACCTGCTACTTGGATACTTTTTCCCATCTGGGTTTGATTGGCCTCAGCAACCCTCTGGAGCACCTGGAAAATGTTTCTGGGCAGAGAGGCCTCTGGATTTACCTGTGGGGCCTGTTGATGATGATCCAGCTCTGATTAAGTGAAAGAAAATGAAAAATGATGATACTAACCCTAACCCTACCCTATATACTACTATAAAGTTTATTTTACTGGAGAGCTGGAATTTAAGTCTTCCTTTCTTTTTCCATTCTCTAGCTACTTTTAATGTTTTTTAGTTCATCAAGCTGTCATTAGAGCTTTTAGTGCAGAAAAAGATTGAATCTGCCTTCTCCAATCCCTCGGTTGACTATTTACAGGCAGATGTCTGTCAAATTTAGAATTTTGAATCCGTTGACTCCCATCTAATCTTTGCTTCAACAGCAAAAAAATCAGCGATCTGGAGACAGAGAGGCGGGAAACTGTTGGCATCTTTGGAAGAACAGGTACTGGAAAAAGCTCTTTAATTAATGTTGTCATTGGAGAGAAGGATCTCTTGCCCTCAGGAGACATCACTGCGTGTACAACAGTCATCATCAAAGTGAAGGCTAACATGGAAAACAAGAAGTATGAGGCAGAGATCGAATTCATCCCACTGGAGGTGAAACCAGCAGAAAAAAATTCTTTCTTTACCAACAATCATGATGTAGCTGGAATAACAGATGACATTGCTCCATTTTTTGTGTTTGACTCAATTAAACTAATTCAAATGTTTTACTTTTCCTTTTTTTTTAAATCAGGATGCAAAAGATGTTGTGTGGAGCCTAAAAAAAACAGCCCTGGCAAGAGATGACATTGATGTTGAAGACGGAAATAATGATGATGAAGATGTTCCCAATAAATCTGACGCCATTGAAGAACTGTCAGGGCTGTATGGAGACAACTGGGTACAAATCTGTTCCCAAGATGATTTCATGAATAAGAAATACTTCAGACAAATCCCAGAACTTTTCAATTCTGTGAAGAAGACCATGGCTTTTAAATCAGTAAGAAACAGTTATTATTATTTTCATATAAACTGCATAGTATGAAGAACTCTGTAATATCAAAGTTATTCCTTCTCAATATCTTTTGGTGAATTACTTACAAACCCCAAACTGTACATGTGTACCTCGACCAAATGAATCGGCCTTGGACACTGTTTATCGCTGCACTGTGTTAGTGACAGGTTGTGGTCGTCTCACTCACCAGTGTGAGCTCTGTGCCAAAGTTGTATGACCCTGCTTGAGCTCATGGAAGTATACATATTGGATAATGTTGATTAATAAGGTTCTCCTTGGACTGGTTCTATCCTATGTATGTTCTCTTCTGCCGAGATCGAAGAACACCTATGCCTTGTGCTCTTGTGCAGTTTACAACCTAAATGTGTCAAGAGTTCAAACTGAACTGGGGAAACAGGCTTTTTGTTATGATGGTCGCACAACCTGAAACACTATACAAAGCTGAAAATGTCAGAACTGGTTTGACATTGGACAAATGGGCAGTTTGTAATTTATGTAAACACCTGATTTTGAAGTGTAAACAGTCATACATCAGCAGTGGTGGACAAAGTACTCAATGCCAGTACTCAAGTCAAGTAGATACTCATGTTCAAATACTACTCCAATACAAGTAAAAGTTGCTCAGTCAATTTTTTACTTAAGTTAAAGTACTGGAGTACCTGCTTTTGAAAATACTCAAGTATTAAAAGTACATTTTCCCGTTGACCTTACAGAATGTAATGACTGAAATTGCCATTTTCTTTTTTTTTTTATCTACCAGCCCCCCAGTTGATTAATAAGAGAACATTATTTTAAGACAGTGAAATATCACTAGTTAGGGTTGTCCCGAAACAACTTTTACACCTCCAATACAATACCGATATTGCAGCCAGAGTATTGGCTAATACCAATATCAACCCAATACGATATCAGCAGGAGTCATACATACTGTTATTACTTATTTTGTGGTATGTTTGTGGTACATTTTGAAATTAAAGAAAGGCATTTTTTTGCATTCCTCTTTCACTGTATTAATGCAAAACCACTTTGCCTTTTCAAGGCTGTAGGGAGAGGAACTTCTCCCAGTAACATATAAACCAGTCTGTCTGGTCTGTCAGGCTTTGTGAGTGTCAAACTAATGCTCCTTATTTACATGTTTTTATAGCAACCTCTTTTATGAACAGCACTTTGTTAATACCGTGGGATGTGTCTCATATGTTTGTTACAAATATCACATGTGAGATCTGGTATAAAATGATTTCTTCTGTTTGTGAGTTTGGACTCCAGGGACAGATCAGCATATGCCTCACCTTTTTTTTGTTTACATACTTAACACATGTTCACATGATCGGGTTGCGTTGATGTTAATTTTGAACTTGGCACTGCCAACCAGAATGATTATAATCAGACTGAAGAATAAAATGCATCTATAAACATTAAGATCTCTTTGTTATGTGTAGGCTGGAGAGCTGTCTAGAGAACTCGTTAAATACACAAGAGGAGGTTCACAGAGCAGAGCTGGTGAAGATGGAAAGAGGTTTTGGCCCCTGGTGAAGTGTGTGACTATCAGAGTCCCAAACAATGATTTACTCCAGCATGTCACACTTGTGGATCTACCTGGAACAGGAGACAACAACAAGACAAGAGATAAAATGTGGAAAGAAGTAATTTATTTGCATTCTTTCTGTCAATAACATATTTTTATATTTGAACAAACGTTCTTTGACTCCATGACAAAGCTCTGATATATTGTTTTTCTTGTATTCCAGGTTGTGAGTAACTGCTCTACTGTGTGGATTGTGACTGAGATTACCAAAGCAGCAGCAGACAAAGAACCATGGGAGATTTTGACGCGTGCCAGCAGCCTGATTGGAAATGGTGGCCAGTGTCAGCGCATTCACTTCATCTGCACCAAGTCTGATTCCTCTGGAATTTCAAATACCTCGTAGGTTTTCATACATTTTAATTTGTCATGGACACTTAGAAGTATTTTTTAATTGGTATCTTACCCAAACACTCTGCTGTCATGTAAACTCTGCTGTAAGTTGCATTAATAACTTATTAATTAAACTGCCTAAGGCCCATTTTTAAGCAGCTCACATTCATCTGTTATCTACACTTATTATCCCTTTAAGGATTGAGGGGGACTGGAGCCTATTCCAGCTAGCATGAGGCCCTGAACTGGTTACCAGACAATCACAGGGCTGATATGTAGAGACATAGACTGAGCCTCAGTGTTTTTTTCTTTGTATGCTTTATTCCCCATGTCTGTGAAGGCATTCAGAGCTGATGTGACTTGCCAAAAAGCTCCAGTTTTGTCTCATCTGTCCAAAAGGACATTCTCCCAGAAGCTTTGTGGCTCATCAATCTGGCATTTTGGCAAATTTCAGCCTCGCTTTTGTATGATGTGCTTTCAACACTGATGTCCTCCATTAAGTCCACTTTGGCTCAATCAGTGACAGATGGTCTGATCTGATTCTGATATACCTCGACCTTGGAGTTCACCTCTAATCTCTGTGGAAGTAATTCTGAGCTCTTTGGTTACCATTCATATTATCTAAATGCTGAGTCAGCATTTCAACATAATGTTGTTTAATATTCTTACATTTTATTCTTTCTTATTTTATTTTTCTTATTCTTGTTCTTCCAAATACTTTTTTGCACTTCTTACAGTCTTCAAATATGCACAGATTTTCTCAGAAAAAGATGAGCAAAGCAGCGTGTTCCTGAGAATTGTGCTTGTATTTTTCATATGTTTACCACTTATAGTTTTTACGGTAAGAAATGTTTCTGCTCTTTTTTCCCATTGAAATGAATGGAAGATTTCTGCAGTTCTGCTGAAAACTGCTTCAACTTTCAAGCTCTACAGATTTGACATACTTACACCTACAGTCTGCATACTTGCTTCAACAGATTCATTGATCTCTCAGTTATTTTACATACATATGTGAACAGATGAATACATGCTTTTTTTCATACATATATACATACACACATCAACAGAAATAAAATGATAAAGAAATCTACCTTTTTATTCTCATACTCAGATAAATACATAAATATATAGAAAAATACATGCACAGATACATTAATGGAAAAGTAAAAACATTTATTCATTCATACATATGCACACATACATCAACATAAATGTATCAATAATCAATTTCTGTCTTTAGAATGCATATTTCATCACATATTTCGCACTTTTGCTACTTTACAGTCTTTGTCATTTTAGGCCTTTCAAATCTAACTCTTATAACTGACTGATTATAACTTCTTCAGGGTGGGCAAAAATTTTAGCTGCTTCCTGCAGTTTTATTTCATACTCATTCATTCTTATTTTTCTTTCACAACGTTCTTATTCGTTTAACATTCTTATTCCTCATGTATAAGTTTTCAGGTTTGCTTTACTGCTTCCAACTGTTTATGTCAAATTTTCAGCTTTGTTTGCACTGCTTTTAGCTTTTTCAATTCACATTTTCAGTGTTCGGACTCAGCATTTCAAAGCATTTGCTGCAAAGAAATGCAATTTTTCTAGTTTTCTTTCTAATCCCCTGATACAACTCTTTTCTTAGCTTTCTTGCAGTCCATGTTCAGTGAGGCACACATCATGATACCAAACAGCACATTGACAACTTTTCACCCTTTAAATAGGCAGACTGACTGATAACAAATTTGAGGAAACTTGTAAAACTAATAATTGGACACACCTTAGTGTACCATGTCCCTATGGTCAAATACTTACCTCCGCCAAGGAGGTTATGTTTTCGGGAGAGTTTGTATATCTGTCCGTCCGTCTGTACTTCCGTGAACAAAATAACTCAAAAAGTGATGGATGGGTTTGGATGAAATTTTCAGGAAATGTTCAGCATGGGAAAAGGAAGAACTGATTTGATTTTGTTGTTGATCCGGATCACCATGGCAAAAAATGTGATTTCTGTGAACAACTACTGAACTAAAATAGATATCATTATGAAGCCAGTTGCTAATGGTATGTTTCTACAGTGGGAGGAAAAAGTAACGTCACCCTTTGTAATTTTGTACATTTCTGCCAAAATTGGTCATAAAATGTGGTCTGATCTTAACTCAAATCACAAGAATGAGTAAACAGTGTCTGCTTAAACTAATACCACCCAAACAATTACATGTTATCGTATTTTTATTGGCCAATAGATGTTAACATTCACAAGACAGGGAGGAATAAGTAAGTACACCCCCCTGGCTAAACATCCTCCAAGAGCTAGTTAGTCAAATTTATGAGTCAGGTGTGGGCCAACCTGAAGTTCAATAACTGAGGTGTAGCTTAAAGCTGCCCTGCCCACTGGAAAACACACACCAGTTAAGAGTTGTCTCTTGATGAGGGGCACTGTCTGATGTGCACCATGCCTCGCTCAAATGAACTCTCTGAAGGCCCAAGATCAAGATTTGTTGATTTGTGTAAAGCGGAAAAAGGGTACAAAACCATCTCTAAAAGTCTTGATGTTCACAAATCCACGGTGAGAAAAATTGTCTACAAATGGAGACAGTTCAGCACTGTTGCTTCTCTTCCAAGGAGTGGTCGCCCTGTAAAGATGACTCCAAGGGCACAGCGCAGGATCCTTAATGAGGTAAAAAAGAATCCTAAAGTGTCAGCGAAAGACTGACAGAAATCACTGGAACATGCCAACATCTCTGTTGACACATCTACAATACGTAAAACATTAAACAAAAATGGGTTTCATGGGAGAACACCACGCAGGAAGCCATTGCTGTCTCAAAAGAACATTGCTGCACGTTTGAAGTTTGCAAAAAAGCATTTAGATGCTTCACAGCGCAACTGGGAAAATATTCTGTGGAGTGATGAAACCAAAGTTGAATTGTTTGGTGGGAACACACAACATCATGTGTGGAGGAAAAATGGAACAGCACACCATCATCAAAACCCTATCTCCACTTTTAAGTATGGTGGAGGGAGCATTATGGTTTGGGGCTGCTTTGCTGCCTCAGGGCCTGGACAGCTTGCCATCATCAATGGAAAAATGAACTCACAAGTTTACCAAAATATCTTTGCAGAAAAACCTGAGACAATCTATCAAACAGTTGAAGCTCAAAAGAGGATGGATGCTGCAACAGGACAACAACCCAAAGCAAAGAAGCAAATCAACTTTAGAATGGTTTCAGGAGAATAAAATAAATGTTCTGGAATGGCCCAGTCAAAGTCCTGACCTAAACCCAATTGAGATGCTGTGGCATGACCTCAAGAAAGCTGTTCACACCAGACATCCCAAGAATCTTGCAGAACTGCAGCAGTTTTATGAAGAGGAATGGTGCAAGATTCATCCTGATCGTTGTGCGCGCCTAATCTGCAGCTACAGGAAACGTCTAGTTGAAGTTGATAACATGTAATTGTTTGGGTGGCATTAGTTTAAGCAGACACTTTTTACTCATTCTTGTGATTCGAGTTAAGACCAATTTAGGCAGAAATGTAGAAAATTACAAAAGGTTTACTTACTTTTTCTTCCCACTGTAGATACAAATGCATATGCTGGTTCAGATGGTTATATTAAATAGTTATTGCTGTGATTGTTTATTGCATTAAAATGTGCCTGACACTCTGGAAACCTGCCTCTGAGGCTTTGACGTGTGACCACATGTGCGCCTGTCACCAAATTACAGCTGCAGAGGTTGAGCTTCGCCTGCGCCGAGAATGGACCAGGCTGGAGCTGGCAAGCTTTCAGCATACCCTCTGCAGAGTTTTTGGACCGAAATTGTCACTGCGCCAACATGAATCTGTCGGCACCTCCCCCTGGTGCGCCGTCACACCCATCTCTGCGCAGACGGTCTACCAAATTGTCAAATTGGCAGCGCACACCGGTGCGCTGGATGACATTAACACTGCGCAGGGTGTGCCAGGCTTGTGCACCCTGCGCTGCGCCACGAAATTAGGGCCCATAGAGGTAATCTGAGTTAACTGTTCTGAGAACCAGCAATGACTGCAAGCCTTTAGGGTGTTCTGGGAATTAAGAAATCTTTCTTTGATCAATCTCCTGTTATTTGTAGAGGTTTTGCATTTCTCTTTCACTTTATTAATACAAAACCACTTTGCCCTTTCAAGCCCGTAGGAAGAGGAACTTCTCCCACTGATATATATAGCAGTCTGTCTGGTCTGTCAGGCTTTGTGAGTGTCCAACTCATGCTTCTTATTTAAAATTATTTTTTTAGCAACTGCATTTATGAACAGCAGTTTGCTCATACTGTGAGATTGGTCAGCTATGTATGTTCAGTAAATCACATGTGAGATCTAGTATAAAATGATTTCTGCTGTTTTTGACTTTGAACTCAAGGAACAGATCAGCATTGGAAGCAACCTTTTCATTTTTATTAGATACTCAATGCATGCCCACACACACCATGATCAGGTTATTTTGATGTGAATATTGAAATTTGAGCTCCCAACCAAAATGATTATAATCAGAATAGACAATAAATTGCAGCTATAAACAAAGCTACTGCTTGTAAAATTTGAAAATGTGCTCTCCATCTTGCATTCATAAAGATTTCTTTGTTACATGTAGGCTGGAGAGCTGTCAAGAGAACTCAAAAATACACAAAAACCTTAAAAGAAAAGGTTGAGGATGGAAATAACTTTTCACCCCTGGTGAAGTGTGTGACTGTCAGAGTCCCAAACAATGATTTCCTCGGAAATGTCACACTTGTGGATCTACCTGGAACAGGGGACAACAACAAGACAAGAGATAATATGTGGAAAAGGGTAATTAATTTGCATTATTGTGTAAATAACACATTTGTTTATTCAAAAAATGTACTTTGACTCCATTAAAAAGCTCTGATACACTGTTTTTCTTGTATTCCAGGTTGTGGGGAACTGCTCTACTGTGTGGATTGTGACTGAGATTACCAGAGCAGCATCAGAAAAAGAAGCATGGGAGATTCTGAAACATGTCAGTGGCCTGATTGGAAATGGTGGCCAGTGTCAGCGCATTCACTTCATCTGCACCAAGTCTGAGATTATCAAACCTTCAAATGACCGGTAGGTTTTTTAACACTTGAGTTAGACATGGACACTGAGAAGTGTTTTTACATTGGTATCTATAACACTTTGTCACCACATACACACTGTTATAATTTCATTAATAACTCATTAATTAAACTGCCTCAGGTTTAGTTTAAGCAGCTCACATTCAACCATTATCTGTACTGACTATCCATTTTGAGGTCGAGGGGACTGGAGCCTATCCAAGCTAGCACAAGGCCCTGAACTGGTCACCAGACAATCACAGGGTTGATATATAAAGGCAGACAGAAAGGGTGACTCAGAATCAACAGATAATCTAATGATTGGATGATTTTGGACTGGGGGAGGAAACGCTGGTACCGACCTGCAAGAAACCATCTGAAAACTAAAAGGCCCTAAAGATCAGGGAGCTGAAGCAGTCGCCTTGATACTTTGAGGTGCCAACACTCCAATACATCCCCGAGCATTTCCCAGTTTTTGAAATTTTTTTGGCTCAAGACGTTTATAACAAAATATATATAATTTTTTAAATGTCTTCAGGGCCCTGTTTGTCACTCGCCCTTAGAATTGACCCTTTTACTTAGCCCCGCCCCTTTAAATAAGTGATTCTTTGTCAGGCCCTCCTTTCTGAATGTTAATATCTTAGATAAGTCTAGTGTTGTTGGCCTTTCGCCTGTTAGAAACAACAGAAAAAAGTACCACTGTGGCTTAAAGCTGCCCTGCCCACTGGAAAACACACACCAGTTAAGAGTTGTCTCTTTATGAGGGGCACTGTCTGATGTGCACCATGCCTCGCTCAAAAGAACTCCCTGAAGGCCTAAGATCAAGATTTGTTGATTTGTGTAAAGCTGAAAAAGGTTACAAAACCATCTCTAAAAGTCTTGATGTTCACAAATCCACGGTGAGAAAAACTGTCTGCAAATGGAGACAGTTCGGCACTGTTGCTTCTCTTCCAAGGAGTGGTCGCCCTGTAAAGATGACTCCAAGGGCACAGCGCAGGATCCTCAATGAGGTGAAAATGAACCCTAGAGTGTCAAAGACTTACAGGAATCACTGGAACATGCCAACATATCTGTTGACACATCTACAATACGTAAAACATTAAACAAAAATTGGTTTTATGGGAGAACACCACCTAGGAAGCCGTTGCTGTCTAACAAGAACATTGCAGCATGTTTAAAGTTTGCAAAAAAGCATTTAGATGCTTCACAGCGAACTGGGAAAATATTCTGTGGAGTGATGAAACCAAAGTTGAATTGTTTGGTGGGAACACACAACGTCATGTGTGGAGGAAAAATGGAACAGCACACCATCATCAAAACCTTATTCCCACTGTTAAGTATGGTGGGGGGAGCATCATGGTGTGGGGCTGCTTTGCTGCCTCAGGGCCTGGACAGCTCGCCATCATCAATGGAAAAATGATCTCACAAGTTTACCAAGATATTTTGCAGAAAAACCTGAAACAATCTGTCAAACAGTTGAAGCTCAAAAGAGGATGGGTGCTGCAACAGGACAACGACCCAAAGCACAGAAGCAAATCAACTTTAGAATGGTTTCAGAAGAATAAAATAAATGTTCTGGAGTGGCCCAGTCAAAGTCCTGACCTAAACCCAACTGAGATGCTGTGGCATGACCTCAAGAAAGCTATTCACACCAGACACCCCAAGAATCTTGCAGAACTGCAGCAGTTTTGTGAAGAGGAATGGTGCAAGATTCATCCTGATCGTTGTGCGCGCCTAATCTGCAGCTACAGGAAACGTCTAGTTGAAGTTATTGCTGCCAAAGGAGGGTGAACCAGCTATTGAATCCAAGGATGTACTTACTTATTCCCCCCTGTCTTGTGAATGTTTACATCTTATGGCCAATAAAAATACGATAACATGTAACTGTTTGGGTGGTATTAGTTTAAGCAGACACTATTTACTCATTCTTGTGATTTGAGTTAAGATCAGACCACATTTTATGACCAATTTTGGCAGAAATGTACAAAATTACAAAGGGTGTACTTACTTTTTCCTCCCACTGTAAATATTTCAATGAAATAAAGGTAGGACTAATATTTATGGTGAAAATCACAATATGGCTGAGGACTGTGGCACTGGCGGAAGTCTGCACTCTCCGAGTACTTTCTAGTTTTTAATCTTTTTCGGAGTACCATTATTTTTGTCTGGGTCAGTTTATTTATTTTTTTAGAAATTAATTGATTGAACCACAATTCAAAGCATGGGACTGGAGGTAATGTTCATACTTTGAAGTTTACCCTTCAGACTCTCAACAAGTAGACTAACTTGATCATTGACGAACATGTGAATTTACCTCTGGTTCATCCCTCCTGCTGTCAGCATCAGCTCATAGCAATGAGCAAAATAAATACTACAAGGCATTAAAATACTCATACATTTATGCAGCCTGCTATACACAGGTTTTGTTGTCTACTCAGACATATTGTGGGAGAAAGGCCAAATAACCACAATTATGTTTTAAAAGCCTTCAAAAAGTGATTTTTGCATAGCATGTCCCCTCAGGATGTTTATTCATGAGAAAACATATAATTTAAAAAATGTTTGTAATGTTACAAAAGTTTAGTCACTGCCTCTGAGAACTGACCTTTTGTCATCCTTTGTCAGGCCTTCTTTTTTTTAACTGTAAATAGGTGAGATACATCTAGTATTGGTGGCCTCTCGCCTGTTAGAAACAATAAAAAAAAAATAAGTACCACTGTCTTTTCTTACAGTAAAGCAGCCATTTTACAAAGGAACGACGATGCCAAGGCGGCAGTGATGGCAAAGTTCAGCACACAAATGATACTCAAGACACTTAGGGTGAGTTTGTGGGACTGTCTTTAAAATAGTTGTTTCATAATTGCAACTCCTGCTCACAACCTGTCATTATTCTTGCAGAATCAATGCCTTCATGAAAGTTTCGAAGTGTTCACAGTGAGTGCCAAGGAGTTTCAGCAGAGACAATATTTAGAGCCTGAGGAAACCGGTATGTGAAGTCATGGGTCACCAAATGTTTTTGATGTTACAATGAACTTATAAATGTTTCAAATTAAATTTGTATTTATCAACAGAAATACCAAAACTTCAGGAAGTTCTGCAAAGCCTCAATGACCGTCACTCAGAGACTCTGAACTATTTACGTGGTGCAAAAGGAATTTTGTCCCTTATTCAAGGAGCCCGCTTTGCCAAAGTGGTAAGATAACTTTTATTTTATAATCAGTCTTAGTTTAACCGAAAACAAAATCTCTCTCAAATCACATTTTCATGTAGTAAAATGATTGTATCAATGTTAGACAGATGTAATCCCCTCTTAGAGTTGTCACAACACCAGAAATGGAACTTCGGTATGATAACAGAGAAAAATTTTGTTGTTCTAAACTGCAGCAAAAACTGGAATGAGACCATCGATAGCAATTATCAAACTTTGATACAACATTAACAAGCAATGTCTCTGCCATTTTTAAAATATTGCATTAACTTATAAATAATGTACAGTCAGTATGTTTTATGTTAAGTAGTTTTAATACTTGGAGAGATTTACATTGCACAAATCTATGATAAAGAAACGTGCATCTCATTCTTCAAGTAATGAGTCTTATAATTCATGTGTTATCATTTTGCCTCATAGAAGTTTGAGCTCTGATCACAGCAACAACAGTCAGTTGGTTTAGTTGTTAAATATGGTTTTATCCACTTTAGTGCTTCGCTCCTTCAGTACCATCCTGTGCTGGTGTATGTGTTTACCTCAGCACTAGACCATCTCAACTCCTGTGGACCCTAGCCACCTTTAGACGGTCTCTGTGTGTATGACATCCACATCAGGCTTCGTTTGTGAGTCAGTACAGTTATGCTAAGATAACAGCATTAGCCTCTTCTGAGGGAAAAAACAGTCAACTTACTCTAAGGACATTTCCCACTCTGTCTAACAATGAGACCCCAGACCAGGGGAGGACGGCTCTCCTCAGGCTCCTTTCTTCCTTCTCGAACCAACAGTCCAAGCGCACGAGGAGGAAGATGAAGGAGACGCGTTTAAAGATATATATATATATATATATATATATAGATATATATATATATATATATATATATATATATATTTCTCATGAATGATTATGTGTATCTTTAATGTAACCGAGTGAATGGTGGCCTAAATGTATAAACGGTGTGACTGATTAGATACATATTGTCTTGTTAGTATAAAAATGTTTTACTGTTCTTCTATAAAGACAAAAGGTATGGTTACCTTGACATGTTTCGACGTTACTCTGCCGTCTTCTTCAGACCTATCATCCTGACAGCTGTGACGTGTCTTTATCAGCTGTCACCCGGACAATAAACGTATGAATAAACAAATAATGTAATGGACTGGGAAAAATCAACAATAATGGGATCAGAAAGCAATAAGTACAAGAGGTGGATAAAGGAGTTGATAGGGGGCACGGATATGACACCATCAACAGGGAGGAAAAAGCTTTCCTGCTCTCACATACCTGGGATTCACTTCTCCAGAAACCAGGCAACGGGGGACGTAGCTGGCAGGACAGATTACATTAATAACCTGTCCAGCTGGCTGTTTCCAGAAACAACAGCTGATAAAGACACGTCACAGCTGTCAGGATGACAGTTTCTGAAGAGGATGGCAGAGTAACATCGAAACATGTCAAGGTAATCACGCCTTTTGTCTTAATAGAGGAACAGTAAAACATTTTTGTAGAAAAGGGGGTCTCTCCTCTTCCGTACGCTCTGTTGCTCTCCCTGCTAATGTGGCACATGCAGTTCAGTCTCTCTCCGTCTTAAGTCCTGTAATGTCTACACTGTCAAAGTGGCAGTTCATAGCATAAGGCTATGTTGTACAGCATGCAACATGCTACAAAGAATGCACTGACCCAGACAGGTTGGTGAACTTTCAATTCATGTTTCGCACATTGTTTTGGCACAAAATTGTCACTGCGCCAACCTGAATCTGTCGGCAACTCACCCTGGTGTGCCGCCAAACCCATCTTGGTGTCGCTGCCCTACCAAATTGCAAAAGTGGCTGCGTATGATGTAGGGCAGCAACTAACGACTATTTTCATAATCAATTAATTTGGCAACTATTTAGACGATTAATCGATTAATCGGATAATGACACAATTTTGAAATTTCCTTTACAATTTAGTTTAAAGTTGTTTTAGGTATTTTCTAAACAACAATAAAGGCAATTAAAAGCATTTTTCCTTCAGTAATAATATTTTATTACAGCTTTTTTCTTTCTTGACTCATTGTGCAAAACTGTAAGTACATTAATAGTGTAGCAGTTCTTCTGTTTATGTGTTCATTGTGAATGTTGATGTTTCCTGAAAATTGACGGTCAGTGAAGGGGCCAGAAAGGCGGAGCGAGCGGGTCAGAGTTCAGAAGGAGGGAGATAGTGTGAGATAGAGAGCCGTTAGCAGGAAGTCTAGAGATTACTGCTCACTGTTTTGTTCGTGAAGTGAAATTGTAGTTGGCGTGGTCATGGCCCACAGTGACTGTAAAATAAAAGCAGGTACTGTATATTCCCAAGCCAGAGTCACCTTTATTTTTACATCTGATGGAAGTTACAATAGACTTGTTTGCATGTTGTTTCAATAAATGCTCACAAACTTACTTTTTTTCTTGATACAAAGCAGGTGAAGAAGTAGCAGTCTTTATAGCAGTCTATAAAATGTTCAATAAAATAAGGTGCTACTGAATGTAACAAATTAAAAAAAAACCTTATACTGAGGTGAGTCTTCGTCCGTCTCCAACACGCTGACGTGCTTTCTCAGCAAGTGCTCTGTGATAGAGGTCGTGCTCCCATGCCACATGAAGTCGGCCTTGCAATGTTTGCAAGTGTTCGTTTGATTTGCTTTGTTGAGCGTGAAATGCTCCCAGCTTTCGGAGGTTTTTGATCATTCACGACGTGATGCTGCCATGGACGCCACCATTGTGAATCCTTTGCATGTTGTTATGTACAGTGACGGTCGCCAGTGCGCACACACACCTCTCACAGTAGCTTACAGCAAGAGAGCAGGCTCATCTCCTCCGAACTAACCTACTATAAGCTACAATTTCATGCACCATAACACCTGCAATTTGTTGCGCTAAAAATTGATAATTAAATTAGTTGACAACAAATCTAATTATCGATTTTAATCAATTTAATTGATTAGTTGTTGCAGCCCTAGCATGATGGTGCCCCGGAAGAAATTATCACCGCGCCACACTCCACCACCCTGTACTGGGCTAAAAGGTTAGGGTCCTTGGTGGTTAGATTCTATAGCTCTGTTCAAGTCTGTGCTCTGCCCTCTGAACCCAGTCATGTGACAGGGTCGCTGCAGCTCATTCAGCTCACAGCAGTAGGTGGAGGATTGGTTTACTGTCTCCCACAGAGTTCATGTGCACTAGACTAGGCTGAAGAGCCTGATTCTGTATCTACTTTTTTAAGTCTGGTGTTATAATCATACTGAACAAAAAAATTTAATGGTATTTTACTGCTCTTGAATCATGGTATTGAAAAAGTAGCGATGTATTGTTTTTATTTTACAACCTCATGCACTCGTGTGTCAAAGATTGTTAATCAGACTGTGAAGCTATATCTTTGTTTTCTGTTCAGCATTATTTTACTGCCATAAACCAAGTATTTAAGTGAATAAATTGGTTAAAAGTAAGATATATTTGCAGAAAAAAGTATTTCTAAAAATCAAAGGGGCTCTTCCAATTTTCACTACAGACCTGCTTTGATTAGGTGGCATTATGAGACAAGGGACGGCCTACATGTCCTTCTTACAGCAGCGCTGACTAGTTTGCTTCACAAGAGGACACAAAAGCTACCAGACAGGATAAGCTGATGATCATTGCAGCAAATATGACCACTGTTTACTTTGGATACTTTAAAGTACTTGTGTGAAGCAGAGTCCACACAGGAAAAACTTCTGTGGATGGAGAGTCTAAAGGTCTGTAACAGCAGAATCTGCTCTGATACCTGGAGGACTGGAGAAACATACAGTACCTGCTGACTAAGGGAAAATGAATTGTGAGCTCACGTCATCAAACTGGATTAAATAAGAGTGTGACTAAGAAAAACACTTCGGGATGTCTCAGGATCAGAGGAGACTATCAACTTTTATACTTTTGTCTGCAGTGAGCAGCTCTCATCACGAGAGCCACTTTTCTTTACTAGACATTTATCATTATACAGACCAGATTCGCTTTTGTACAAACTCCAAGGACAGAACTCAAGGAGGAACTCAATGAAAGCTCATCAGAGTCTGTATGTCTTATACTGATTGTTTACTCTGCAAAGACAGAAGCCACAGATTTAGCAATAAGTGTACTTCATGATAGCACACGGTAAGTTTGCTGTTGTGGGTAAACTGAACTATAAACATAACTGAGCTTCATCAGCAGGATAATCCTGAAACATTCATACAATTGATTACTCTTAATCAGGCATGAAGTATTATTGTGTATTTGACAAAATACAACACTGTAGTTTGATCCTTGTACTGCTCAAGGAAGGACCCGTAGGCTGTGCCTTGTCTCTGAGTAGTGCCTAATTAAAGCGGCTTGGTAGTGGGAAATCAAGCAGGTATAAATAAACTGAAGCTTGTGATGATCCCATGCTATTTTTATGCTTTGTTTCCCCCACAATTCTTTTTTTTATTACACAGAATGTTTGGCACCATGTACAGCAATATAGCATTAGTGTCTGTCCCAAGATTTCTGAATGGAGAGAGAACTGAGCTGTGACATTGTGTCACATGTTCAGGCTCATGTCATGTACTTCACTTAACCCCACTTCAGAAAAATCAGAGCTATTCCTTCAGCATAAGATTTTTTTCTTTCAACTGCAACATGCTCACAATTTTAATGACAGAACTTTAGCATTGCTTCCTTTCCATTAAACAAATGCCCACAAATTATTTTTTATGTTTTGAATGTAAGAATAAAGTTTCTGTTTTTATTTCAGTCTGGGAATGAAGAAGCTGTCTGCAGAGAGCTTGAGGAAAACTTGGCTTCTGAGAAGGAGATTCTCTTCAGGTCCTTGGAAAAAACCTATAATGCTTTTGACAGCTGCCTCCTCACAGGGGTTGAGAAATCCTTGAGCTTGTGTGATAAGGCTGTGGAAACCTTTCTAAATCCAAGGGTACCTAAACATTTTCTTTAGATACTAAAACCACAGATTTTGCAACTTGTTTAAAAATTTTGACTGTTTTGAAATTGTATTTTGTTCTTTTGTTTCAGAAGAGAGACAGTCGTGGTTTTCACAGGACCCTGAAGTGCATTGTTTCAAACAGCGGCGCCTACATAACAAAAAAAGGGAAGATCCTAAATCTCAATGAGACACTGGCTACATGGCTGAAGGAGAGCATTGATGAGGAATTCAGCAAGACCTTCCCGTAAGAAATCACAGACAAGGATAAATTCATTCAAACAAGAAATTCATGCTTAAAGCAATGGTAAAAAGAGAAGTGTGAAATACACTAAAGGAAATTAACGAAAACAGTTTAATAAGGTGTGTAGATCCATTCACCAATTGATCAATCTGACTTTTGTGTTTTGCCGAAGAAATTCCAGAATTTCTTTTGAGATCATTTGAAAACTAATACAAGCTGACAATGGACTGGTCTTCTGCAACATTTGAGGCAGGAAAATTGTTTTTTGGCAGGCAGTAACCTTAAAAAGAATGAGGTGATTTTACAGTCCTTAAAATTCTTAAAACTAAAAAACACAAATTCAGACACTAAATGTTCATGCTTGGTGGGGGAAATTTCATGGGGAAAATTTATTTTCCCCATGAATGATTTTGTGCTTCCCGGGCGTATGATACAGAAACAGCCTATGAGGAAGTTACTAATATTGCCAATAAAGTTTGGCAAAATTCTTTAGAACTGCTGTCCAATGTAAAAATGAGTTTTAATAATGTAAGGAGAAGTGCCAAAAGAAAGCTGTCGGATCAAAGAAGGCAAAACGGTGGACACTACCTCTACCAGCCTCACAATGAGTGGAGAACATCGCGTCCTCCACCCTCTCCATGATAAGCATTGGGGGCTTTGGTGGGTTCGAAGTTCAGATTACTGTTACGTAAAAATATTTTTCTTATCAAAAAAAGGGAGGATGGCTCTCCCCCGGCTCCCTCCTTCTCCAACCAGCAGTCCAAGCGCTGATGTAACAATAATCACTTCCTCCTCCAAGGGGGAAGAAGATGGAGACGTGCTGAAATACATTTTTTTTTTCTCATGAATGATTTTGTGTTTGTTCAATGTGACTGAATAATTTGTGGCAAAAAAACATCTATTAACATGAAGCATAAAAGCACATTTAAGGCCAGAGCTGTGCAGGTGGTCTGTCCTCTCCTCCGTTAGCTCTGCTGCTCTTCCTGCTGATACGGCACACACGCAGTTCGGCCCCTCCGTTGTAAGTCCTGTAAAATCTCTTCCATGAGGGCAAAGTGAAATCCATGGTGTAAGACTGTGTTGTTTGGCAGACAACATGCAACAAAGAATGCACTGACACTCTGGACACCTGCCTGTGAGGTTTTGGTGACGTGTGTGTGTGTGTGACCCAGTGTAATATTGCAGGCCGTCCCCTCTAGAAATCATTCGCCGGAGCCATTTATGAAAGCCACGATGTCTTTTAATGCGTGTCAGTCTGTATGAACAGAGACAGATGCAGGATAAAATGGTGACACAGGACATTCACACACACTCTTCAATCTGCAGCAATTCCTCCATAGCAGTGAGAGTACAATACAAAAATAAAAATAAAATACTTATTTAAAACAAAAAATAGTGATCGTATAGTGGATTTTTAATCTCATTTTAACTGTTTTTAACATTAATATGGATTCATAACACTTTTTTTAACTTGAAAATACATCATGAATTAGTTATAGTGCAAAATACATGAAATTAACATTTGTGAATTTTTTAAAACCCACACTGTTTTAACAGTCTCAGCCCAGAGTTACATACCTGTATGATGTTGCTAACATTAGCCGCTAGCCAGCGATCTTTTATATTGCTTTAAACATACAAAACGGAAGGGTAAACTCATAATAAACATTGTGAAATGAAAGTTAAGAAACTCAAAAATAACTCAGATCTCATCACTTTCAGCTGTGTGTGTATTTTAACGTGAAGTTAATTGATCATTGTTTTAGAAAGATTTAGACACGTTATCTGCAGCAATTCCTCCATAGCAGTGAGGAATTACCCAGGATGCATCACCATATTCACCCTGAGGCTGAGCTGTACCCACATATCTGGAACACCAGGTGTCGCCACTGAACCATTTAGCGTGGATTTAACAATGAGCCTATTTAACTATGTTACATGTGCATCTGTGCGCCTGTCTCCAAATTACAGCTGCGGAGGGTTTGCTTCCCCATGTGCGAAGCTAGTCCACCAAATTGCCAAATTGGCTGCACACGGCGGTGTGCCGGATGAAAATGTCACTGCGCCAGGCTCTGAGCACCCTGCGCCACCCTGGGCCCATTCTGTCACAGTGTGGGTTTGCTCAACTATAAATTCTGCTGTGCATCATGGGAGGAATTTCATTATAAAAGATTAAATATCCTTGGTTCCCCCTGATAGTTCTGTATTCTCTCTCTATCTGAGATGCTCTTTTGGTCTGCTTCTCCAAACCTTTGAGCTCAAACTGATGATGAAACAGTGTTTGGACTTAACTCTGTTAGGTCTATTCAGGGGGCTGGATACATATTAGACACCATAAATGTGAAGAAGGAGAAGTCCTAATGCTGATGATGCTTGTCTGCTGTGTGGAGTGCTCTTACGAAGAGATATGTTAAAACCAATGCAGTGCACATAATACTTAAAAACACAATATGGACTATTTAAAAAAATATTCAGATCTAGGGTTAACCAACAGGCTGTTCATCAGTACAGCTGCCACCTCAGTTTGGTAACTTCTCAATTCTTATTTAATTAAAGATTTTTTTCTGGTCATTTCACAGAAATCTTCAAAACTGTGAACCATTCGATGGTGCCATCAAGTCCTTTACACTGCAAACAGGAAGACTGCTTCAGAAGTACAAAGATGTGACTGGGATGCAACTGCGACTGAAGTATCTCAGCACAGAAGTAAATACGAGTATGGTACAGTCTTATTTCAGTTTTGTCCCAGCAGATCCTTGGGGCAAAGGCCAAACAAAGAGAGAGTGTATCAAGACTGTTCCCAAGGTTAGTAAAAAAGACACAATATAAATGACAAAGTCCATATTTCTCAAAGCTGTTTCAAAAAAGTCACACCTTTATACAGAAAGGTCCCAGTCTGACCCGGGATCAAACTGGGTACCTTCTTGCTGTAAGGCATTTACACTACCTGCTGCGCCATCGTGCTGCCCATTGTGAAAATCTTTTCCATGTTATTTTAAAGGGCACCTGATGGAGCTATGTATGATCCATTCATTGTTTCGGCATGAGCTCACTCTTAGTGAGGAGAATCTATTACCGGCAACGTAAAAGACTCTGCTACCCATGAGCACGCGCGGCGACTGCCATAATGCTGCGTTCCAGTAACCGCAGAACTGGGAGTGACATCATCTCAGAGTTATCAGCGTTCCAGTTGATGTCGGAAAACATGCCGATCTACCAGGCTATAGTTAGCTGTTGTTAGCACGCCCTGCGTTGTTGTTCACAAATATCACATGAAGAATGTGATTATCACTATGGCAGCATTTTTGTAAATATAAGTCTAACAATTTATGTATACAGCTGATCTAGAGTGACACACCCCAGTCAGAAGTGCTAATAAATGGATTATTACAGGAGCTAAATAACTGTTCACACTGGGGGGGAAAATTCATTGTTGACTCGAGGGTGGCGAGGTTTCACCGCATTCCCCGGAGGAAATTCTGACTTTGGGGGACGTTCAATTGCACTTTCCTACTCAGAACTCAGAATTCCTACTTCTGACTACAACTGGAATGCACCACAAGGCGTGGCGTGTTTGTTGTTGTGTGCTATAATGAATGCAGTTCGGACCTTGATCAGAACTCTGCATTGCTTTACAACTTCTTTTTTCAACAACTTACAGGATGCAAAGTGACGAGGTAATGTATCTCTTTCTAGTTACGTAGCGGTAGTTTTTGATGTGTGACAACAAGCAACTTTTGGAAAACTTAGTATTGTAGTTTTGTAGCCAGCTATATATCGCTCCTTACAGCCCGGTGCTCTAAGACGTGTCCGAATAATATAATTTTGCTCTAGTTTTAATTGTCTTGTTCCTGAAGTTGAGTATCCATGCCAGCTCGACTCTGACCGACCCGACCAGAAGGCTAAGGAATAGCATTTATAGATAACCTGTTTTGATGCTATAAAACTCATCTTAAAGTGTGTATTTTGATCAGGCATATATCTAAAAGTGAGACTTTTTTGTAATTACTTAGAAACTCCTCACAGTCCCTTTAACCTGTACTCCTCAAAAGTTCAATTGACACTGATATAATTTTAAGGTAAATGTTGAAGTTATCTATGCTTTTGGCTATTCTCAGGATCACTTGGTTGTAAATGACCTGCAAACTGAGCTTTTTTCTTTTTTCCTAATAATAGGAAGAACAAATGAAGATCAATCTCAACATGACCATCCGGGATCATAAGAAATTAATTTACAACAGCCTGGTGAAAACAATCGAGGAAAACATGACACCATGCTATGATGGTGAGATAAACACTAATAGCACATTAAACTTAAAAGCATGCACATTTTTACATGAAAGAGAAATGTAATTACCTACATTTCATATTTTATTGTAGGGGCAAAACAATGCACAGGAAGAGGTTCAATGGAAAATATGAAGGACATCATCCAGAACCACTTTGAGGACCAGAAGAATGTGATCTTTGAGGAGGCCAAAGACAAAATGATGTCAAAGCTGAGGAAACTGATGGTTTGTTATGTTCATATTTGGACTCAGATCACACTGAGTGCTCATCTAAATATGAAAGGGATTTAATGAGTTAAACACATTCACAGTTAATCTGGGCTACATTTATTTTGTTATGTATTCTTTGCACAATTCATTGATGTTTTAAGTTGACCAGTGTGACAGACTAACTGAGGAGGAGGTCTCATTTGCCCTTCCTGATTTTATATGTCTGAGGATAATAACACAGTGACACATTTCATCAGTTAACCTTTCTGCATAGTTCTCTGTTCTTTGGATGAATCTTTTAGAAGTTAAAGAGGACTGTTGACCATTTTAAACATGTTTATTTGCTGCTTAACATTGTAGGAAAACAAACAGGCAGCTTTTAAACTAAGATACTATGACAGAATCACCAATAAGCATTTTTCTTTACAAAGACTCTGTTGTCTGAAAGGCCTCAGGGACACACAACAAAATATGATTGAAGTAGAGAAAAAACAGTATTATGGGAGTGTAAAACATTTATCTGATATTTCATTTCTGGTTTAGAGATACATCAAGAGGACACTGGAGGAAGACATGAAGGAAGCTATCGAGCAATCACTCAAAACAAAGTTTGAGTCTCTTCCAGGTAAACTGAACAACTAAAAATGACATGTGTCACTAAAGTTTTCTGTCAAAGTTGCACATACTCAAAAAATATCAGCACCTTTGACAATTTTTTAAGCTGCACCACTGAGCTCTTGGCATCCAAACCTTCATACACACTGAGTTTATCCATGCAGACATGAGAACCTTGTCAGTTTCTGACTGGTGTCAGAGTGAACTCACTCATCCTGAAGACTGCGTACATGAACCTGATATGTAAACAGGCAGTTTGCCTCATGTTGATGTTTCCCCATAACACCAGACGCTCTCATATGCAGTCTGCCTGAGCTTTCTTTTGTTTGTCCATCCAGGTCTGTAGGCACCTAAACGCTATGTCCTGAGGCATACAGAGCAGGTGTTTTTCCTATTTTCATTCATGTGTCAGTGCCTTACTCTGGTGTTACACTCTGCCAACAATTGGAGGGTTTTGATGTGTCCTTGGACAAGATGCTTAACCCCAAGTTGCTCCTACTGCTGTTAAATGGGTGTGGAAGGGCGAGGATTTGTTAGCGCTGATGGAGAAGTTACATAGAAACTTGAATCATCAGTGACTGAATGGATGTGACCTTAAAGGAACACTACACCCAAACAACGATTTGGCCTCATTTTCTACTCACCCTCATGCTGAGCAGCACTCTGGAGCACTTTTTTGATGTCTCAAATGCAGCCGGGGGTCCGGGGAGATTTTTGCTGTCAACAAAGGTCCATCTAACAGGGCCGTAAGAAAAAAGGTCCATAAAGCGCGTGCCTATTTTCCTTCATACTGCTCGTCGCTGTAATCCAAGTGTCCTGAGCGAATGCGCCCATAATTAATTCGAAGCGAAGTGATTTAGTACATTTTACGAGCCGAAACAGTGCTATAGCATGCTTCCGCAGAGCGCGTCTCCGCGCGCACCCGGCGCTACGTAAGCAGTCTGGATTGGTCTGCGCGGCTTACATAGTGCAGAATGTACTAAATGACGAGGACTTGATTACAGCGGACGTATGAAGGAAAATAGGCTTTTTGTGGACTTTATGGACCTCCGCCCCTGTTAGATGGACCTTGTTGACGAAAATGCCCCTCCAGCTGCATTTGAGACATCAAAAGTGCTCCAGAGTGTTGCTCAGCATGAGGGTGAGTAGAAAATGAGGCCAAATTGTTGTTTGGGTGTAAAAGTAGCTAGAATGACCAGAAAGTGTCATAAACACTGAAGCCATTTACCATTCAACCCGACTCTAGGACTGTGACATGGTCTCAGAATTATGTTATGATACTTTGTAGGACATTTACATTATAGATACTCCTCCTTACTGACTCTCTGCACTTGGAGGTATTCACATCTGGGGTGAGCTGAACCTTTAATGTGTGACATAAGTACACCCCTCTAATGGTATGGGTCAGAAATGACCTGCATTCCAGATTTTATATTACCATGTCAAGTTTTCCCACATGGGTCAAAAATTACCTATGTGTGGGGTGCTGGTTCGGTGGAGTGGTTGGCAACCAGGCACCCCATGTACTTGCTTCTGCCAACCCAGGTTCAAATCCCGCCTGTGGTCAGTTTGCAGAGTGTCTTCCCCTACTCTCTCACCCCTTTTACAAACCTATCCACTGTCTCTCTCCTATCAATAAAGGCACAAAATACTTAAAAAATACATTTAAAAAAATTACCTATGTGCAGTCTTTAGTTTGATTCTTGTAATATTACTTAGCTTCAAGTCATGTCAAGCAGAGTGCGGAGCCAGACACTTTGCAGTCTATATCTACGGCATGTTTATTTTTAATTTTGACACTCTGACACAGATAACAGGAAACAAATACCATAGCTTCATATATATAGTGGTTATAGCTTTGGAACGATTTAAAAAAGAAGAAAAACACTTCCCTGACACTTTTATGTATCTTCTTAATGAAGCCCAAAAAAGATAAAACCTTCCAGTCCAGAACAACATCCTAATGTCAAAATGATGCAGCATTCCTCATCTGTGACATATGAAGCTGCAGGTGAAGATTTTTTTACATTTTGCCTCTTGCACTTTTTTCTTTGTATTTAGATGTCAGTCAGGAGCTGGACACAGTGACCGAGTACTACAAACAGCTGAAAAAAAAACAAAGAACCTCACAGTTTAAGTAAGGCTTTAGTCTGAATGTCAAAATAAGGCCCTACATGTTTAACAGCAGTTGAATTTGCTCACAGTTTTTTTTTTTTCACAGAAGCTCAGAGGGAGCTGGAGCATCAAATTCTTAGGTAAGGTAAATAAAAAAAATACAAACAGAAAATAAAAAGCTCATTTTAAAGGTTGTGGGACACTCAGTCATTCTTACAACCTGGTTTAACTCTGCTGTGACTGTTTCAGGTGTGCTGAATGGAGAGAAGCAGCTGAGGCCTGTTTGACCCTCTGAGTGTCTGATGGGAGAAATGACCAGGAAACATTTTGAGGGGGGGGGGTCGGGGGTCTTGCCAGGTTTTGTTCTTCACGTGGAGGATTTTTCTATGTTATTATAAACATCGTTACCTTCAACCATTCTGCATTCATTTTTTTTAATGTGTTAACTGTCTGCTATTATTTTTAATGGTTAACTTGGAGATGATTTAGATGAACTCACCCATTCACTGATTCTGACTGTTGTGTCATTACGCATTGAGGGTCCTAATTTCCTGGTGCAGGGTGGCAGAAGGTGGCACACCCCGTGAAGTGGTAGTTTCGTCCAGTGCAATGCTGTGCACAGCAAATTTGCCAATTTTGTAGACAGGCCAAACAGGGAGGTTATCTGAACGTGTGTCCTTCTTCTTCCTCCTCTTGGACTGCTGGTTGGAAAAGAAATGAGGGAGCCTGAGGAGAGCCTTCCTCCCCTGGATTGGGGATTCAGAACAGGGGAGAACGGCTGCATCTGCCAGCCTATCGAGGCTGGAGTCAATGGAGGAGAGATAGAAATTGTCACTGCGCTTCGCCCGCAATAGATTTATAGGTAAGGAGATGTGTTCATTTGATGGGTGAAGACAACACTCGACTGTGTTAAACCCACTCACGCCTTCTCTCCTCCCTCTTTGGCACACATGTCAGGGAAAGGGATGGAGGTGTGAGTGTGCATCCGTGCGCTGGACTGCGCCGTGCACAAGAATTGCAAAATGCCCTGGACACACCCATCGATGTGGCACAGATGCAACATAGGGCAGGTGTGCCGCACCTGTGCCTGGTCTACAAAATTAGAGACCTGAATCTTAAAAAAGGAGCGTGTTTTTTTTTTTTTTTTTTTTTGGGTGCTTTCTTTATAGGAGTGATCTTGATTAATTTGTTATGATTACGGACAAATGTGTTTTTTTTAGTAAAGCTGTGTAATGATGTTAACCCTAGCAAAGCAGCTCAGTTCATGGCTCTCCATTCCAGTCCTCAGGCAGATCATCCTGGTAATTGATATTTGTGCAAAGAAACAGGGAAACACTTTATTTTTTAATCGGCTTGATTCTTTTTGATGATATTCCTCTCAAAAGATGTAGATTTTAGTTGGATTTATGTTTGAAAATGACAAAATAAAACCTTTGGAAACATAAAGTCACATCTGTAATACAACATTTAATGTCCTGATGAAGCCGTATAGTGACAATAACTGTATCTGTGTGATTTTGTATTGATCTAACATTGAATACATGTGTCCTGACTTTCTCTGAGCATACAGTTTTAGCATCCATTAAATGGTTGTTTCCATCCATTTATTACCTCTGCCAAGGATGTTATGTTTCTGTCGGTGTATGTTTGTTTGTTTGATTTCTGGATTGTTAGCAACTTAATTGAAGAACCTCTGGATGGATTTACATGAAAATTTTACCAGAGGTGTGGATTGATCCAAGTAAAATATTAAATTTTGATGCTGATCCACATATTTGTCAGGATGCAGAAAATTCCACAAAAAGGCCCATAGGTTACAGTTCAGCTGACATTTATAAAGATAATACCTCTGCCATTTCTGAAAACATGAGCAGAGACTCGACCATCTAATCAAAGCATGTGATGATCCAGGATTAAATCTTTTACAGTGGTTGTAGAAAAGCCACTAACTGAGCTGCTTGGCAGAGGTCTGCACTCTCTGAGTGCCTCTCTAGTTTTTGTTGTGACACTCCAGCTGGTTACATGATGGCCTTGATGGTTTTAAAATTGTTTTTTTGTCAAATTCAGCCATTAAACTGGGACTTCTCCTGGTTTGATGTTGGCTGTGAGCATAAACACAGTCTGTTGTCTTCAGTTATTGTCATTTAAAGCTGTGGTCTACGATTTGAAACCGCAGCCTGCCCCTCCTTCCCTCACCTCTCCCTTCGTGTTCCAAGATCCGCCCCAAGCTTGTGGCGCCTCATATAAGCCCCCTCGGACTGAGCTACGAGCGACTAGCATAATATATCAGCAGCAAACTCAATCAAAAACAGCTCAGCTCAACTGAAAGTATCAAACACGACAGACATCCCCCTTGTGACACACAGCGGTAGCCATTTCAATTGGACCGGCGGCAGAGCGGAGCCGATTGTGGGGGAGGATTTATCTTTCTTGGCCTGTCCTCCACAGCTCAGCTTACAGTGCTAACGATTAGCGGCTAACAGGCTAACCGCTCCACTACAAGTCATTAGCCAGGCCAGGCACAGACTAACCAGAGTTATTCAGCAGACATCTCCCACTGTAGTAAACAAAGCCATTACCTGATCAACCAGGGGCGAAAGCGGCCGATGCTGAAGGTCTGACGGCTAACTGAGGCCATTCGTTAGCCGTTAGCCCGCTAACAGGCCTCGACCATGGGCAGAGCTCCGTTGGGCCCATGAGCAGCTCCATGATAGTTCAGTAGCTAACGCTGCTAGCTGCTCACGGAGGTAGAGGGAGGAGACGGGACCATGGCGCACTCGCATGGCGCTGCGTGAGTGAGAGAGATTGGATGGACTCACGGACCAACTCGCGGACCAATTGAACCTTACAGGCTTCTAGGTTTGATTGTTCAGCTAGTATGCAGCTTTTCAGCGGATATACTGAATGGATTTTTTTCATTCTTTTTGGTCTTTATACTGTGTAGATAGGACCATAGGACCATAACAGCCTTATAAACGGTGTTATTAAAATGTACATAAAGCTTCCAAATCGTAGACCATAGCTTTAAGATATTGATGTTAAATTTTATAAAGCATTCTCTGAGACTTAATGTGTAGATTTTTTGTCTGAGGTAAAAACAAGAGGACAGAGGAAGAAGTGGGGTTCATGTTTTCTACCTGATAGTGTGTTCACGAATTGATGCAATACCATTTGTTTGTAACTTCACAGCCTCTTCTCCCTAATCAACCCGCTGTGTTTTTAAGTGTTCTAACACGAGCTGAGGATTTTTACTGCCCCAAATGAACAGCATCAGAGAACAACAAGAAACCTTTCAGCTGAATTAAATTTACAGCTGCTTCTTTCTGTTGAAAGAATTGAAAATGTATGCAGTTGTTCAGTTTGTTTTGTTTTCTTCATGCTATCCCTTTGACCTGTTCATACTTTATTCATTTATTCTGTTTGTCTCAGTGATGTTTGAACTCATATGACTTTTTGAGAAACCTTACACTTGGTGTGAAGATGTTGTGGTCTATCATATCGTTAGGTTGAAAATGTGCAGACAGCTTCAAGTGCCAGCTGACTTTGCTAAAAACAGGTGTTGTGGTTTTTCGCAGTAATGCTGTTAGTAGTAATGATATTTCTAAGAGTGTGGACAGTTCCTCAGAGGTTTTGCAAAGGTTTCCAGGGGGGAGAGGCACCATCTTATACTTTTGAACCTGGTTGGTGTAAGAAGCTAATTCAACCTGAGAGGCTTCATGTAGTTTTTAATCTCATGTTACTTTGACATCTAGAAAAGGCCATTAAGGTCTGATCCTCTCCCTCCTGAAAGGTTTGAAAGATCTGAGACATGATTATGATGTTTGTTTGTTTTTTAACTTTTTATTCATATTTTATTCCCTGGATTTTATATTACAATTTTTGGTCTGGTTTTAAAGTCAATGTCATAACCAAAATTTCAATAAATTTTTTAAACTTTTGGTGAGAGTTTTGAGTGAATTTTGTCTCTTAACTTTTAGATACTTTTATAGGAGGTTAGTAAATTCTCCTCTCAAAGACACTCCACACGACTTCAGAGGGCTCTCTGAACAAGACAGCGTGGCCCTCGAGCAGGAAAGATCGGCTCCACACCACAGTTTACATCACTCACTGACCCATTAGAGATTATTTCACATCTCTTAGCTCTTAACATCATCTAAGTGAAGAAGGTCTGCAGTTTGTTCTCCTCCTGGAGTCAGGCTTCAATTTATTCTGAATTTGGAGGTCAGTCTTCAATAAAAAAATGAGTATGTAGACCTATGTAAACCACAGGAGCTACATCAGTATTGTCTGTTCTCCTTGGTGTTGACTGGAGGATTTATTATAACGATACTAAAAATCAATACATATTTTACATTCAGTGTATAAACCCTGTAGATGACATGCATTATTTAATTCAGAGTCTTTCAATATTCAGATCTGAGTGTCCCTTTCCACTGAAAGCAGTTTACAGTCTGTTTTGTCACTCAGTGACTGACATTTCACTCACTCTGATGCTGTGTGTTCACCCTCCATAAGAAAAGTTTGTCAAAACAGTTTGTTCTGTTCTGTCAGGTTATTATTGAGTAAAATAACTCAAACTTCATAACCAAACAGACATCAATAAATCCTTTAAACAGCCTCTGATTCCAGTTTGCCTCTGTCAGTTTGGGCTATTAATGCTGGAACAACCCAAGGGATGTCAGTTTAAGCATTAATTTTATGAATTAATTTTTCAAAACATATTTTGCTTCTGCCAGAGAAAAAAAACCTTCAATAATGGTTTGATTGTTTCACTTCTTGCTGTCCTAAAGAGAAAGACATGATGGGAATCTGACTTCAGGAATGTTGGAGGGAAAACTCGAGTCCAAAGTGAACAGACTTCTGCCTCACAGGAAAATCAACATTCTTTTTAAGCAGATCATCACTAACTTATGGTTTAATACGAGGATCTAATGAACAACTTAATGTGATAACAGCTATTGTACCTGCAGAATGTGCTGTCTTCGGTCTTACTCTATGTGTTCACTTTTCTCTGTGGATTATCCATCCTAACTTAGAGCAGGACAAGGCAGAGATGAATACCTACAGAGCCTCCCTCTCACCATTCACAACCCTGATACTTTCTCTGGGGGGGGGAGAAAGTACATGCAGCATTAATAATCCATCCTAACAGACACAAACCAGAATCAGAGGCTTATTTTAAAGGATTTGTTGATTTACTGCATAATATACAGAACAGAATTCTTAGTCTGTTTAGTGAACTAAAGAGCACAAACGTGAAACATTCAAAACAAGGAGGTTTGAATTATGCTACACAGACTTAAACTGACAGAACAGATGGACTGCTTGAAGATGACAATTTTCTCAAAAGACATCTCCCCCTCTCTCTCTGTCATCTCATTTTTAACAGTTTTATTATTTTTTTGTACAAGATTCCTGGATCTGCATCTAGATTTGTGTCACCACCAAAACATGATCACTTATTCACTGTGCCAGTTTTTTTTAGCCAAAATGAGGAAAATGGCCTCATCTGGCAATGGTAAGATATCCTTTCTAAATTCCTGGATCAGCATCCAGTTCAAAAATACCAAATAGTTGAGAATAATAACCCCATGTTTGATTCTGTTAAAAAAAAAAAAAAAATCTAGACACCTGCAATCTGACATTTTTTTAAATTCAGACTATCTACACTGTACAACAACACTGGCAACAGTAACACAATTTTTTTTTTTTTTTAGCGTTGAGAGGCGACAGTTTTTTCGAGGACTTTGGAGATGAAGGGGAGCTAAGAAATGGGGCGGAGGTTATCGAAATTGTTGGGGTCTGAACCAGGTTTTTTCAGGATGGGGCTGACAGCTGCGGTTTTGAAAGGGGTGGGAACAGTTCCAGTGGTTAGTGAGGAGTGGATAATGGTGCAGATGAAGGGGAGCAAAGAGGGGAGGCAGGATTTGACCAGAGGAGTGGGGAGGGGGTCTAGCTGGCAGGTTGAAGGTTTGGATTTGGTTATGAGGTCTGAGATAACTGAGGGATGAGGGAGCTCAAAGGTGGAGAATGGTTGACGAGGAGGGGGAGGTTCAAGTTCAGAGGAGGTGAGTGGTGAGGAAGTGGAGCCCAAGTGCTGGTGGATTATGTTGATCTTGTCATGAAAAAAACGGAGGAGGGAGTCACAGGTGTCTGAGGAGTACATGTGGGGGGGCAGGGAGTCCGGGGGTTGGATGATCCTGTTATAAACGGAGAACAGAGTCCTGGAGTTGTTGGCAGAGGAGGAGATGAGACCAGAGTAGTAATGGGATTTGGCATGAGAAATGGAGTCCTTGTAGAGAGATAACTGAGCTAAGTACATGTCTTTTTGTATTCTGTATGCTCGTGTCTGTCAGAGTATTTTGTAAACCAAAGTTTTTGTTTTTAAATGAGGTTTAAAAATCATGTGGTCTTAAAATAGTTTCTACCTCTGCCAAACGGGTTATGTTTTTCTGGTAGATGTTTGTCTGTCCTTCTGTTTGTTTGGTTGTTTGTTTGTTAGAAATATTACGCAAAAACTGCTGGATAACTTTTAAAAGCTAAATTCAGTCTAGAATTGATAATAATTCCCTCAATAAATCAATATCATTAGTCTTTAAGCGTACTCTCTTTTCAAGTCCGTCCACTTTGTTCTGCTTTGCAAATATAGCTTACACTTGGTGAGAGACTGGGTACACAGTGTACTGGTCAATATTGCCTCAAACCTGGTCTGTAATTCGCTTTAAGTCTGTGCAAAGCCCATTAAGTTTCAGTTGTACTGTTTAGTTTTTGTGATGTTCAACAAGCATGATGGTAATTTTGTTTGCCTTGTTAATAGTATCATTTTATTTGTAATGTTGCCCCCTGAAACCAAGAATCACATAAATACTTTATTAATCCCTGAGGAGAATCTTGTTTTTTTCATTATTATTTTCATAACACACAGCATAGAAGTAGGAAATCAAGATATTACTATAAGAACCAAGTTGAATTTAAATAGTAATAAGCAAGAAAAGTACCTATAGAATATTTTAACAGATATAATAATAATACTTACATACTAGAAAAATGTGAAAAAAACATTTAAATAGGCTAAATGCACAATTTCCAGGACTTCAACAAGATGAAGTGACATTTAATGAGATGAGTTGTAAAGTCTGAGGGTTCATGCAGGGAGAACTTCCTGTAGCGCTCTGTAGTCTCTTACAGGAGTGGCCTTGTCATGAACATACTTGCCCTAAGTGGTTTCAAAGATTATTAAGAATCATAATCACAGGGTCTGTCATGTCTTCATGTTTTTGCTAAACTGGTCTAACCTCAGATTAATTATTTCCAGGTAACTCATTAACGCCTTGTTTACTCATGTTGGTCTCCATTCATACGTAACTGTGGTGTGATGAGCCACTTCATATATTCTCCAAAGGGTTATTCACAAAATTTTAACTGCAACATTAGAAAACCACAAAGAAGCTCAAAGGATATAGGAAACATTTAATACTGTTATCTGGTGTTTTTGTAATATTTAGTATTATTATTAGTAATAATTCCAAGCCTGAAAAGTATAGATAGAATGGGAATGGCTTGTAATTTGCTTGGAAAAAACAACCCTCCTATCTTAAGAGTAATAAACTGTGAGAAACATACATTGCAAGATTGTGAAGTTGCAGCTACCAGACAGTTTTGTCAAATTTCTGATTTATTGTTAATATGTTACGATACAGTGCACTTTCAAGTTAACTGCAAAGACATTGGTCATCAGTGGTACTATGAGGCCAAGATCAATTAATCCATCGCCAGTCTCCTGGACTATGCTGCTGTTCTGGTTCTACTTATGTATGCTTGACCTCACGAAACAAACGTAAGTAAACGTAGTATCATTCTGGAGGGTTTCCTTGTTATTTTTGCCCTATTTTTGCTGTGTTTTGCCATTTATTTGCTGTTTTTGCCATATATTCGCCATGTTTTTACCATATTTTGCAGTATATTCGCTGTTACATGCACATATAAACATACACACTAAGACTAAAGATAGGAAGTGAATTCAAATTCCAGTTGAGGATCAATAAAAACTCCCTCAAAGAATAAAAGAGAGCAAATTGAGAACTGACAGAGGGGAAGCCTGGGCAGGAGCGGTGAACCGTGCAGAAAAAGCTCTCAATTGATGTGAGGAGTGCAAACTTGGACTCCTGCCATCTGGACAGGAACTGCTTCAGGAACTTATAGTTAATAAAAAACGCCTGGACATGGTCTTCTTAAACAAACTGTAACATGGATTCTAAATGCTGTAGGCCAACAAAATGTTTGAATGCATGTTCATAGTTTTTATCATCTCAAAACATTTGTACATGTTTTCACAATTTTTACACAAATTATTATGAAGAGAAACCTGTTGAAAACTCATATCAATTGTCTTTTCTTGTAATTACAAGCTGTTTTAAGCATTTATAACATAATAATGACAAATACTTGCAGGACTTGTTTACAATTATTTCTCATGTGCATAGGGTGAATAAAATTTGTTGAAAAGACATTTCCTAACATGTTTATTTACAAAAAAAGATCAGGCAGCCTGTTATAATTACAATATTTAAGAGTTATTTGGGACCACCCAATAAGTAAGTGTTTTACTGTGGAACCAAATGTATTGTATTTTAGATATTAACCTGATATAGCTATACAAAATTGCTGTACAGTATGTACATGTTGTGATTGATGTTGCCATCAACAGGAAAAACAAATTAAACAATGCTAACTTTTAAAGGTGTAGTCAGCGATGTGGGAGAAAACGTGTGAAGAGGTTGCTGATGTCCGACGCCTGTTACTGTTATGTGAAGCACCACAAAGCTAATATTGCCCACCTGTCCAGCAGAAAGACGGGGACATCTGTGTCCGTTTTCAGGTCTTTCAATTAGCGGAATTCTCTCCACTGTCAGAAAGCAACACCAATGTTGACCCGGGTCTTTGCTCTTTCATGGTCATAGCCCTTCTTTTTCACTTTTCACTCCTCTGACCTTTTTCTTTTTGGCTGTTTTTCAGCCATTGCTACTGCACATATTGTATCTCTCTCTTAAGCTAACTGCACACGCTACGCAACCTACTACTCTTGTGGAGAGGTGTGGTTTGTAAGTACTGCACCACTCCCTACTTTATTAAATCATCTGCATAATGTGTTCATAAAAATCACGTGATATTCTTTATTACATTGAAACATTATTTAAACCAATATTCCTATGTCACTGGTCCATGTTTGAAGGTCAACTAATCTGTTCTCATTATACAATGAAAGATTTTGAGTCCCTTTTCTTTCTTGAGCCACAAATGTTTCATGTACAAGGTTGTACAGCCAAATTTTAAAATAAATATTGTAAACAGGAAGGGGAGACCGCTGGTCCTCAAAACAACAGTTGACTGTTTTAAAGAACAATTGTTGCCTGCAGTGGTAAATTATAAGGGGAACATTATTAAAAATTATTAGCTAAAATAAAGAACAAAACATACATTAAGGGCCAGATCCTCAAAAGGATGGCATTGCTTTTGTGACCGCTAAACCTGTGCAAATGAAAGAAAAAAAAGAGTGTGCAATCCTTAAAGCATACGCAAAGGGTGAAATGCACGCAAACTGAATCCAAACTGCACTGCCGCACCTGGCTGCGCCAGTCCAATTTGCATGCATGTAAATTAGGGAATATTCATATATCTCCCCCTTCCTATGCAAATGAGCCTTATGAAAATACCACCTAGTCCTCAAAGACCAGCGCTAATTGCCACACCCAGTTTAGCTGTGCAAATTACTGCCAGTGAGAACCATGTATTGAATCCGCACAATCTCTCTTTCTTCTTTAATGATATCTATTTTAGTTCAGCAGTTATTCACAGAAATCACACTTCCGGATCCAGATGCTGATCCGGATCAACACCAAAATTGAATCAGTCTTCCTTTTCCAATGCTGAACATGTCCTAAAAAATTCATCAAAATCCATCCATAACTTTTTGAGTTATTTTGTTTACAGACAAACAGACAGGCAGACAATCCCGAAAACATAACCAACCTCCTTGGCGGAGGTAATAAAAAAACAAAACAAATGGGATAAACAAAAGAAGAAAGACAACAAAAAAACAACACTTATGGACATATGGCCCTTTGACCATATGTCAAAAGACCATAAGGGTCCATGAGGTAAGGGTTGTCCACTAAATGCTGAGTGCTTCGCTGAATAAGGGGATAAATCAGTAATATCCAAAACAAACCCATAAATAAACACAACTCGGCTTCTCATCCTGGAAACAGTAATTCAGCAGCCTCAGTGGTAGGTCAGAGTGGGCTTTATGTTGACCTAAAGAGAGAACCACAGACAGCTCTGCTGTAATGTAAATGGATCAGTTTAAAAGAGTCAGGACCATGGACAGCTCTCGTCCGACTTGTTTATATATATCATTTATTTATGATATACTGATATTATTATTTAAGATCATCAGGACAATAAAATGAATAACAACAAAACATTTTGTCAACATATAAACCCTTAACCATTAGAAAACAAAACAAAACATGAATGCCAAATAAGGTTATTATAAACTATAATTATTTTCCTTTCCTGCCTCTTAATTGCCATCATTTGCAGGCAGCTCAGACTGATTTCCCCCTTACAACAGAAGCATTTCTGGTTTCAAGAGCAGCAGCAATCATACTCATAGCCCCATCATCTCTGCATGACTCGCCTGCATTTGTGCTCTCAAGCCCAATTTTTTCTTTTTTTGACCTGCCAGAGCACTTCAGCTGATGTGAACTACTCGCTATAGCTGCAAGTTCACATTTGTACCTTGCTGTTACTGCTTATTGTTCTTGTGCAGCTGTTTGTTTTTGCTGCTCAATGTACAGGAGACATCACTCTCAAGTGTAGGGACAAAGCCACCTATGTGCCACAGGAATTAATGCAATCAGAGGCGCAAAGTGTGCTTAGATGCCAAACTGTGTGGGCACTGGCTCATCATTAGAGCAAGTTCTTTTGAGGATAAGGTGCTTCAACAGGGCAGCTTGCCTGAGCTATTTCTGTGCAAAATGATGGAGCTATTAGCAGGAGCAATCCATTCATTGTGGATCTGGCCTTAAGTGTCCTAACACTTTACTACAACAGGTGGTGAATTAATAAAATGAACAATAAATGTGAAGTGATTAGATACACACCTCATCACATGTTGCAACATGGTGGGACATTTACAAGGAATAATTTTTTATCCCTTAAGCCCCCACTTATATCAGAGATTTTAGAGGCAGGCTAATATAATCCGATATATTTGTTTGCTGATATCAGACCAATATCCGATATAAATATCGGATCAGAACACCCCTGTCAGTCTAACACTGTTCCGTAAATGAATGATACATGGAAATTGTACTAATGTTTGATCATACTACAGGAAGATGACAAAACTCAAAAATTACCGTATTGAACAGGATGGACTGATCCATTTCCATTTGGGTTTTGAGTATAAACCTTGAAAAAATAGTTTTTCAATCTCAATGGGAGATTCCTGGTTAAATAAAGGTTAAATAAATAAAAATATCAGTGCATCAAATCTGATCCAAAGTAAAAACCAAGGTGCTTCATTATTTTTAGTGTGTGGAAAATACCACACTAGACAATGGCAATGAATAAAACCCTCTACATCACTAAACAGGTTCTTTAGGTGGCAATGTGATTCAAATTTCTTACATGACTTATTAGTGGATGCTAGGACATCACTTTTCTGTGAATGGGTTAACTGTTGTTTTACTTTTTCATTTATCTTGTATTTTGCCTGTCTAATTAAAAAATGTCATCTAACCATCTCTGGTGATGATGCATTAGTTCAATGGGAAGTCTATTTAAAATATGTTCATCGGTAAACTTTAAGCTGCATAATTATTTTTCAAGCTTCATGAAGCTTTGTCTTATGTGAAATTATTTTTCACATAGTTCTGAAATGACCATGGTTTCTATCTTTCTGGTAACGGCCATCCACGAGAGAGGATGTTCAGCAATTCTGACTATGACAAAAACAGTCATTCATTTGTAAATTTAATAATGTATAGCATGTCTCGTCAATATTTTGATTCATGTTTGTCATTATTGTCAGATGAAGCTTGTCACACCTACCTCGTGCAGCGAACACACCTGCTTCCCTTGGTGGGTGCCAGTCGTTGCAGTCTGAGATCAGCAATAACACATATAATTGACTTTGCACCTGTAAGTATTTGATCAAATTCAGATTATATTTAGGCAAGATAAGCATTTGTCTATATACTACTGATCACTTAACTAAGATGAATCTTTTTCTTTACTCTTTGAAAGGCTGGAGTGAGTATTGCATCACTTTGCAATGACCCAGCAGCATCATCTACAACTCACCAACCCCTGTTAATGTGCATCGGTGATCTGAAGAATACAACCAGGAAGTGCATCATTGTTGCCAAGAATGACAAAGTGGTCATTCCTCTGGGTGATGGCCTGACATGTCCGATAACACTTTACTTTAGACGTCCACAAATTTCATCACACTTAGGTAATAATTAGACAAAGTTTTTTCTTATTTCTTTGAAATTACCCCCGAAATTTCAGGAGAATTTGGTGAAAATTAGCACATAACTTTTTAAAAATAATGTCCAAATTTATTGTCGCAAGTCCAAATTGGTAGGTTACTGTTTTTTTCCAGTTTCTTTGAAATTCACTCCAAATTTCAAGGTAGGAAGGTGACAATTAGAAAATAATTGATTTGAAATTAAATCACAACCCACCACAAAATGCTTTTAGAAGTATCCCAACAATTCTGCTATTTCCAGAGAAGCAGGTGATAAATAGCTGCTTAGTTCTTGAATACAGAAGTTAGGTTCATTGTTTCCTGTGATAATTAGCTTTGAAATGTTAAGTGAATAATTCAATTTCCCAATAAGCAGTTGATAGCTATATGTTATATAATTTCACCAAGTTCTTTAGTACAGAGTTTGTTGATATGCCTAATAGAGATCACATGCAAAAAAGAGATGATTTATATACCTTTATGATCAGGCCTGTAATCACAACCCAATACAAAACGCTTTATGGTGGGTTGTGATTTAATTTCAAATCAATTATTCGCTAATCATCAGCTATTTACCTTGTAATTTGGAGTAAATTTCAATAAAGTTGGAAAAAAACAGTAACCTACTAATTCTGACTTGCGACAATAAATTTGGACATTATTTTAAAAAAGTTTTGTGCTCATTTTCACCAAATTCTCATGGAATTCTGGGAGTAATTTCAAAGAAATAAGAAAAAACTTTGACTAGTTATTACCTAAGTGTGATGAAATTTGTAGACCTCTAAAGTAAAGTGTTTCCATATATACATATGTATATATATATATATATATATATATATATATATATATATATATATATATATATATATATATATTTATATATATATATATAGACACACACATAAATCCAGTCCAGTAATGGAAAAAAATAGCCTGCAATCCACAAAGCACATGCAAAGAGGAGTGGCAGTGCAGTTTGCATGCATTTAACCCTTTGTGTGTAGTTTGTGGATTACAGGCTATTTTTTTTTTGTCTCATTTGCACAGGTTTAGCGTTCACAAAAGCAGTGCAATCCTTTTGAGAATCTGGCCCTAAATTTTTAAACTGACTACTTATTCATTTATTCATTATCTATGACCGACTATCCCTTTCGGGTTGCGGGGCTGGAGCCTATCCCAGCTATCATCGGGCGAGAGCGGGTACATCCTGAACTGGTCACCAGTCGATCGCAGGGCCACATGGAGAGACAGACAATCATTCATGCTCGCACTCATAATTGAGGGCTATTTAGAGTCACCAATTAACCTAATGAGTATGTTTTTGGTCAGTGGGAGGAAGCCGGAGTGCCCGGAGAGAACCCATGCATGCACGGGAAGAACATTCAAACTTCACACAGAAAGGCCCTCCGACCGAATCGAACCAGGAACCTTACTGACTAGTTAAATTATTTAAAATTTAACAACATTTGTGTAAAAAATATTACAGCCCAAGGACTAAGTCAAAACTTTGAAGATCAGGCTGATTTTGGGCCCCATTACTCACTTCTGACCAAGGTCAAAGTCTGACCAGTCAAAGTCAGTCAAGACGATAAAAGCCTGATCTGATGTCCAAAAGATTATCCTGCCAGATTCTCCTGTGTTATGTGATATGTAAAAATTTATTTTAATTCCCCTATATCTGCTCGGAAGACGATCACAGCCTTCCTGATTTGTTTTTCTCAACATAAATATAGGCCTCAATAAATAAATCTTTAAAATTGTTGGTAGTTTCTCAGGAAGTAGTAAGGTTATGTGCCTTAGCCTATAGGACTTGAGGACATTAAAGATCTTCGCTGAAATCCGCTTTTATTTTGAAATTATGACTTTACACTTCCTTTTGCGTTTCTACCAGGTGCAGAAGTCACTGCCTTTGTAATCAGGAATGTCACTGCACTATAACTCGATTCCCTCTGTATATTTCTTTTTGTTGGAGCTTTAAAAGTGTAAACTAGTTTGTTAAATTCCTGTGAAAGTGGGACGCATCCATAGTTTTCTTGTTTGGTAATATTTTATTTTGAAAATCCCAGTGAAATTTTGCGCTGCTGTTATGGTGCTGAGCAGCACGAGGCATTACATGGTCCGGGGCAGCCTGCGGGTAAGTTGGTGTCTTGTACGCTTGTTCTCATTTTCATCAGCATGTGTGTTTAAATAGTGCATAAGAAGTATTAAAACTACGATCACACTTCATCACATAAAGTGATTCTGATTAGAAAATTTTTCAGTTTGAGTTGCTGTCTTGTTTTAAGAAATAACAACTAACTTAAAAACAGCCCAACTAGCTTAGCTGTAGCAAGCTGCTAATGAGCTTTGACGTGCACACATAGACATAAACGTAGGCGCCTCATTACGGCCTGGAGCGTAATCCAGCGTCGCCGCCATATTGGAGGGGTCTCTTCACTCGGGTCCAGCACCAGAAACAAGTGGAGTGAACGCATTTATGCTCGAATTTTGTGCAGCATAAAGTGACAGTACACGGCGCAATATTGAAAGCAGATGACTTTTTTTGTTTTATTCCAACACAGCAAAGTAAAAGCATATTTAATTTATTTTATTTTAATACGCATGTAAACATGATATATATATATATATATATATATATATATATATATGTATATATATATATATATATATATATATATATATATATATATATATATATATATATATATATATATATGTATATATATATATATATATATATATATATATATATATATATATATATATATATACATATATATAGATATAGATATATAAGAAGTCTGGTTTGTGTGTGAGCATGTAATGCGTGTGCCTGTGCCTGAAATAGTTGCATTGAATATTCTCACAGCACACAAAAACAAAACTATAAAAAACTAACAATAATGATAGTAAATAATATTACTGTTGTTGATACTACTATTACCATTTCTATATTACCATTATTTCTTATTCATCAGACTTATTTATTTTCTTGATCCCTTCTTATATTGTTGTAATTATTCTAATTTCATCATCTACATACTCTATCCATATTTTACAATATTTTATTTATTGTCCCTTAACAGCTTCTCTCCATACAACCATAGCACACCAGTGACAACCCCTCCCTGTCCCTACCATATCACCTGCCGCTACCGATGTTGTTCCTCCTCTGCTTGTTAATACTTCACCCTATGTTTATTTATTACTCTTTTATACTTTCTTTTTTATTTGATTTACAATTGAATATTAGGTAATACCTTTACAATTGCAATTATTATACTGCAGCTGCTATTGTTAAATGACTTTTCTCCCTTTTTCTAACAAACTATTAATATTACTGTTGTACTTATTACCTATTTTGTAAGTCTTTGTTTGTTCATGTAAGCATCCATACTATAGTTTAATTTAATTTCATCATAAGTGTGGCTGATGTTGCCATCGTTATTATTAATTTTATTAGGATTTAAATATTATTAATAATAATAAAAAAGTTATTATATTTTATAACATTACAAAATGTGTGAAGTTGGCATTGTGAATAACATATATGAAGATATGACCACACACACAAACCTATATATGTACATATATATATATATATATATATATATATATATATATATATATATATATATATATATATATATATATATATATATATATATATATTCATTTATTTATTTATGTATTTATATTCATATAAATAACCACAAACATGTTAGTGCTGACACGTTGTCTGTTCGTCTTACTGTACTGTCTCTTTTCACAATAAAAAAGAGCATAATAAATAGTATTTCAACATGAAAGAATGTATTTTTTTAATGTGTGACAGCATTCTGTATTATAAGCACATCTTTGTAACAAAGTAATCCGTCTGAAAATCGGGTAAAAATTTGCAGAGTTGTGCCCATTCTAGGTGGGCATAATACACCTTTCTCAGTATAATAAACGTACACATGTGAGACCCATCCAAGATGGCGGCTGGTTGATATGTCAGCTCCAGTAGACAGTGCCAGTCAATGAGGCGTGCACACTGCGGTCTCATCCTCTGATGTGTGACACTGTAGTTGATGCTAGAGCGAACTTCGGACTTACTTCCATATAAACTGAGCAAGTGTGGTTGTTTCATTGTCCTGTGTTACAGAATAAACTACTCTGGATGCATCCTCTCTCCAGAGGCTCTTTTGACGGAGAAGCAGAGCAAAGCAGAAAAGGTCACAGATGGTTTAGTCTTAAGTGTATTCATTTTATTGCTAACCAGTCTTGCTATGTGTTAAGCAAACTGCTTAGCCTAGCTAGCTTCTCTGGCATTTAAATGAACACAAAGTTAACATATTGTCCTTTCAATTTGATGCTATTACAACAGTGTTTACTGCAAAAATTGATGGTTTGTTGTCAAGTTCCAAATGTCATTCACAGTCATTCAGTGCCTTAAGTTAATGCTGGCTATTAATCAGAGCTTGTGCATTTATTTCTTATTGCTTTGCTTCAGAAATGAGAGCAATATGCACCATAAGCTATACCAGTTGTACAGCTGCCTTCATTCTGATAGTACAGAGTTTGAACTCAAATTTTTACTCTGCTTTGGACAGAGCTCTGCAGTGGTTAATAATAAATAAAGATGGACTTAATGTGCGCAAATCCAAAACATAGCCAGGTACAAGCATTTGTAGCATCATAATTTCAAAGACAGCAGACATTCGGTATACAAAACTCAATTCATTGCAACTCAACACAGTTATAAGACAAATTACCCAATATGTAAGCTAAAAATTACTGTTTTAACAACAACAGATGCTTAAATAAGTTACAGTGTCTGATGTATAAATCAAAATGTGAAAGTGATTGTGTAGTTGAAGAACTCTTTCCCCCCTGTTCCTGTTTTATTTTCCCTGTCATTCCAGTTTCCAAAGGCTACGTCCCAGAGGAGGTCCTGGGTTCTTGATTTGTTGAAAGTGAGCAAAAATCTAAGAAGCTGGGGAGGAGAAGATCAAGGCAGTTGGTACCACATGTGAATGGATATGTAAAACATAGAAGCAACATCATCAGATTGTTAAAGAGCATTTCAAAGACTGTTGCAAGATTGGCACATCCATATTTGGTCAATCCATAACATACTTAAAAGCTGAGGCTAAAGTTAGGGTATTATTTCAGGAACAAGTCTGGTTTCTCAGGTCCTGTTTTTAAGACATTATTTAATGGGGACATGTACTCTAAAGCCCTCGCTCATCATACGGCGCAAATGTTTTTTTTTTTTTGTTTTTTTTTTCTTTCAGTTTCCTTGTTATAATAGTGTTGTCTGTAACTGTATTATACTACTGCCATGGCCAAAGATATAATAGATCTTCATGGGACAAACTGGCTCAAAATGAACCACAGAGATTATTTCGGAAGGCTACAGGCAGTTCAGACTACAGCAGCTTCTACATCATGCAAAGCACCACACAAACCAGAGGGACTACATTTGTGTTTTGTGTTCAATTATTTAATGGAACCACAGTTGGCCAAAACACACAAATAGTGTCTGGACAATTTGTTAGGCATTGCAGCATTATTTAGAAGTATGTAAGTATTGACAGTAATACTGTTTTTTATTTTAAAAACTTTGTAAAACAGTTTTCATTGTTCTTTGTTTTCAAACTGTTGTATTTGTAAGCAGTGTCTGAAAATATAAGGGAATGTTTAACTTGAGTGGTGCAAAGACATCCATCCTTGATAAACAAGCGTTGAATGAGACTAATGAAATGAAAGATTTGTAACTTGATTATTTATGATGGAATGGTATTGGTAATTAGAATGTAATGATGTTTTTAAATAAAAACATGACATTTTGTACATTTATTACCAAGTTTTAATTTTCTGAAACTATATGGAAATTGTGAGAATGTAAAGGTTGAAACTACTGCAATCTACTGACCTACAGAAATTAGGAAGATACAAGTTGGAAATAAAGGCACAACAACTCACTTTACTTTACAGGTCTGCTCTGTAGAAATTAGGTAAAAATGAGGGAGAAACAAGTTGGAAATAAAGGCACAACAACTCACTTTACTTTACAGGTCTGCTCTGTAGAAATTAGGTAAAAATGAGGGAGAAACAAGTTGGAAATAAAGGCACAACAACTCACTTTACAGGTCTGCTCTGTAGAAATTAGGTAAAAATGAGGGAGAAACAAGTTGGAAATAAAGGCACAACAACTCACTTTACAGGTCTGCTCTGCAGAAATTAGTTAAAAATGAGGAAGAAACAAGTTGGAAATAAAGGTACAACAACTCACTTTACAGGTCTGCTCTGCAGAAATTAGTTAAAAATGAGGAAGAAACAAGTTGGAAATAAAGGTACAGCAACTCACTTTACAGGTCTGCTCTGCAGAAATTAGTTAAAAATGAGGAAGAAACAAGTTGGAAATAAAGGCACAACAACTCACTTTTTTTACAGGTCTGCTCTGTAGAAATTAGGTAAAAATGAGGGAGAAACAAGTTGGAAATAAAGGCACAACAACTCACTTTACAGGTCTGCTCTGCAGAAATTAGTTAAAAATGAGGAAGAAACAAGTTGGAAATAAAGGTACAGCAACTCACTTTATTTTTACAGGTCTGCTCTGCAGAAATTAGTTAAAAATGAGGAAGAAACAAGTTGGAAATAAAGGTACAGCAACTCACTTTACTTTACAGGTCTGCTCCAGAAATTAGTTAAAAATGAGGAAGAAACAAGTTGGAAATAAAGGCACAACAACTCACTTTACTTTTACAGGTCTGCTCCACAGAAATTAGTTAAAAATGAGGAAGAAACAAGTTGGAAATAAAGGTGCAACAACTCCTTTACAGGTCTGCTCCGTAGAAATTAGGTAAAAATGAGGAAGAAACAAGTTGGAAATAAAGGCACAACAACTCACTTTACTTTTACAGGTCTGCTCTGCAGAAATTAGGTAAAAATGAGGGAGAAACAAGTTGGAAATAAAGGTACAACAACTCACTTAACAGGTCTGCTCCGCAGAAATTAGGTAAAAATGAGGGAGAAACAAGTTGGAAATAAAGGTGCAACAACTCCCTTTACAGGTCTGCTCCGTAGAAATTAGTTAAAAATGAGGAAGAAACAAGTTGGAAATAAAGGCACAACAACTCACTTTACTTTACAGGTCTGCTCCACAGAAATTAGGTAAAAATGAGGGAGAAACAAGTTGGAAATAAAGGTGCAACAACTCCCTTTACAGGTCTGCTCCGCAGAAATTAGGTAAAAATGAGGAAGAAACAAGTTGGAAATAAAGGCACAACAACTCACTTTACTTTACAGGTCTGCTCCACGGAAATTAGGTAAAAATGAGGGAGAAACAAGTTGGAAATAAAGGTACAACAACTCACTTTACAGGTCTGCTCCGCAGAAATTAGGTAAAAATGAGGAAGAAACAAGTTGGAAATAAAGGCACAACAACTCACTTTACTTTACAGGTCTGCTCCGCAGAAATTAGGTAAAAATGAGGGAGAAACAAGTTGGAAATAAAGGCACAACAACTCACTTTACAGGTCTGCTCTGCAGAAATTAGTTAAAAATGAGGAAGAAACAAGTTGGAAATAAAGATACAACAACTCACTTTACTTTACAGGTCTGATCCGCAGAAATTAGGTAAAAATGAGGGAGAAACAAGTTGGAAATAAAGGCACAACAACTCACTTTACAGGTCTGCTCTGCAGAAATTAGGTAAAAATGAGGAAGAAACAAGTTGGAAATGAAGGCACAACAACTCACTTTACTTTACAGGTCTGCTCCACAGAAATTAGGTAAAAATGAGGAAGAAACAAGTTGGAAATAAAGGCACAACAACTCACTTTACAGGTCTGCTCCACAGAAATTAGGTAAAAATGAGGAAGAAACAAGTTGGAAATAAAGGCACAACAACTCACTTTACTTTACAGGTCTGCTCCGCAGAAATTAGGTAAAAATGAGGGAGAAACAAGTTGGAAATAAAGGTACAACAACTCACTTTACAGGTCTGCTCCGCAGAAATTAGGTAAAAATGAGGGAGAAACAAGTTGGAAATAAAGGTACAACAACTCACTTTACAGGTCTGCTCTGCAGAAATTAGTTAAAAATGAGGAAGAAACAAGTTGGAAATAAAGGCACAACAACTCACTTTACTTTACAGGTCTGCTCTGTAGAAATTAGTTAAAAATGAGGAAGAAACAAGTTGGAAATAAAGGTACAACAACTCACTTTACTTTACAGGTCTGCTCTGTAGAAATTAGTTAAAAATGAGGAAGAAACAAGTTGGAAATAAAGGCACAACAACTCACTTTACAGGTCTGCTCTGCAGAAATTAGGTAAAAATGAGGAAGAAACAAGTTGGAAATAAAGATACAACAACTCACTTTACAGGTCTGCTCTGTAGAAATTAGTTAAAAATGAGGAAGAAACAAGTTGGAAATAAAGGTACAGCAACTCACTTTACTTTACAGGTCTGCTCCGCAGAAATTAGTTAAAAATGAGGAAGAAACAAGTTGGAAATAAAGGCACAACAACTCACTTTACTTTACAGGTCTGCTCTGTAGAAATTAGTTAAAAATGAGGAAGAAACAAGTTGGAAATAAAGGTACAACAACTCACTTTACTTTACAGGTCTGCTCTGTAGAAATTAGTTAAAAATGAGGAAGAAACAAGTTGGAAATAAAGGCACAACAACTCACTTTACAGGTCTGCTCTGCAGAAATTAGGTAAAAATGAGGAAGAAACAAGTTGGAAATAAAGATACAACAACTCACTTTACTTTACAGGTCTGCTCTGTAGAAATTAGGTAAAAATGAGGAAGAAACAAGTTGGAAATAAAGGTACAGCAACTCACTTTACAGGTCTGCTCTGCAGAAATTAGTTAAAAATGAGGAAGAAACAAGTTGGAAATAAAGGCACAACAACTCACTTTACAGGTCTGCTCTGCAGAAATTAGTTAAAATGAGGAACAAACCAGTTGGTGATAAAGGTGCAACAACTCACTTTTCTTTACAGGTCTGCTCTGTAGAAATTAGGTAAAAATGAGGAAGAAACAAGTTGGAAATAAAGGTACAACAACTCACTTTACTTTACAGGTCTGCTCCGTAGAAATTAGGTAAAAATGAGGAAGAAACAAGTTGGAAATAAAGGTACAGCAACTCACTTTACTTTACAGGTCTGCTCCGTAGAAATTAGGTAAAAATGAGGAAGAAACAAGTTGTAAATAAAGGTACAACAACTCACTTTACTTTACAGGTCTGCTCCGTAGAAATTAGGTAAAAATGAGGAAGAAACAAGTTGGAAATAAAGGTACAGCAACTCACTTTACTTTACAGGTCTGCTCCGTAGAAATTAGTTAAAAATGAGGAAGAAACAAGTTGGAAATAAAGGCACAACAACTCACTTTACTTTACAGGTCTGCTCTGTAGAAATTAGTTAAAAATGAGGAAGAAACAAGTTGGAAATAAAGGTACAACAACTCACTTTACTTTACAGGTCTGCTCTGTAGAAATTAGTTAAAAATGAGGAAGAAACAAGTTGGAAATAAAGGCACAACAACTCACTTTACAGGTCTGCTCTGCAGAAATTAGGTAAAAATGAGGAAGAAACAAGTTGGAAATAAAGATACAACAACTCACTTTACTTTACAGGTCTGCTCTGTAGAAATTAGGTAAAAATGAGGAAGAAACAAGTTGGAAATAGAGGTGCAACAACTCCCTTTACAGGTCTGCTCCGTAGAAATTAGGTAAAAATGAGGAAGAAACAAGTTGGAAATAAAGGCACAACAACTCACTTTACAGGTCTGCTCTGCAGAAATTAGTTAAAAATGAGGAAGAAACAAGTTGGAAATAAAGGTACAACAACTCACTTTACTTTACAGGTCTGCTCTGTAGAAATTAGGTAAAAATGAGGAAGAAACAAGTTGGAAATAAAGGTACAACAACTCACTTTACTTTACAGGTCTGCTCTGTAGAAATTAGGTAAAAATGAGGAAGAAACAAGTTGGAAATAAAGGTACAGCAACTCACTTTACTTTACAGGTCTGCTCCGTAGAAATTAGGTAAAAATGAGGAAGAAACAAGTTGGAAATAAAGGTACAGCAACTCACTTTACTTTACAGGTCTGCTCTGTAGAAATTAGGTAAAAATGAGGAAGAAACAAGTTGGAAATAAAGGTACAGCAACTCACTTTACTTTACAGGTCTGCTCCGCAGAAATTAGGTAAAAATGAGGAAGAAACAAGTTGGAAATAAAGGTACAACAACTCACTTTACTTTGCAGCTCTGCAGAAATTATTAGATAATTTAACTGGCCTGATCAATGGAAGTTAGTTGTCAGCTATAGTCAAATGAATACTTGCCAACTGTAGAATTTGCACGAGGTTAGTGTACCTGTCATTTGACAACAAGGCCGTCAACTGTGCCTGGCCAGATCATGTTTTGCCATGCGCCTGTACTCGCAGAGCCTATCACAATCAGGTAAGGCCAATTTACAACCCCACTCTTGGTGAATATCACATCTGAAGCCTTCAATTGTATCATGTAAAACATTATAGGCCTAATCATTGAGGTATATCATTTTGCATGTGATCTCAATTATGCATATCAACAAACTCGGTACTAAAGAACTTGGTAAAATTAAATAACATATAGCTAACTATCAACTGATTGGGAAATTGAATTACTGACTTAACATTTCAAAGGTAATTATCACAAGAAACAATGAACCTAACTACTGTATTCCAGAACTAAGCAGCTATTTATCACCAGCTTCTAGTAGAAACATTGGGATGCTTCTAAACATTTTGTAGTGGGTTGGGATTTAATGTCGAAGAAATTATTTGGTAATTGTCACATTTTTACCTTGCAGTTTGAAGTAAACTTCAAAGAAACTGGAAAAACAGTAACCTAGCAATTCTGACTTGCGACAATAAATTTGGACATTACTTTAAAGAAGTTGTGTGCTAATTTTAAAGAAGTTATGTGCTAATTTTCACCTAATTCACATGAAATTTCGGGGGTAATTTCAAAGAAATAAGAAATAACTTTGTCTAATTATTACCTAAGTGCGATGAAATTTGCGGACCTGCAAAGTAAAGTGTTACCGAAGCTTACAACCCAGACTGTCTTGCCCCTACAGTAAAACATGGGGTGGATCAGTCATGATCTGGGGTTGTTTCAGTCTGAGTGGAACAGGGCAAATGCAATTGTGTGAAGGCAGAATGAACCAGGTCATGTACAGGACTACCCTTGAAAACAGTCTTCTTCCATCAGCTGGAAAACTCTTTCCTGCCTCGAATGACTGGATTTTCCAACAAGACAATGCCCCTTGCCATACGGCAAGGTCAGTTAAAGCCTGGATGGAGAACCACAACATTCGCACCATGCCTTGGCCTGCTCAATCACCAGATCTTAATCCAATTGAAAACCTGTGGAAAATCATCAAACTCAAAATGGAGAACCACAAGCCCAAAAACAAAGAAAATTTGTTTGAATTTGTCCAACAGGAATGGGCTGCTGTGACAGCAGAACAATGTCAGAAGCTGGTGGAGAGCATGCCAAGACGCATGGCTGCAGTCATCAAAAACAATGGTTATGCAATCAAGTATTAACTCTTGTGTGTATCATGTGTTTAAAGCAAACAGAAAAGAAAACATGGAATGCTTAAAAGTAGTGTTTTTATGTACAATGCCATAGCTATTGATGTAAGAATTTAAGTAATTTTGGTTATTATCAAGAAAACCATGGAAAATGAATAGTTCTTAGTTCTTAAATTAAACTCTCATGAGCTATTTTTGTTGTTATCATTATAATTGTCCAAACAAATGTACCTTTTTAGTTGAGCCAGGCATTAAAATTAACAAGAAATTGAAGAAAACAAGGGTGGTCTAATAATTTTTTCCATGACTGTATGTATATATACATATATATATATATATATATATATATATATATATATATATATATATATATACATATATATATATATATTAGGGCTGTCACTTTAGTGCATTAATTAGATTAATTAATTACACACAAATTAATGCATTAAAAAAACTAATATTAATCATAGCACACAAACATTTTGATATTGTCCAGCTGGAGGACCTTACATATGGCAGTGGCACGTTACTTCACACATGCGTCTCTAGTCAAACCAAACAAAGCCCAGGTGACAACAGGAATGGCCTACTCAAGACTTAGTCTTAATTTATTTATTTATATTTGTACTACATTCTTTAATAATGTATGAGGCCTAATTGTTTTGCTGGATGTCCTCGACCTTTTCTTATTTTGAATTTGATTTATGAAACACACTTAAAGTGTAATTTGAGTTGCCTGATTGAGCTTAGAATTTTCTGGACAAGTTGCCCTGACTTTGGTTTTATTCAATCACCGATAAAAATGCAGATTTACAATCTTCTCTTACAATAAAGATATATATATATATATATATATATATATATATATATATATATATATATATATATATATATATATATATATATATATATGTCAAAAATGATGCAGGATTCTTTATCCATGACATATGAAGCTGCAGGTGAGGTGAAGATTTTTTTTACAATTTGCCTCTTTAACTTTTTTCCTTGTATTTAGATGTGAGTCAGGAGCTGGACAAAGTGACTGAGTACTACAAACAGCTGGAAAAAAAAAACAAAGAACCTCACAGTTGAGGTAAGGCTTTAGTCTGAATATCATAATAAGGCCCTACATGTTTAACAGCAGCTGAAATTGTTCACAGTTTTGTTTTTCACAGAAGCCTTAGAGAGAGCTGGACCATCAACTGCTTAGGTATGTTAAATTTAAAAAATACTAACAGAAAATAAAAAGCTCATTTTGAAGGCAGTGAGACATACAGTCATTCTTATAATCTTGCTGTTTTACTCTGTGACTGTTTCAGATGTGCTGAATGGAGAGAAGCAGCTGAGGCCTGTTTGACCCTCTGAGTGTCTGATGGGAGCAAAGACCAGGAAACATGGAGGGGTGGGGGGTCTTGTCAGGTTTTTTTTTTTTTTTACATAGAGGGTTTCTTCCATGTGTGTGTCCCTGTTGTTATTTTTAAAGGTTAACTTGGGGATGATTTCGATGAACTCACTTTTTAACTGATTCTGACTGTTGTCTCATTACACACTGAGTCTTGAAATAGAAACTGTTTCATTTTTGCTTGAGCTGTTTGTCTTTCTTTAAAGGTGTGATCTTGATTTATTTTTATGATTAAGGACAATAGCTGTGTGCATTGTGAGTTCTTTAGTAAATCTATGTGATGATGTTTTAACAAAGCAGCTGTGTTCATGGCTCTCCATTTCAGTCCTCAGGCAGATCATCCCAGTAATGGATATTGGTGGGAAAAAACAAGGAACCACTTTATTTCTCAGTTGACCTGATAATTTTTGATGATTTTTATTACTGAAAATGAGGATTCTAGTTTGATTCATGTTTTAAAATGACTAAATAAGACCTTTGGAGCCACAAAATCTCATCTATAACAGAACATTTAATGTTCTGGGCTGTAGGATGAAGCCCTGTAGTGTCTTTTATTCTGTATCTGTGTGATTTTGCTTTTATTCATAATTAGATTCAGGTGTCCAGGCTTTCTCTATAAATGTGGTCTTAGCATCTATAAAATAGTTGTTTCCTCCATTTATTTTTAATTTGACAACTGAGTTGCTTGAATACTTTATTTTTATGAAAAATCTAAACAATTAGCATCATTAGTTGGACAAATGATGGTCATATAAATGTAAGTATTTCATAAATGTGTGGTGAAACTATGAAGATAAGTGGGGTTCATGTTCATTACCCAAACGTGTGTACGCTAAGTGATGTGATGCCATGTGTTTGTAACTTCAAACTCTCTTCTGCATAATCAACCTGTTGTTATGGCTCCAAGTGTTTCTGTAACATCAGCTGAGGATCTGTACTGAACATCAGAGAACAGCAAGAAACCTTTCAGCTGAATTCAAGTTACAGCTGCTTACTTCTGTCGAAAGAATTGTAAATGTATGCAGCTGTTGAGTATATTTTGTTTTCTCTGTGCTATTCCTTTGACCTGTTCATACTTAATTTATTGTGTTTGTATCAGTGATGTTCTCACCTTTTGAGAGACCTTACACTTGTGAAGATGTTGTGGTTTAGTTGAAAATGTGCAGACAGCTTGAAATGTCAGTTGACTTGGGTAAATACAGGTGTTGTGGTTTTTCTAAGCACTGATGGTGTTAACAAGAGTGTGGACAGTCCCTCAGAGGCCTTGCAAAGGCTTCTACTGGGGAAGAGGCAATCTTAAAGGATAAGTTCTGTTTCTGCAGCTTTCACATTGTTTATAGAATGAAGTAGCACAATATACTCACCCAGAAGGCTTTCCTGATCCAAACAGTGCTTCGGGAGATATTTAGATCCAAAATCGAGCAGTGGACATCCATATAATGGTAGCACATAGGGCATACAGCGCCGCTCCTAAAAATGCGTTAATCGTCCAAAAACTCATTAGTTTCACCAATATTTCATCATGGTCCACTCGGGCTACTCCTCCATTACAGTCTGTGTCACTCCAGACATGTTTTGTGGCTGTACTGACCTCTGAACTGAAGAAGAAGAGCACTTGCTCCGCACATGCGCAGTGCGGCTCATTGTTTCAGGGGAAGACCGCCGGCTACACAACAACTTTCTTCTTCCAGTTTTGTGCAAAATGGACGAATATCTATTGGATGAAGATGTTGTGGATGAGAAGTTTGAATATGATGGGTGTTCTTACAGTTTCAAGCCAGAGTATACAGATGAGGAGCTCATCGAAAGGAGGACACGGAGGCAAAGAGAAGATTAGCTCTCCAGAGAGTACTGTGCAGGCGCGGAGGCATACATTCTTCTTCTCCAGTTCAGAGGTCAGCACAGTTACAAAACATGTCTGGGTCGACACAGACTGTCCTGGAGGAGTAGCGTGAGCAGACCATGATGAAATATTGGTGAAACTAATGAGTTTTTGGACGATCAATGCAGTTTCAGGAGCGGCGCTATACATGCCCATGGTGCTACCATTATACAGATGTCCGCCTCGATTTTGGATCTAAATATCTCCTGAAGCACTGTTTGGGTCAGGAAAGCCTTCTGGGTGAATATATTGTTCTTCTTCATTCTATAAACAATGTGAAAGCTGTAGAAACAAAACTTTTATATGGATGTCCGCTGCACAATTTTGGATCTAAATATCTCCCGAAGCACTGTTTGGATCAGGAAAGCCTTCGGGGTGAGTATATTGTTCTACTTCATTCTATAAACAATGTGAACGCTGTAGAAACCGAACTTTTCCATTAAACTTTACAAATACTTTTAAATACAACCTGAGAAGCTTCTCGTAGTTTTAAGAATGTCTTTCATCACTTTGATATCTAGAAAATGTCATTTGGGTCTGATCCTCTCTCTCTGAAACTTTTGAAAGATCTGCGAGACTTCACCTCACAGAGACATGATGATGGTTTACTTTTAATTATTTTATTCCCTTGGTTTTATATTACAGTTTTTGATCTGATTTTAAAGTCAGTGTCATAACCAAGGTTCAAGATTTTGAACTTTTCAATAAATTCCTTCACTTTTGGAGAGAGCTTTGAAAGATTTCTTTTTTTTTTCTTGAAACTTTTAGATACAGTACTTTTACAGGTGGTTGGTTAATTCTTCTCTAAAAGACACTCACTCCACATGATTTCAGAGGATTCTCCAGGCAACACAGCGTGGTCTTCTAGGCAGGTAAGGTAAGCTCCACACCACAGTTTATATCACTGACCGACCTATTAGCAATTGTTTTACACCTTAAAGCTCTTAACATCATGCAAGTCAAGAAGGTCTGCAGTTTGTTCAATAGGATAAGAAATCCATTCTGTATCTTATGCAATAAATCCATAAAATGAGCCTCTGATTCTGGTTTGTCTGTCAGTTTGGTTTATTAATGCTGCAACAACCTGTGGAACAACATTTAAAACAATTATTTTATTCATTCATTTTTAAAACATAGTTTGCTTCTTTGAGAGATATAGCTGTCCAGTTCCCTGCCTTGGCTGGGAATCTACTGTATCTTACCCCTCTTTCCTGTTGTCCTGCCATATTCGTATTCTACTGTAAATCTCCTGTATTACGATAAAAAATTATCAAAAAATACTCTGCCACTCCAAACTGAACTCAGCTACTAGCCTAGCAAGAAGGGGGTGGTAATGCCCCCAAGTGATGGATGCCATTTAGGTGAAAAAAAAAAAGAAAAGTCCCCTGAGAACTGCCACATGCAGTAGCATGAGTAGTTGTTGCGAGGTTAGTGCCAACAGGGGAAAAAAAAAAAAAACAAAGGAGAGAGATGGATGGATGTGACAAAGGAGAATGCATTACTGCCAAACAAACAACAAAGAGTTTACTTAGGGGGCTAGTATGGGATGGGATGGCTTGCAGTGGGTGCCAGAAAATTTCCCTTGTTTTCCAATCCAAAACATGGCAGGTATTATGAGAAAAACTCCCTTCATTAATGATTTGATTGTTTCACCTATTGCTGTTCACCTAAAGTAAAGGACATGATGTGAATCAAACTACAGGAAAATTTGGAGGGAAAACTCAAGTCCTAAGTGAACAGACTTCTGCCTCACAGAAAAATCAACATTCTTTTTAAGGAGATCATTATCACTAAGTTTACGTTTAATAGGATGATCTGATGACAAACTTAATCTGATAACAGCTGTACCTGCAGAATGTGCTGTCTTGTGTTTATTTGTGTTTTATTTCTAAGTTTATTTGTAGAGCGCAATTAATACACAGGGCAATTCAAAGTGCTTTACAGAACACAAATGAATGAACTTTAAAAAGAAGGAGGCAGATAAGATCCTTTCAGTCATATATCAGACAATAAGATGAGTGCCGGACGGCTGTTACTGATATGTGAAGCACCACAAAGCTAATGTTGCTTACCTGTCCAGCACGAAGACATCGACATCCGCGTCCTTTTTCAGGTATTTTAGTTTGCGGAGTTCCCTCCACCATCAGAAAGCAACACCAAGGTTGTCTTCGCAACCTATGACTCCCTCTCCCCACTCTGTCTGATCTGCGCATGAGTATGATCGCCCCCTGGATGTGGGGGGTGTACCCTGTTTTGGTAACTCGGCCCGAGCCACAGTATTTACCTGCTGAAATTCAGAGCCAAGGCTGTGTATTGAAACTGGACTTTTTTGTCAACATGCTGTCAGTGGTGACATCTTGTGGATAGAGAGGGAAATACAGTGGTTTTGACAAATAGTGCATTAGATTAGAAGATTGCTGACAGCACCTTTAAATAGAGCTGTTTTGAGCCTAGATATGAACGTGGTCAGAGTACAGGACTGTCTCACATCCTCGGACGGACTGATCCAGATTTTAGCATAAGGCTGGAACCCTAGGCCCATATTCACAAAGCATTTTATCTTACGACCACAAGGACTCCTAAATGACACTAAAAGTTCCTAACCAAGAGTTTCTTTTAAAACCTATTCACAAGACTGCTGAGACCAACTCTTACTAAGCGATTCATAGAACTCTTACGCTAAAAGAAAGGGCGGGCTCACCCTGTTGCTATGGATGATGATTGTTTTAGGAACCACTTGACTTACAATGCTTACAGTGATAACCAGTGTAACCTGTGCAACTGCACCGACATCTTGACTCTTTTTGTATTCTCGTTTCACATTCAAATTTAAAGCTGATTGGAGCTGATTCCATTAGAACTACAGTAGGTGTGCTTTTGTCAAGCCATGTTTCAGTTAAAAACTCATAACTTTTCCTAACTTTCTCCGAACTTTTCTGAAAAGTTGGTAGTCCTAGTGTTTGCACTGTTTCAGCTCTTTCAATTCCAGCTAAATTACTGGTGAAATGAAACTTAGAATCTGACCTTTGTATGTAATTCATTTAAATGCAGAGTTTCCTGGAATCAAGAAGTTACAATGAAAAATAAAATCAGTGAACACACCTTGTGGTAGATGACTGTATTATACGTAAAACTGCTCCCCTTCTGGAGTGTGTTTGACTCTGGGATTGTTAAGTATGACTAAAAGATTTTATTTTCAACAAAAATCATCATTGCTGTCACATATATGTTTTTGATTATGTTTTGAATACAGCAGTTTCGTCTTACAATAATTCCAGTTGGACCTTTGACCTTTATATTATGTGTTACTATCAGTTTCCTGGTATTTTGCTGAGACATTGGTCATTTCCTGTAGTCATTTTTTAAATGCCATTTCTTAATTTTATTTGGCTGTGGACTGCACTCAGAAAGGAGGACAAGGCACATGCTCCCCAAACACACAAAGACATAGATGCAAACCCACAAGGCCCCTCAAGACTTCCTCTAGCATTGAAGTAAAATTATGGTGTATGTGTGTGTGGCTGCTAACTGTCTCCCCAATCTGTCTCTACATTCACAGACAAGGTGAAACATCACAGGAATGTAAATATGTCTTAAGACAGAGGCATGAAAGGAATTTAAGATATTTTTGATCACCAGCCACTGTAAACATACTGCGACAATCATCAACATCAAAAAACATGAACAAGTTTCAACATGCCATGACTTTTTCTGAATTGATACCATGTAATGAAACTTCTTTGACATTTTTGTATTTTATTGGTGGGTACAAGATAGTCTAGTATGGCTAGATATTTATCTGATATTTGGGTTGTTTTTTTTCCCCATTGTATTTGTTTGCTGTTGCCAATATGTTCTGTTTACCTGCAGAATGTTCAGTTTTAACTGACGCATCGGGCTGTTGTAGCATCAATAATCCAAACTGACAGAAAAAACAGAATCAGGGGCTAATTTAGGGGATTTACTGCACAACTTACAGTACTGATTTCTTGATCTGTTTGGGCTGAAACAATTCTTATTTCTGAGTAAAATAAAATCTTTGACTCATGCTTAACAATCCCAGAAAAGATCAATGTCTCAGCATTATGCAAGGAATCTGATAAAAACACATGATTCAAAGGTCAAAGGTCCAACTGGAGTTACTGTAAGACAAAACTGCTGTATTAAAAACATAAGCAAAAACATATGTGCAACAGCAATGCTGATTTATGATGAAAATTAAATCTTTAACTCATACTTAACAATCCCAGAGTCAAACTCAATTCAGGAGGGGAGCAGCATAGCTCATATTTTGGTTATCTGCAACAGGGTGTGTTTACTACCGTTGTTTTCCATTGTAACTTTCTGATTCCTGGAAACTCTTCATTTCCCCATACATTCAAAGATCAGCCTCTAAGTTTCATTTCACCGGTGTTTTAGCTGGAATTGAAAGAGCTGAAACAGTGCAAACACCAGGACTGCCAACTTTTCAGAAAAGTTAGGAGTGGACAATCCACAGAAAAGTGCTCCCACAGTCCACTTATACACAATTGTAAACACAAAGCAAAATACATGCAGCTTCTTCCTTCTTTAGATTTTCTTCACTCTTAAATACCTCACAGGCTGAGAGTAAGACACAAGACAGCACATTCTGCAGGTCCAAAAGCTGTTATCAGATTGAGTTGGTCATTGGATCCTCATACTAAACCATAACTTAGTGATAATGATCTCCTTAAAAACTATGTTAATTTTCCTGTGAGGCAGAAGTCTGTTTACTTTGGACTTGAGTTTTCACCCATTCACATTCACATTTCGTCTTTAGCTTTAGGACGGTAAGAGGTGAAACAGTCAATCTATTAAGAGGGTTTCTCTGCGAAAGCAAAATCTGTTTTGAAAAAAGAGTAAAATGAATTTCTTAATTGACATCCCACGGACTGTTGCAGCAATAATATAGCAAACTCACAAAGACAAACAAGAATCAGAACCTTCTTTTAGGGGATTTATTGTGTAATTTAAATAATTCATTTCTTTATTTTTTGGACTTAAACTAAGAATAAAA